>JAQFWZ010000025.1:32405535-32820535 GCA_027789725.1 Dendropsophus ebraccatus
CGGATCCCAGCACCTTCTACCTGTACAACATAACCAGCTCCGACCAGACGATCAGAGCGATCACACAGGAGCTGCCCGGATCCCAGCACCTACTACCTGCACAACATAACCAGCTCCGACCAGACGATCAGAGCGATCACACAGGGAGCTGCCCGGATCCCAGCACCTACTACCTGTACAACATAACCAGCTCCGACCAGACGATCAGAGCGATCACACAGGAGCTGCCCGGATCCCAGCACCTACTACCTGCACAACATAACCAGCTCCGACCAGACGATCAGAGCGATCACACAGGAGCTGCCCGGATCCCAGCACCTACTACCTGCACAACATAACCAGCTCCGACCAGACGATCAGAGCGATCACACAGGAGCTGCCCGGATCCCAGCACCTACTACCTGTACAACATAACCAGCTCCGACCAGAGGATCAGAGCGATCACACAGGAGCTGCCCGGATCCCAGCACCTACTACCTGTACAACATAACCAGCTCCGACCAGATGATCAGAGCGATCACACAGGGGGCTGCCCGGATCCCAGCACCTACTACCTGTACAACATAACCAGCTCCGACCAGACGATCAGAGCGATCACACAGGAGCTGCCCGGATCCCAGCACCTACTACCTGTACAACATAACCAGCTCCGACCAGATGATCAGAGCGATCACACAGGGGGCTGCCCATATCCCAGCACCTACTACCTGCACAACATAACCAACTCTGACCAGACGATCAGAGCGATCACACAGGGAGCTGCCCGGATCCCAGCACCTACTACCTGCATAACCAGCTCCGACCAGACGATCAGAGCGATCACACAGGGAGCTGCCCGGATCCCAGCACCTACTACCTGTACAACATAACCAGCTCCGACCAGATGATCAGAGCGATCACACAGGGAGCTGCCCGGATCCCAGCACCTACTACCTGTACAACATAACCAACTCTGACCAGACGATCAGAGCGATCACACAGGAGCTGCCCGGATCCCAGCACCTACTACCTGTACAACATAACCAGCTCTGACCAGACGATCAGAGCGATCACACAGGAGCTGCCCGGATCCCAGCACCTACTACCTGTACAACATAACCAGCTCCGACCAGACGATCAGAGTGATCACACAGAGGGCTGCCCGGATCCCAGCACCTACTACCTGTACAACATAACCAGCTCCGACCAGATGATCAGAGCGATCACACAGGGGGCTGCCCGGATCCCAGCACCTACTACCTGTACAACATAACCAGCTCCGACCAGACGATCAGAGCGATCACACAGGGAGCTGCCCGGATCCCAGCACCTACTACCTGCATAACCAGCTCCGACCAGACGATCAGAGCGATCACACAGGGAGCTGCCCGGATCCCAGCACCTACTACCTGTACAACATAACCAGCTCCGACCAGACGATCAGAGCGATCACACAGGAGCTGCCCGGATCCCAGCACCTTCTACCTGCAGAACTTAACCAACTCTGACCAGACGATCAGAGCGATCACACAGAGGGCTGCCCGGATCCCAGCACCTACTACCTGTACAACATAACCAGCTCCGACCAGATGATCAGAGCGATCACACAGGGGGCTGCCCGGATCCCAGCACCTACTACCTGCACAACATAACCAGCTCCGACCAGACGATCAGAGCGATCACACAGGGAGCTGCCCGGATCCCAGCACCTACTACCTGTACAACATAACCAGCTCCGACCAGATGATCAGAGCGATCACACAGGGAGCTGGCCGGATCCCAGCACCTACTACCTGTACAACATAACCAACTCTGACCAGACGATCAGAGCGATCACACAGGAGCTGCCCGTATCCCAGCACCTACTACCTGTACAACATAACCAGCTCCGACCAGACGATCAGAGCGATCACACAGGAGCTGCCCGGATCCCAGCACCTACTACCAGCACAACATAACCAGCTCCGACCAGACGATCAGAGCGATCACACAGGAGCTGCCCGGATCCCAGCACCTACTACCAGCACAACATAACCAGCTCCGACCAGACGATCAGAGCGATCACACAGGAGCTGCCCAGATCCCAGCACCTTCTACCTGCACAACATAACCAGCTCCGACCAGACGATCAGAGCGATCACACAGGGGGCTGCCCGGATCCCAGCACCTACTACCTGCACAACATAACCAACTCTGACCAGACGATCAGAGCGATCACACAGGGGGCTGCCTGGATCCCAGCACCTACTACCTGCACAACATAACCAACTCTGACCAGACGATCAGAGCGATCACACAGGGGGCTGCCTGGATCCCAGCACCTACTACCTGCACAACATAACCAGCTCCGACCAGACGATCAGAGCGATCACACAGGAGCTGCCCGGATCCCAGCACCTTCTACCTGCAGAACTTAACCAGCTCTGACGAGACGATCAGAGCGATCACACAGGGGGCTGCCCGGATCCCAGCACCTACTACCTGTACAACCAGCTCCGTCCAGACGATCAGAGCGATCGCACAGGAGCTGCCCGGATCCCAGAACCTACTACCTGCACAACCAGCTCCGACGAGACGATCAGAGCGATCACACGAGAACTGTCCGGATCCCAGAACCTTCTACCTGCAGAACCTAACCAGCTCTGACAAGGCGATCAGAGCGATCACAGAGGAGCTGCCGGGATCCCAGAACCTTCTACCTGCACAACCAGCTCCGACGAGACGATCAGAGCGATCACAGAGGAGCTGCCGGGATCCCAGAACCTTCTACCTGCACAACCAGCTCCGATGAGGAGATCAGAGCGATTACACAGGAGCTGCCCGGATCCCAGCACCTACTACCTGCAGAACCAAAATAGACACATCCTTCAAGGGCTCCATTTTCCCTTTTAGTGGTAAATTCCCTTGAAGTCTTACTTATTTATGCCGCATAATTAGCTTCACCTAGCACACAGCATCCAGAGGAGAGAGGATGCATCATATTATGCAATACATTCAAAGATGCAAATGAAATGGGAACATAAAGTGAAACGAGAGGGGTGAGTGACACCAACGCATCCAGCTGCTTCAACTCTGCAGAAATATGAGCCGTTCCCAGAGAACGTGTGTTACTGAAGTGCCGCACGCTGATATGGATGGATAGCGGCTTCTGTTCTCTAGGCCCCTATTATATCACCTGAAAGAGGCTCCGCGGGAGTATCAATCAGTGACACAGTGGGGTAGCAGGCAGACAGACCCTTTAAGATGCTAAAGTATACGGGAAACAGTCAGCAGGCAGACCCCATAAGATGCTGGAGTATACAGGAATTAGTCAGCAGGCAGACCCCATAAGATGCTGGAGTATACAGGAATCAGTCAGCAGGCAGACCCTGTAAGATGCTGGAGTATACAGGAAACAGTCAGACCCCATAAGATGCTGGAGTATACAGGAAACAGTCAGACCCCATAAGATGCTGGAGTATACGGGAAACAGTCAGCAGGCAGACCCCATAAGATGCTGGAGTATACAGGAATCAGTCAGCAGGCAGACCCTGTAAGATGCTGGAGTATACAGGAATCAGTCAGACCCCATAAGATGCTGGAGTATACAGGAATTAGTCAGCAGGCAGACCCCATAAGATGCTGGAGTATACAGGAATCAGTCAGCAGGCAGACCCTGTAAGATGCTGGAGTATACAGGAATCAGTCAGCAGGCAGACCCTGTAAGATGCTGGAGTATACAGGAATCAGTCAGAAGGCAGACCCTGTAAGATGCTGGAGTATACAGGAAACAGTCAGACCCTCTAAGATGCTGGAGTATACAGGAAACAGTCAGCAGTCAGACCCCATAAGATGCTGGAGTATACAGGAATTAGTCAGCAGGCAGACCCCATAAGATGCTGGAGTATACAGGAATCAGTCAGCAGGCAGACCCCATAAGATGCTGGAGTATACAGGAATCAGTCAGCAGGCAGACCCTGTAAGATGCTGGAGTATACAGGAATCAGTCAGAAGGCAGACCCTGTAAGATGCTGGAGTATACAGGAAACAGTCAGACCCTCTAAGATGCTGGAGTATACAGGAAACAGTCAGCAGTCAGACCCCATAAGATGCTGGAGTATACAGGAATTAGTCAGCAGGCAGACCCCATAAGATGCTGGAGTATACAGGAATCAGTCAGCAGGCAGACCCCATAAGATGCTGGAGTATACAGGAATCAGTCAGCAGGCAGACCCTGTAAGATGCTGGAGTATACAGGAAACAGTCAGACCCCATAAGATGCTGGAGTATACAGGAATTAGTCAGCAGGCAGACCCCATAAGATGCTGGAGTATACAGGAATTAGTCAGCAGGCAGACCCTGTAAGATGCTGGAGTATACAGGAATCAGTCAGCAGGCAGACCCTGTAAGATGCTGGAGTATACAGGAAACAGTCAGACCCCATAAGATGCCAGGGATGGGGTTGATGAGTGTGCACTGTATGATAACACTAGCATTGTACGGAGTGGGGGATGTCGCTCCTTTTCGCACACGTGTGTATTGGCTCCTGATCACATCCATGGACGGGAGGTCCTGACACCATTTAATATCACATCACTATATACACGTCTCATAATGGAATCACTAGAAGGAAGTTTCCTGCAAAGACTTGTATGTTAATAATGACACAGACCAGTCACAAGATGGCACAATTGGACTTCACCTGCAGCAGTCGCCTCTCCTGGGTGCTAACACTCAGATTCCCCCAGGACTTACAGTAGTACAGAACTGTGCAACCAGATGTAGGATGTAATACATGAAAGCCTTATCTATGGATGTATCAATGCAAGAGGTTCGGAGCTCCTGGACACCTAGTGTTCCCGAAGCCGCCACATAGCTTCATGCTGTGCAGCGTCTGTGTTCTGTGATCTGCAGTCTATGGAAATGGCTCCTAAAACTGGACAACACTGTATCTCACTGTCCCTGAAAATATCCCTAACTTAAACCCTAATAATATGTCCCTAACACAAACAGGAGGACTCTAGGATCAGCAGATGATAGCAAGGCTGGTCAGTGCTAAACCAAGGAGCCAATACAAATTAACCTAAAACATAAAGTCCAATACAATTACGCTGAGAGAAACAACAGCTGCTACACTACACAGAAATCAGAACTACACAACACTGAAATCAGGACTACACAACACAGAAATCAGGACTACACGACACAGAAATCAGGACAACACGACACAGAAACCAGGACTACACGACACCGAAATCAGGACTACACGACACCGAAATCAGGACTACACGACACCGAAAAAAGGACTACACAACACTGAAATCAGGACTACACGACACCGAAATCAGGACTACACGACACAGAAATCAGGACAACACGACACAGAAATCAGGACAACATGTCACAGAAATCAGGACAACATGTCACAGAAATCAGGACTACACAACACAGAAATCAGGACTACACGACACAGAAATCAGGACTACACAACACAGAAATCAGGACAACATGTCACAGAAATCAGGACTACACGACACAGAAATCAGGACAACATGTCACAGAAATCAGGACTACACAACACAGAAATCAGGACTACACAACACTGAAATCAGGACTACACGACACCGAAATCAGGACTACACAACACAGAAAACAGGACTACACGACACAGAAATCAGGACCACACGACACAGAAATCAGGACTACACTACACAGAAATCAGGACTACAGAACACTGAAATCAGGACTACACAACACAGAAATCAGGACTACACAACACTGAAATCAGGACTACACGACACCGAAATCAGGACTACACGACACCGAAATCAGGACTATACGACACAGAAATCAGGACTACACGACACAGAAATCAGGACTACACGACACAGAAATCAGGACTACACGACACAGAAATCAGGACAACATGTCACAGAAATCAGGACAACATGTCACAAAAATCAGGACTACACAACACAGAAATCAGGACTACACAACACAGAAATCAGGACTACACAAAAAGGAACCAAGAACATCGGGACTGAACTGGTACCAAACTAGATCAGAACGAAGTACTGGACAGATATAAGAAATGAGTATACATGTAATAAGGATAAGCTATAATCCGCACCACCCTGCAAAAGTCAGGGATATTTATAAAGAGGCTGATCAATCAGAAACTGAGCAGTAAGACCAGCTGATCCAGACTATTCGATTGGACATGAAGATGATGATATGGCGGTATGATCTGTGCTATTGCTGATCTGTGTGACATCAGATCGGGCCCTTCTGGATAGTTCCCTATTTTCCATGTTATGTACAATGACCTCCCAATGTGTTTGCCGCGTGGCTCCATGAGTCTCCATCGTGAATGAGGGACCGTCTAGTCCCAGCACTGGTGGGGGGTCCCTCCACATTAATGACAGATCCTCTCAGAATACTATAGATGTCTCCCTGCCTCCCCGAGCAATGATCCGCGACGGCCGAGGGGAGAATTATTTGCGCACATCCTCGCTGGATGGATTGGATACATACGGTACATGGATCATCTCATCTCTATGGACGAGGATACGGAAACAAACGTATCATTAGCAGATCAATCCCGGAGACCCCAGTGTAGTGGTGATACAGTGAGACCCCAGGGTTGTACGCCTGATACCACGGTCGCCTCTTTACGCCCCCATAAATATCTCATTACTTTTGATGGGCGGCATCTTCTCTGATCATCTGAAGGGTATAAGAATTTCCTCCCATCCTCCGTCTATTGGAGGGGGGGGGATCTGAAGTGACAGCTTTGATTTTGCTGACATTCTCAGCTGTCTGGCAGCGTCCTCCATTGGGATTAGCATGCATGTTAGCCCGGGCTGGATGGGCATGATAGTGGAGTGTTTATCCCAACCACCGTGTATTTCCCGTCTCTGCCATTGTTATAATGTACCTGCCGGAATGTTTGCTCTGGGACAATGTATATTGCTGAGTACTATGATAATCTATCTGGACAATGTATATTGCTGAGTACTATAATAATCTATCTGGACAATGTATATTGCTGAGTACTATGATAATCTATCTGGGACAATGTATACTGCTGAGTACTATGATAATCTATCTGGACAATGTGTATTACTGAGTACTATGATAATATGATAATCTATCTGGACAATGTATATTGCTGAGTACTATGATAATCTATCTGGACAATGTGTATTGCTGAGTACTATGATAATATGATATTCTATCTGGACAATGTGTATTGCTGAGTACTATGATAATATGATAATCTATCTGGACAATGTATACTGCTGAGTACTATGATAATCTATCTGGACAATGTATATTGCTGAGTACTATGATAATCTATCTGGGACAATGTATACTGCTGAGTACTATGATATTCTATCTGGACAATGTATATTGCTGAGTACTATGATAATATGATAATCTATCTGGACAATGTGTATTACTGAGTACTATGATAATATGATAATCTATCTGGACAATGTATACTGCTGAGTACTATGATAATCTATCTGGACAATGTGTATTACTGAGTACTATGATAATATGATAATCTATCTGGACAATGTGTATTGCTGAGTACTATGATAATCTATCTGGGACAATGTGTATTGCTGAGTACTATGATAATATGATAATCTATCTGGACAATGTGTATTACTGAGTACTATGATAATATGATAATCTATCTGGACAATGTATACTGCTGAGTACTATGATAATCTATCTGGACAATGTGTATTACTGAGTACTATGATAATATGATAATCTATCTGGACAATGTGTATTGCTGAGTACTATGATAATCTATCTGGGACAATGTGTATTGCTGAGTACTATGATAATATGATAATCTATCTGGACAATGTGTATTGCTGAGTACTATGATAATATGATAATCTATCTGGACAATGTGTATTGCTGAGTACTATGATAATCTATCTGGACAATGTGTATTGCTGAGTACTATGATAATCTATCTGGACAATGTGTATTACTGAGTACTATGATAATCTATCTGGGGTAATGTGTATTACTGAGTACTATGATAATCTATCTGGACAATGTATATTGCTGAGTACTATGATAATATGATAATCTATCTGGACAATGTGTATTGCTGAGTACTATGATAATCTATCTGGACAATGTGTATTACTGAGTACTATGATAATATGATAATCTATCTGGACAATGTGTATTGCTGAGTACTATGATAATCTATCTGGACAATGTGTATTGCTGAGTACTATGATAATCTATCTGGACAATGTATATTGCTGAGTACTATGATAATCTATCTGGACAATGTGTATTGCTGAGTACTATGATAATATGATAATCTATCTGGACAATGTATATTGCTGAGTACTATGATAATATGATAATCTATCTGGACAATGTATATTGCTGAGTACTATGATAATCTATCTGGACAATGTATATTGCTGAGTACTATGATAATCTATCTGGACAATGTGTATTACTGAGTACTATGATAATATGATAATCTATCTGGACAATGTGTATTACTGAGTACTATGATAATATGATAATCTATCTGGACAATGTGTATTACTGAGTACTATGATATTCTATCTGGACAATGTATATTACTGAGTACTATGATAATCTATCTGGACAATGTATACTGCTGAGTACTATGATAATCTATCTGGACAATGTGTATTGCTGAGTACTATAATAATATGATAATCTATCTGGACAATGTGTATTGCTGAGTACTATGATAATATGATAATCTATCTGGACAATGTATACTGCTGAGTACTATGATAATCTATCTGGACAATGTATATTGCTGAGTACTATGATATTCTATCTGGACAATGTGTATTGCTGAGTACTATGATAATATGATAATCTATCTGGACAATGTATATTGCTGAGTACTATGATAATATGATAATCTATCTGGACAATGTATATTGCTGAGTACTATGATAATCTATCTGGACAATGTATACTGCTGAGTACTATGATAATCTATCTGGACAATGTGTATTACTGAGTACTATGATATTCTAGCTGGGACAATGTATATTGCTGAGTACTATGATAATCTATCTGGACAATGTGTATTACTGAGTACTATGATATTCTATCTGGACAATGTGTATTGCTGAGTACTATGATAATCTATCTGGACAATGTGTATTACTGAGTACTATGATAATCTATCTGGACAATGTGTATTGCTGAGTACTATGATATTCTAGCTGGGACAATGCGACGTCGTCTCTTATCCCTGCAATACATTCAGCGAGGTGACACATCGAGAGGGAAATCCGGATGTGGGAGATGAATTCCCACAATGATGCAACCTTGCTGCATTCGCGTGTAATTGTTTCCTCTGGGCCGTCCCAGCTCGTCTAGCAACAAACAACACACAGATCCCGCTCCATAGTAACAGCTTATATATATATATATATATATATATATTAGGGCATTACCGATGACTCGGGAAACACTGCGACGCTGATACATTTTGTGCAATTCTCCCATCAGATCTGTAAACCTCACATTACTTCTATCCGTCACAAGAAAACAAAAAAAGACAAATAATAGTACATATATATAATAGAGGCGGCCTCAGAGCAACAAGCGAAATGTGACCAATATTACGGTGCAGAAGACATGTGTGAGGCCGGCGCGCCATTCTTAATCTATGGGGCGTCCGTACATTGACAAGTGCTGAGCTCACCATGCGCTGCCACATTGGCTTACTGTAGTGGTCAGTGACTATTTATTTATTTATTACATTTGGGTCTGACTTTTGGTTTGTCTGTGTGCAATATTGTGCTATACTGCTCTATTTGCCCTTCGTAGTTGGTATGGAGGTTTCTAGACCAGGTAATTGTAGGGGTAGTCTTAAGGTCAGGGTCACCCATTTTGGTGCGGTTGTTCTAGGTCTTGATAGGGTTTTATTGTTTAAATGCCAATATCCCACTGTACTCTTTAGAGTTACTTATAGAAGGCAGCCCCTGAGGAGTGTGGCCCCTGAAGACTGCCGTCGCGGCCCATGAAGATGCAGCCCCTGAGGTGTTCAGCCCTTGGTGCCCCATGAGGAGTGCGGCCTCTGGTGACCCCGGCCCCTGGTGACCCCTGAGGAGTGCGGCCCCTGGTGACCCCTGAGGAGTGCGCTCCTGGTGACCCCTAAGGAGTGCGGCCCCTGGTTTCCCCTAAGGAGTGCGGCCCCTGGTGACCCCTTGAGGAGTGCGGCCCCTGGTGACCCCTGAGGAGTGCTGCCCCTGGTGACCCCTGAGGAGTGCGGCCCCTGGTGACCCTGGAGGAGTGCGGCCCCTGGTGACCCCTGAGGAGTGCGGCCCCTGGTGAACCCTGAGGAGTGCGCTCCTGGTGACCCCTAAGGAGTGCGGCTCCTGGTGACTCCTAAGGAGTGCGGCCCCTGGTGACCCCTGAGGAGTGCGGCCCCTGGTGACCCCTGAGGAGTGCAGCCCCTGGTGACCCCTGAGGAGTGCGGCCCCTGGTGACCCCTGAGGAGTGCGGCCCCTGGTGACCCCTGAAGAGTGCGGCCCCTGGTGACCCTGGAGGAGTGCGGCCCCTGGTGACTCCTAAGGATTGCGGCCCCTGGTGACCCCTGAGGAGTGCGGCCCCTGGTGACCCCTGAGGAGTGCGGCCCCTGGTGACTCCTGAAGAGTGCGGCCCCTGGTGACCCTGGAGGAGTGCGGCCCCTGGTGACTCCTGAGGAGTGCGGCCCCTGGTGACCCCTGAGGAGTGCGGCCCCTGGTGACCCCTGAGGAGTGTGGCTCCTGGTGACTCCTAAGGATTGCGGACCCTGGTGACCCCTGAGGAGTGCAGCCCCTGGTGACCCCTGAGGAGTGCGGCCCCTGGTGACCCCTGAGGAGTGCGGCCCCTGGTGACCCCTGAGGAGTGCGGCCCCTGGTGACCCCTGAGGAGTGTGGCTCCTGGTGACTCCTAAGGAGTGCGGCCCCCTGGTGACCCCTGAGGAGTGCGGCCCCTGGTGACCCCTGAGGAGTGCGGCCCCTGGTGACCCCTGAAGAGTGCGGCCCCTGGTGACCCTGGAGGAGTGCAGCCCCTGGTGACCCTGGAGGAGTGCAGCCCCTGGTGACCCCTGAGAGTGCGGCCCCTGGTGACCCCTGAGGAGTGCGGCCCCTGATGACCCCTGAAGAGTGTGGCCCCTGGTGACCCTGGAGGAGTGCAGCCCCTGGTGACCCCTGAGGAGTGCGGCCCCTGGTGACCCCTAAGGAGTGCGGCCCCTGGTGACCCCTGAAGAGTGCGGCCCCTGGTGACCCCTGAGGAGTGCGGCCCCTGGTGACCCCTGAGGAGTGCGGCCCCTGGTGACCCCTGAAGAGTGTGGCCCCTGGTGACCCTGGAGGAGTGCAGCCCCTGGTGACCCCTGAGGAGTGCGGCCCCTGGTGACCCCTAAGGAGTGCGGCCCCTGGTGACCCCTGAAGAGTGCGGCCCCTGGTGACCCCTGAGGAGTGCGGCCCCTGGTGACCCCTGAGGAGTGTGGACCCAGAAGAGTGCGTGTAATAAAGTTGCATTATAAAAGTGTACATGTCACTCAGAAACAGCTGAATATTCAGAGATGTCCGTCTTATATTTCCATGGAATATTTTGATTTCAGAGGGAAATTCCTTTAAATGAGCGTCTGAACATCTCTCCATTATACAGGACCGCGCCAGGGAAATTGTACGTTGTAATCCTTCACAAATATTCTGTTCATTTTCCGCAATGGATAATTTATTTGGAAGATTGTTTGATCATTGTGTAAGAGAAAGCGAGAAGAAGGAAGAATCGCACTGCTGGGTAATAGCGGTGACTGCGCCATTGTATGATTACAGGAGGTGTGAATATAATGGGAGCCGTCTGTGTCAGCGTACGTGGCTCGTAGGGGTGACCGTCCACAGACAAATAGGGATTTGTTAAAAAACGGATTTCCATTAATGATCGTGTTTGATAATAATGGAATAAGCCATAAATGAAGCAATTCAATGTAATCAGGAGAAAGATTCGGAGCCAATCACAGGGAACTATCAGTAATGGCCGACAGACAAGGGTGCTGGGCTCCGTCTTCACCTTGGCTATTAGTTCAGGTCAGTCTCACCTATGCTAACAGTGAATTAAAGGGGTACTCCAGCCACAATCTTCCTGTGGATCATTCAGGGTCCGACCATTAGGGCCACTCCCCATCCCCAGGACACAGGAAATGTTTGAAAATTGAAAGAACAGTGGCGGCTCATGTGCTGCCCACTCTCACAACCAGCTCCGACGAGACGATCAGAGCGATCACAGAGGAGCTGCCGGGATCCCAGAACCTTCTACCTGCACAACCAGCTCCGACGAGACGATCAGAGCGATCACACAGGAGCTGCCCGGATCCCAGCACCTACTACCTGCACAACCAGCTCCGATGAGGAGATCAGAGCGATTACACAGGAGCTGCCCGGATCCCAGCACCTACTACCTGCAGAACCAGAATAGACACATCCTTCAAGGGCTCCATTTTCCCTTTTAGTGGTAAATTCCCTTGAAGTCTTACTTATTTATGCCGCATAATTAGCTTCACCTAGCACACAGCATCCAGAGGAGAGAGGATGCATCATATTATGCAATACATTCAAAGATGCAAATGAAATGGGAACATAAAGTGAAACGAGAGGGGTGAGTGACACCAACGCATCCAGCTGCTTCAACTCTGCAGAAATATGAGCCGTTCCCAGAGAACGTGTGTTACTGAAGTGCCGCACGCTGATATGGATGGATAGCGGCTTCTGTTCTCTAGGCCCCTATTATATCACCTGAAAGAGGCTCCGCGGGAGTATCAATCAGTGACACAGTGGGGTAGCAGGCAGACAGACCCTTTAAGATGCTAAAGTATACGGGAAACAGTCAGCAGGCAGACCCCATAAGATGCTGGAGTATACAGGAATTAGTCAGCAGGCAGACCCCATAAGATGCTGGAGTATACAGGAATCAGTCAGCAGGCAGACCCTGTAAGATGCTGGAGTATACAGGAAACAGTCAGACCCCATAAGATGCTGGAGTATACAGGAAACAGTCAGACCCCATAAGATGCTGGAGTATACGGGAAACAGTCAGCAGGCAGACCCCATAAGATGCTGGAGTATACAGGAATCAGTCAGCAGGCAGACCCCATAAGATGCTGGAGTATACAGGAATTAGTCAGCAGGCAGACCCCATAAGATGCTGGAGTATACAGGAATCAGTCAGCAGGCAGACCCTGTAAGATGCTGGAGTATACAGGAATCAGTCAGCAGGCAGACCCTGTAAGATGCTGGAGTATACAGGAATCAGTCAGAAGGCAGACCCTGTAAGATGCTGGAGTATACAGGAAACAGTCAGACCCTCTAAGATGCTGGAGTATACAGGAAACAGTCAGCAGTCAGACTCCATAAGATGCTGGAGTATACAGGAATTAGTCAGCAGGCAGACCCCATAAGATGCTGGAGTATACAGGAATCAGTCAGACCCTCTAAGATGCTGGAGTATACAGGAAACAGTCAGCAGTCAGACTCCATAAGATGCTGGAGTATACAGGAATCAGTCAGCAGGCAGACCCCATAAGATGCTGGAGTATACAGGAATTAGTCAGCAGGCAGACCCTGTAAGATGCTGGAGTATACAGGAATCAGTCAGCAGGCAGACCCTGTAAGATGCTGGAGTATACAGGAAACAGTCAGACCCCATAAGATGCCAGGGATGGGGTTGATGAGTGTGCACTGTATGATAACACTAGCATTGTACGGAGTGGGGGATGTCGCTCCTTTTCGCACACGTGTGTATTGGCTCCTGATCACATCCATGGACGGGAGGTCCTGACACCATTTAATATCACATCACTATATACACGTCTCATAATGGAATCACTAGAAGGAAGTTTCCTGCAAAGACTTGTATGTTAATAATGACACAGACCAGTCACAAGATGGCACAATTGGACTTCACCTGCAGCAGTCGCCTCTCCTGGGTGCTAACACTCAGATTCCCCCAGGACTTACAGTAGTACAGAACTGTGCAACCAGATGTAGGATGTAATACATGAAAGCCTTATCTATGGATGTATCAATGCAAGAGGTTCGGAGCTCCTGGACGCCTAGTGTTCCCGAAGCCGCCACATAGCTTCATGCTGTGCAGCGTCTGTGTTCTGTGATCTGCAGTCTATGGAAATGGCTCCTAAAACTGGAAAACACTGTATCTCACTGTCCCTGAAAATATCCCTAACTTAAACCCTAATAATATGTCCCTAACACAAACAGGAGGTCTCTAGGATCAGCAGATGATAGCAAGGCTGGTCAGTGCTAAACCAAGGAGCCAATACAAATTAACCTAAAACATAAAGTCCAATACAATTACGCTGAGAGAAACAACAGCTGCTACACTACACAGAAATCAGAACTACACAACACTGAAATCAGGACTACACAACACAGAAATCAGGACTACACGACACAGAAATCAGGACAACACGACACAGAAACCAGGACTACACGACACCGAAATCAGGACTACACGACACCGAAATCAGGACTACACGACACCGAAAAAAGGACTACACAACACTGAAATCAGGACTACACGACACCGAAATCAGGACTACACGACACAGAAATCAGGACAACACGACACAGAAATCAGGACAACATGTCACAGAAATCAGGACAACATGTCACAGAAATCAGGACTACACAACACAGAAATCAGGACTACACTACACAGAAATCAGGACTACACGACACAGAAATCAGGACTACACGACACTGAAATCAGGACTACACAAAACAGAAATCAGGACTACACGACACTGAAATCAGGACTACACAACACAGAAATCAGGACTACACAACACTGAAATCAGGACTACACGACACCGAAATCAGGACTACACAACACAGAAAACAGGACTACACGACACAGAAATCAGGACTACACGACACAGAAATCAGGACTACACTACACAGAAATCAGGACTACAGAACACTGAAATCAGGACTACACAACACAGAAATCAGGACTACACAACACTGAAATCAGGACTACACGACACCGAAATCAGGACTACACGACACCGAAATCAGGACTATACGACACAGAAAACAGGACTACACGACACAGAAATCAGGACTACACGACACAGAAATCAGGACTACACGACACAGAAATCAGGACAACATGTCACAGAAATCAGGACAACATGTCACAAAAATCAGGACTACACAACACAGAAATCAGGACTACACAACACAGAAATCAGGACTACACAAAAAGGAACCAAGAACATCGGGACTGAACTGGTACCAAACTAGATCAGAACGAAGTAGTGGACAGATATAAGAAATGAGTATACATGTAATAAGGATAAGCTATAATCCGCACCACCCTGCAAAAGTCAGGGATATTTATAAAGAGGCTGATCAATCAGAAACTGAGCAGTAAGACCAGCTGATCCAGACTATTCGATTGGACATGAAGATGATGATATGGCGGTATGATCTGTGCTATTGCTGATCTGTGTGACATCAGATCGGGCCCTTCTGGATAGTTCCCTATTTTCCATGTTATGTACAATGACCTCCCAATGTGTTTGCCGCGTGGCTCCATGAGTCTCCATCGTGAATGAGGGACCGTCTAGTCCCAGCACTGGTGGGGGGTCCCTCCACATTGATGACAGATCCTCTCAGAATACTATAGATGTCTCCCTGCCTCCCCGAGCAATGATCCGCGACGGCCGAGGGGAGAATTATTTGCGCACATCCTCGCTGGATGGATTGGATACATACGGTACATGGATCATCTCATCTCTATGGACGAGGATACGGAAACAAACGTATCATTAGCAGATCAAACCTGGAGACCCCAGTGTAGTGGTGATACAGTGAGACCCCAGGGTTGTACGCCTGATACCACGGTCGCCTCTTTACGCCCCCATAAATATCTCATTACTTTTGATGGGCGGCATCTTCTCTGATCATCTGAAGGGTATAAGAATTTCCTCCCATCCTCCGTCTATTGGAGGGGGGGGGGGGGGGATCTGAAGTGACAGCTTTGATTTTGCTGACATTCTCAGCTGTCTGTCAGCGTCCTCCATTGGGATTAGCATGCATGTTAGCCCGGGCTGGATGGGCATGATAGTGGAGTGTATTTCCCGTCTCTGCCATTGTTATAATGTACCTGCCGGAATGTTTGCTCTGGGACAATGTATATTGCTGAGTACTATGATAATATGATAATCTATCTGGGACAATGTGTATTGCTGAGTACTATGATAATCTATCTGGACAATGTGTATTGCTGAGTACTATGATATTCTATCTGGACAATGTGTATTGCTGAGTACTATGATATTCTATCTGGACAATGTGTATTGCTGAGTACTATGATAATCTATCTGGACAATGTGTATTACTGAGTACTATGATAATCTATCTGGGACAATGTGTATTACTGAGTACTATGATAATCTATCTGGACAATGTATATTACTGAGTACTATAATAATCTATCTGGACAATGTATATTGCTGAGTACTATGATAATATGATAATCTATCTGGACAATGTGTATTACTGAGTACTATGATAATCTATCTGGACAATGTGTATTACTGAGTACTATGATAATCTATCTGGGACAATGTGTATTACTGAGTACTATGATAATCTATCTGGACAATGTATATTACTGAGTACTATGATAATCTATCTGGGGTAATGTATATTACTGAGTACTATGATAATCTATCTGGACAATGTATATTGCTGAGTACTATGATAATCTATCTGGACAATGTATATTGCTGAGTACTATGATAATCTATCTGGACAATGTATATTGCTGAGTACTATGATAATCTATCTGGACAATGTGTATTGCTGAGTACTATGATAATCTATCTGGACAATGTATATTGCTGAGTACTATGATAATCTATCTGGGACAATATGTATTGCTGAGTACTATGATAATCTATCTGGACAATGTGTATTACTGAGTACTATGATAATCTATCTGGACAATGTGTATTGCTGAGTACTATGATAATCTATCTGGGACAATGTGTATTACTGAGTACTATGATAATCTATATGGACAATGTATATTGCTGAGTACTATGATAATCTATCTGGGACAATGTGTATTACTGAGTACTATGATAATCTATCTGGACAATGTATATTGCTGAGTACTATGATAATCTATCTGGACAATGTATATTACTGAGTACTATAATAATCTATCTGGACAATGTATATTGCTGAGTACTATGATAATATGATAATCTATCTGGACAATGTGTATTACTGAGTACTATGATAATCTATCTGGACAATGTGTATTACTGAGTACTATGATAATCTATCTGGGACAATGTGTATTACTGAGTACTATGATAATCTATCTGGACAATGTATATTACTGAGTACTATGATAATCTATCTGGGGTAATGTATATTACTGAGTACTATGATAATCTATCTGGACAATGTATATTGCTGAGTACTATGATAATCTATCTGGACAATGTATATTGCTGAGTACTATGATAATCTATCTGGACAATGTATATTGCTGAGTACTATGATAATCTATCTGGACAATGTGTATTGCTGAGTACTATGATATTCTATCTGGACAATGTGTATTGCTGAGTACTATGATAATCTATCTGGGACAATGTGTATTACTGAGTACTATGATAATCTATATGGACAATGTATATTGCTGAGTACTATGATAATCTATCTGGACAATGTGTATTGCTGAGTACTATGATAATCTATCTGGACAATGTGTATTACTGAGTACTATGATAATCTATCTGGGACAATGTGTATTGCTGAGTACTATGATAATCTATATGGACAATGTATATTGCTGAGTACTATGATAATCTATCTGGGACAATGTGTATTGCTGAGTACTATGATAATATGATAATCTATCTGGACAATGTGTATTACTGAGTACTATGATATTCTATCTGGACAATGTGTATTGCTGAGTACTATGATAATCTATCTGGACAATGTGTATTGCTGAGTACTATGATAATATGATAATCTATCTGGACAATGTGTATTACTGAGTACTATGATATTCTATCTGGACAATGTGTATTACTGAGTACTATGATATTCTATCTGGGACAATGTGTATTGCTGAGTACTATAATAATCTATCTGGACAATGTGTATTGCTGAGTACTATGATAATATGATAATCTATCTGGACAATGTGTATTACTGAGTACTATGATAATCTATCTGGACAATGTGTATTGCTGAGTACTATGATAATCTATCTGGACAATGTATATTGCTGAGTACTATGATAATCTATCTGGACAATATGTATTGCTGAGTACTATGATAATCTATCTGGACAATGTGTATTACTGAGTACTATGATAATCTATCTGGACAATATGTATTGCTGAGTACTATGATAATCTATCTGGACAATGTGTATTACTGAGTACTATGATAATCTATCTGGACAATGTGTATTACTGAGTACTATGATAATATGATAATCTATCTGGGACAATGTATATTGCTGAGTACTATGATAATCTATCTGGACAATGTGTATTGCTGAGTACTATGATAATATGATAATCTATCTGGGACAATGTGTATTACTGAGTACTATGATAATCTATCTGGACAATGTGTATTACTGAGTACTATGATAATCTATCTGGGACAATGTGTATTACTGAGTACTATGATAATCTATCTGGGACAATGTGTATTGCTGAGTACTATGATAATATGATAATCTATCTGGACAATGTGTATTGCTGAGTACTATGATAATCTATCTGGACAATGTATATTACTGAGTACTATGATAATCTATCTGGACAATGTGTATTGCTGAGTACTATGATAATCTATCTGGACAATGTGTATTGCTGAGTACTATGATAATATGATAATCTATCTGGACAATGTATATTGCTGAGTACTATGATATTCTAGCTGGGACAATGCGACGTCGTCTCTTATCCCTGCAATACATTCAGCGAGGTGACACATCGAGAGGGAAATCCGGATGTGGGAGATGAATTCCCACAATGATGCAACCTTGCTGCATTCACGTGTAATTGTTTCCTCTGGGCCGTCCCAGCTCGTCTAGCAACAAACAACACACAGATCCCGCTCCATAGTAACAGCTTTTATAGATATATATATATTAGGGCATTACCGATGACTCGGGAAACACTGCGACGCTGATACATTTTGTGCAATTCTCCCATCAGATCTGTAAACCTCACATTACTTCTATCCGTCACAAGAAAACAAAAAAAGACAAATAATAGTACATATATATAATAGAGGCGGCCTCAGAGCAACAAGCGAAATGTGACCAATATTACGGTGCAGAAGACATGTGTGAGGCCGGCGCGCCATTCTTACTCTATGGGGCGTCCGTACATTGACAAGTGCTGAGCTCACCATGCGCTGCCACATTGGCTTACTGTAGTGGTCAGTGACTATTTATTTATTTATTACATTTGGGTCTGACTTTTGGTTTGTCTGTGTGCAATATTGTGCTATACTGCTCTATTTGCCCTTCGTAGTTGGTATGGAGGTTTCTAGACCAGGTAATTGTAGAGGTAGTCTTAAGGTCAGGGTCACCCATTTTGGTGCGGTTGTTCTAGGTCTTGATAGGGTTTTATTGTTTAAATGCCCAATATCCCACTGTACTCTTTAGAGTTACTTATAGAAGGCAGCCCCTGAGGAGTGTGGCCCCTGAAGACTGCCGTCGCTGAGGAGTGCGGACCCTGAGGAGTGCGGCCCATGAAGATGCAGCCCCTGAGGTGTTCAGCCCTTGGTGCCCCATGAGGAGTGCGGCCTCTGGTGACCCCGGCCCCTGGTGACCCCTGAGGAGTGCGGCCCCTGGTGACCCCAGCCCCTGGTGACCCCTCAGGAGTGCGGCCCCTGGTGACCCCTGAGGAGTTCGCTCCTGGTGACCCCTTGAGGAGTGCGGCCCCTGGTGACCCCTAAGGAGTGCGGCCCCTGGTGACCCCTGAGGAGTGCGGCCCCTGGTGACCCCTGAGGAGTGCGCTCCTGGTGACCCCTAAGGAGTGCGGCCCCTGGTTTCCCCTAAGGAGTGCGGCCCCTGGTGACCCCTTGAGGAGTGCTGCCCCTGGTGACCCCTGAGGAGTGCTGCCCCTGGTGACCCCTGAGGAGTGCGGCCCCTGGTGACTCCTGAGGAGTGCGCTCCTGGTGACTCCTAAGGAGTGCGGCCCCTGGTGACCCCTGAGGAGTGCGGCCCCTGGTGATCCCTGAGGAGTGCGGCCCCTCGTGACCCCTGAGGAGTGCGACCCCTGGTGATCCCTGAGGAGTGTGGCCCCTGGTGGCCCCTGAGGAGTGTGGCCCCTGGTGACCCCTGAGGAGTGTGGCCCCTGGTGGCCCCTGGTGACACCTGAGGAGTGTGGACCCAGAAGAGTGCGTGTAATAAAGTTGCATTATAAAAGTGTACATGTCACTCAGAAACAGCTGAATATTCAGAGATGTCCGTCTTATATTTCCATGAAATATTTTGATTTCAGAGGGAAATTCCTTTAAATGAGCGTCTGAACATCTCTCCATTATACAGGACCGCGCCAGGGAAATTGTACGTTGTAATCCTTCACAAATATTCTGTTCATTTTCCGCAATGGATAATTTATTTGGAAGATTGTTTGATCATTGTGTAAGAGAAAGCGAGAAGAAGGAAGAATCGCACTGCTGGGTAATAGCGGTGACTGCGCCATTGTATGATTACAGGAGGTGTGAATATAATGGGAGCCGTCTGTGTCAGCGTATGTGGCTCGTAGGGGTGACCGTCCACAGACAAATAGGGATTTGTTAAAAAACAGATTTCCATTAATGATCGTGTTTGATAATAATGGAATAAGCCATAAATGAAGCAATTCAATGTAATCAGGAGAAAGATTCGGGAACTATCAGTAATGGCCGACAGACAAGGGTGCTGGGCTCCATCTTCACCTTGGCTATTAGTTCAGGTCAGTCTCACCTATGCTAACAGTGAATTAAAGGGGTACTCCAGCCACAATCTTCCTGTGGATCATTCAGGGTCCGACCATTAGGGCCACTCCCCATCCCCAGGACACAGGAAATGTTTGAAAATTGAAAGAACAGTGGCGGCTTATGTGCTGCCCACTCTCTTCATTGCACTGTAACGGGGGTCCTGCCAGCTGGTCTCCCACCAATAAAGTGTTAACTCTCAATCCTGTCGGGGAGGTGTAATAATTTACTTAAAGGGGGACATTCCTTTAAGATGACTTTTCTGGTCCAGTTAGAGCAGTTGTATACAATGAGTATATTCCTCAGTCTCTCCGCCGGGTTCCTGGGGTTCATGTATCGGATGTTACATTAGGATCTGGAGGTCCCTGCTGCTCCCCATCCATCTCAGGTTACTGATGTCACGCAGCTTTTCATACTGTACGTTGCAGCCGGGTGTTATTATACCATATTACATACCACAGAAAATCACCGAATCACTGCAAAGCCGAGGCAAAGGTAAAGTATGGCTGCCAGTATGGCCGCCCTGTGGTCTGCAGAATTTCCATCATCATCATGGTCAACACTAGAACAAATGGAAACTGTAAATAGCGGAACATTAGACAAATCTAGCTGTGATGTGTATGTATGGGATATCGCAAGATTGTAGAAAGAGAACTCAAGATGTAAGAGATTGAAGAACAGATGGTACATTGCTTATAGGGACTGATCTATAGGATTTGCTCTACCAACCTAAATTGGAAGCAGGAGTTGGTTGTCGCCTTTGGGAGTCCTGGAAAACATGGATACAGCCATAGTCCATAGTCTGTATCTACCAGGACTTCCTAGGGCTGCATCCAACTTCTTCAATCTCCGCTAATAACATCCTGCATGATCGGCCTTGAACATGCTCCAGTTGCGCTCATCTCTAGTAATAACCTACAGCAGCTATTTCTCCAGAAAGTGGCCTTGACCGACCAATACTTGGACATGTCCGTATGACCTAATAAACATTACAAGATTGTGATCACATCAGAAGAAAGTTAAAGAAGTTTTTGAAACTTTTTTGCTTTAGGAAAAACTCATAAAACTTGACCGTAATCTCCATTATGACAAGGAGCGAGTGATATGAGGGACGATATCCTCCTCCTCATTGATACGCGGCTGGTTAATACATTGTTACTGCATAAATGATGGATAATACTGAAGGGGGTTTAGATTTGGGGGATTTCACACTCTGGTGCCACAATTTAACAGGATTAGCTATAAAAGTCAGATCTTACAAGTAAGTCGGGTCTTAATGGTCGGCTATGGCGCGCTATCGCTATCTGTCAGTACACATGTATGAAGGATCGGAGGAGTCTGTGAAGCGCGGAGAATCCAGCACTAAGTATAGCGGGGATGAGTTTGTTGCCGGTGGTAATTGGCTGCTTATTACAGGTATATTATGTGTTAATCTTATTGTTGTTAATAAAACAGAGCCGCGGATTAGTCGGGAAGTGTTTACATAGGCTTCATTTTCATGCCAGAACGTCGGCTGCTTTAAGTATAAATTGGCATAACCGGCGGCCTAACGCTTCCAAGTCTTGTGATGTAATTACATCTCCGCCATGCAAAGTGTGTCACCAATCTAATCTCCCAGGAATAGGATTTTGTAAGTAAAGAAATATGTCGAGAAAGAAACACTAGAGAGTCAGCGAAGAGGACAGTGCGGAGAAGGGCTGGTGAGATTCATGGGTGGGAGGCTTGGAGCACCTTATTATAGATTGCCGGTTACCATAGCAACACTAAGTCCAAGAGAATGGCGCATAAAATCACCTGCATTCCCACCAGGGAAGTTCTGCTGAAGTCGTCTATGGATTCGCTTGTCCGATGCTAGCACGCATAATTTAGACTTTGGGCTTCATTTACATTGCTGATCCTGAATGAGCACGCGCTTCGGCTTCGAGGATTCTCCACCTGACTTATCCGACTGAAATGAGATTAATATGCTAGAGAAGGACGGAGAGGATTGCCAGGCCAACCTGCCCATTCTCTGTCAGCATTTAAAGGGGCTCTCCTACATTTATTATCTATCGACAAATAGATGATACATGAACAGTTGTAGGTGGTCCTCCTGCTGGGGCTCCCACTGGGGGCAGCTTCTCCGGCATAACCAGCCGAAAGGTGTTTGTGTGGAGCAGTAGTGGAGCATGAACGCTATGGCTGCTTCAATCCCAATGGGACTAACAGATTCCCTGGTGGTGTCATGAAGAAAACGACGTCTAACCTGATGTAATTTATGTCCATTGTCACATGTACAAGCATTTCTGATAATGTCCTGATTAAGAGATAAATAATTACTAATCCCCCATGTGCTGCATCGTTGCTCTTGGTTACGACCCCCGGGGCATCTGCTAGGTTGGGTCACACATGCTCAGTTCAATCACATGATCTGTCCCATTAGTACTGGCAGTTGGTTTTCACATGCAGTAAGGGGGATTGTGGGAAAGTGTCTGGACTGTTGCCTGGCAACCACAGGGTCACAGGTCATAGAGGACACCAGGAAGTGATCAGATACATGGGGAAGTAAAATGGTCCATGGATGGAAGCTACTTTACTAAAAACAGCCCATTTATCCATGTATGTAGGTGGTGCACATCTGATGATTCCTTATTATGACACAGCCCCTTTAAGTATTGATAATTACTGCAACTGCCTAAACGGCCACCGATACAGCATTACTATCTCTAATACTCCATAGTTATAAGGGAATTGACTAGTGACACAGTATTAGATACCTGCTGGGAGAATATTGAGCAAAATCTTATTTTTCATCCTGGAAACTTGTTTGGCTTCTTTGAAAATCCAATATCCGTAAGATCTTCTGTTTTAGCAAGGCTGGATGTGCGAGCAATGCTTATTACAGCCCAGATGGGTCGGCGGGATTCATGAGCAAGCAAAAGTCTCTGCAGATAATTATTCACAACCGATCCCCTCTCTACTCTTTAATTCAAATGTTCAGATTAGTGGAAAAGAAGGTCTCCGAGATTCTTGTAATCAGCCGTCGCCAGCCAGGAAACTTCGCTTGTACAGAAGGACGGCGAAACAGATATAAGAAGCCGGAACCCTGCTGTGAATTTCATCTCCAGCGCGCGGCTCATTTCTGTTTGTGCCTATAGTCACATTCAGTACTTGTTTGTTTTCCTGCTGGAAATGATGTTCTGAAATGCGCTCGCCGCCATTAAAGGAGCACGAGAGCAAGAGAGAAGTTTACTCGTATAAAGGAGTTTCTAATGAAAGTTACAAATAAGCTTTAACAGAGGGAAGAAAGCCGCCCATGCAGTCACTGGCTAGCTTCATACAACAAAGAGCTTCTACATGATCATTTCTGAGATTTATTTTATACCTGAAACAGTGTCAGTATACGGCAGTATATGCAGCGCTTTAATGTGAATGTGCTGGATCTCCTGGACGTTTTACTGATTACCGACGGATACTGATATGTTCTTTATTGCAATCTGTACGTTTGTATTTAATTATTCTGATTGTATTTTGGGGGCAGATATTCTGCGTGACCTTTACAGTGAATGTATCCCTTTGCTCGCTGTAAATCTCTTTTTATACTACCTGGTTGGCATTGGCGCGCTGATCCCAGAGGCAAAGTTCATTTTTCAAACCACCACTCGGTTCCCGCCATCTGCGCCCATTCTCATTGTGTAATTCAGCCCGCTCAGTGCACTGCAGGTGGCCCCAGCGCCCCCAGTTTACCAATATTCCCTCCCCTCGGTGACACAGACAGACTTGATTGAGGGGATATCCCCACCCAGGGGAGCGGATATTGGCGCATTGGGCGCAGATGGGGAAAACCTGAGTGGTGGCTTGAAGAATGGACCACACTTCCAGGATCTGTTCTATAAACAGCATTCAGAGATATGCTTTACAGCAAAACCCATGAATATAGACACAATAGACCAGAGCTGACCCTATTCACTTTTACTGGCCACACATAGAGTCCACAGAGCAGTCTTATAAGGTCTGTCTGCACACAGCCCCAGTAGCCACAAACATTCGATAAAGACAGCGGTCACCATGTTCCTGCTCCAGACAGATATCATTCATCGCAGCATGGTCATTTGTTTCATCCCAGCTCAGCTGCAACCATAATACATTTAGGTGGGTCACATGATCCCATGAGTCACCTGGTCAGATCCCCAGTCCAATACATGTATAAACAGGAAATCAGTCTTTTCTGTATATGAACAACAGGATTACAGAACATCACCTATCAGATCCATTCTGGCAGCTCTCAGAACCCTTCACTTCCCATAATGCACTGCCTTCTTTCCCATATATATAACCTGGAATGTACAGAGTATTGCTAAAGATACTATAACTGTCCTATCTAAGGGAACAGGAGTGCAGTGATATAGTAGGTGGTTCCCTACATTGATTCTCAATGTCTGTCTCTGCTATCTGCAGTGTACACAATCATATGTGTGGTGTATCTTATGAGATGCAGCTGCTCCCCCCCCCCTAAGCTGAAGCTGCATCACCTAGGAATACACTGCAACTCCACATTGTGAGGACTGAAGTGCCCCTACAACGGGCTCAGGGAGAGTTTGGAGAGTCATATCAGACAAGGAAACAATCAAGGTGGCGGAATAGCCAGAGCACCTCAACCAAAATCTATATACACAAGAACCTCAGAATTATTCTTTAATAATAGTAAAATACATACAAAGGCCGGCTCAGCATGATTCCTTAATAAGAGTAAAGATACATACCGGAGTGCTTCTATAAACGTCTGTATGTGGTGCTGTAGGAGCATTATACCAGGGGAGGGGGCTGCGCTGCAACACCAGGCAGAATAAAGTTTTTTTTCTTGTTATGCTTCATGGATGAACAGAAACGTGAGTATTTTAAAGCTTCCTTTCAAGTAAGCTACAGTATATAGTGCCGTGAGCGGTCTAGTAGGCTGGAAAGTTCTGACGGTCTCCCTTTATCACCGCTCATTGAACACCTATTTACTAACCCTACTATGATGCACTATTTCTAATTCTGCATTTAAATTGCAAAAATCCATCCCGTGGGCCGAAGTTAATTTTCTAATTGTCTAAATTTATGCAGCTGCTACTTTGGCGCTAATGATTTTCAACCAAATGTGTTTAAAATTCGAATGTCTCATTCCTAACTAGTTTACCTAAATTTTACATCGGCATTAGTCACGGGTTTATGGATCAATACAATTAAATAGACCTCCACTAATCAGCGAGCGTAACGTATTAGCATCCTTAAAGGGAAAGGAGCATCAACCTGACGCTGGCCTCACTTAATCCTGTAGCTAAAGATGTTTGTTTTTGTAAACATTTTCATTGTCTGTATGTAGAGTGCAGCGCAACGTGTACGCTTTATGGCAGCTGCAATGAATGAGAGCCAATGAAAAATCACAAAGAACTTTACTCTATGGGACCATAGAGTAAGCTTACTGGTTGCAGAACACACAATAGACACAAAAGCTTAATGGTTACAACAAACCTAGATTGCGCACTGTAAAAAACTAATAACCTGTAACCCCATCTATAACATCTAACCTCATTAATGGCTGAATGGATCATATTATCTTTGGCATTAGTGGAATCAAATTATTATCATCCAAGATATATCTACACTGTATTACAGTCTCATTCTCTTCTCCACTCTCATATTGAGTATAGGGCTGAACTCTCACCTAGTAATTTCTTGACCTCCCAAATGGTGGATGACTGGAAGTCCTAATATGGTCGTGTCTAAATGGTCACGTGGGTAAAGTATGGATCATAGTGAGATATAGCTACGTGTCCAGCTTGACCAATCCACTTGGAGCTTTGCCAGTATACCATTTTTGGGATATAAGTTGTACTGGGTGTAACCATATTTGGGCATAAGTGTATATATTTTCCCGGTCAAGAGAGTATATAGACTTAGAAGGTTAGTTGGCAAGGGGGTCTTTGGTATACCATCTTTCAAGAGAAGCCTCCACGCACATCTGGGGTTTGTTAGCCCCCACCTCAGGAATTCACCCAAGGAAGTTCTTTGTTCTCTAGCCAAATCTTCAGTCACCATTGGAAAGAGACTACATCCCCATCATTTTTGGGACTCTGAGACTTGAACCACAGAGACATTCTAAGACATTTGTAAGACTATTGCCTTATTTCTCTTATGACTGATATCCTGTTTATATGATATTTGTACCTCCTTTGGTGAAGAATTAAACCCACCATATTTTTACCTACAAGTTTTCTTCTGCCGTCCTGGATCATTCAAATTTCCCTCCAAAGCACTTTTCCTTCTTTTTTAAACCTCATCCTTATTACACGCACATAAGTAGAACTTTCTCAGCACAACTTTAATGCAATTAATCTACACCTGTCAATCTTATTGTCTCAGAGCACGTGTGACCATCACATAAACCCTGGAAGGAGTGCCTCCTAAATTCCTTCTAATTGATTTAACACAGCTTCCTGACACAATTGTTGCATCAGGGATCATATTAACCCTGGCTACATCTGTATGTACCAGCCTAAATGGTTCAAACCAACCACCTCTCCCAAGGGCGAAAGGTTCAGTCTGTAACCGAATGCTCCCAACTCTGTATGCTGGACTCTTCCATAGCAAATCATCCACCATCACCACTACAAAGCAGCCTCAGGTCCTCCCACTAGTGTCACCATACAGCATTGTGATACTTACCTCTACGCTAGTACTAGGCCCTTGCCAGGACCCACAAACATCACCGCTCTCACAGTCTTGACTTGCCCCTTTAGAATGAATCGACACCAAGACAAAACCCCTATTTGGGTGTCAATGATCCATACATAAGAGTTACCTTTACAATTTGGAACTTGGGAGATCAGATTTTTGTTGTATCGACCAAAGCTGGTGGGTCTCCGAAATTCCATCGGAGGTGTATGGGTGACAAGTATGTTATGATGAAGGCCACAACCACAGACTAGTACATGGTGTATGTGATAGTCGGGGAGCAGGGTCTCCATAGTAAATGAAGCAGGGTGAAGCTATGGTGGGGTTGGAGATAAGGCGGATGGTAGTTGGGGAGATTCTCTTCCATTGGGGTCCACCAGCTTCTGGTTATGTCTCTGTGCTCTAGATTACACCCGCCCTGTGTATCTCATAGCGAAACAAGCATGTAGCTGTATTTTTTTTTCTTCCAAACACAAATTTCCCTGATACAAAAAAAGCCGACTCTTCAATAAAATAGAAGCGGTTATATCTGAAGTGTTACAGCACAAATCTGAAAGGACACAATTTACCAAGTGCCTAAGGTTAATCAAGAATAAATTTGTTTTGTTTTCAGTCAAATCAATTACCACAGATGGGATCTCTAACTGATATACGGAGCGACGGAACGAGAATAATAATGAGATAAATAATAGGGTTTTCTCTCTGCGCGGTCAGATCGGTTTCTTAGGTGACAAGATTGGAACTAGTCGGCAAAATGTGAAGCGCCGGAGCAGGTTGGAAGGGTAGACATTACACATTAGACTGTGGTGGGCTGAATACGGCAATTTTTCTGCCATCAAGCTTGATGGTTTTTTTTTTCCTTGACGGGTATAAAATGCATATCCATTCAGTTCTATAGCATTCTTGTTTGTGTCAGCTAAATGCAAAAGACCTTGCCAAACTTAAAAGGAGAGCTGTCTGCCAGAAGTATGAGCAGCAAATCATAATATGTACTTAGTTGTTGAAATCATTTAGGATTCGCGAGGTCGGCGACGGGAGACAATGCTTCTCACATATAATCGCTGGCAAAGAAAACAAACTCAAAAGTCAGACTTTTATTTATGTCTTTAATGACTAAACCCATTTCTAGCGTCTCTCGTGAGACTGGGCCGACCTGAGGTTCTTGATTAAAATGCACAATTCACCGGCTGGCAGTGGAGCCGTCTGTTTAATAGTCTGAACCGATAGTCAAGACGAGGCGGCCGGATGTTTCCCTAAGAAAACATATATCGTGAGAAAGCAAAACGCCTGCTAATGGCTCTGCTTCTTAGTGGGTTAACAGGATCGGCCGAATCACCTGATCGGTGCACAGATTGGTCTTGTCTCATAACGTCCCTTGGCTATGCAAATTAACATTGCTGGTCAAACAGTGAAATGATGTCAGCGTGAACGAGCATTATACGTCAGGGTAGATTGTGATTCACCGGTGGCTATAGTGGCAAGCGGAAAGGAGACTTAAAGAAGTCCACAATTTTTTTTATCTCTCCCCCGCTGCAGGCTGGCATTACAGACTCTGACTTCTGCCCTCTCTAGCTGCAGGCCAGTTGTCGAAGAGGTCACGTGGGCGCCCACAGGATTTTAATATGGCTGTAGGACCGGACTGAAACCGCGACGCCGAACACCAATCATCATTGGTAAGTATATGTACCAGCCTGCAGCGGGGGAGCGTTAAAAAAAAAGTGGACTGCTTCTTTAAAGCTGAGCTGCAATACCAACACAACTCATGGATAAGGGTGACGCTGTTCTAATCCTCCATCAATGGGTTAAAGTGTAGAAATATTCCCCCTGTAGGAACATGCAGAACCATGCTTTACATACAGTAGGCACCATGTAATACTTATCTGTGGTGGTGCTATGAGGGAAATAGGCCCTTCCGGTCAGGTTACAGTCAGTAGAGCAGGGTTCCAGCATCTTATCGTCTAACAAAACACTATTGTGTAATCTCTCCGGTCACCAGTCCGGTAGCCTACCTGGTTGCTGGTTTCATGGCCGGCCGGTACTCAGTATAAGAACAATAGGTTTTTTTGGACAGATACATAGAGTAGAACAGACAAGAGGGAAACCAAGTTAACCTGATGCAGAAAGAGGCGATGACCATGGAAGAAGAACTCATAGGATTATTATAATTCTCTTTCTGAATTCAGATGTCCCCGATATGAGAAGACAAGCCCACCAGCCTCCTGGGGATATGTGCTATAATGGAAGGCTTGTTGGATATGGTGGAGGCCAATAGTTTCCTTGTAAGTAATAACTAAATGCTGATATGTAAACCTTTCCCCGAGCAGCGTCTCCCAGTTTCCTCTTATTATCGGTGTCTCCGGATAATGATCCGTGGACACCACACTGCCAGCTCTTCCACCATCTGGAATTAAACCTTCCGTATTTCCTCCTTTCTCAAGCATCAAGCTTGTAAACTGTTTCCAGTATGCAAAAAGAGTCCATATAATCTTGTTTAAGAGTTTTGAAACACAGGGCTAGCCAGATATCCCTCCGGGAATGGCCCAGCCAGGGGGTGGCTCCTGTAGGGAAACCACCAGACAGCTGTTTCAGGGTGTTGGCCCTCATCAGTGCGGAGCAGGATTCTGGCTAGGTGGGAGCAAAGCCTAGTAAACAGCTATCTGTGGATGGATACCCCGGGGCAGCTGTCTGTGGATGGATACCCCGGGGCAGCTGTCTGTGGATGGATACCCCGGGGCAGCTGTCTGTGGATGGATACCCCGGGGCAGCTGTCTGTGGATGGATCCACTTAATATGGTGGTTTTGGTGATTTCCCTACAGGAGCCGCCCCTTGGCTGGGTCCTTTCCAGAGGGATATCTGGCTAGTCCACTGTTTTGAGAAGCTGTTTCCAGTGACAGCCAGCAGAATCGTGAATGCAGCTCTGGACTGGTGCACAATGAGAAATGCAATTCATTTACAAAGTCACTGATTGATGTGTCCACAAAGGGGACTCGGCAATCACTAGAGGATATCCCAATAGACCTGCAAAATGCTTTTGGGCTATGTTCAAAAACCGTTGTCGATAGATAGATAGATAGATAGATAGATAGATAGGAGATAGATAGATAGATAGATAGATAGGAGATAGATAGATAGATAGGAGATAGATAGGAGATAGATAGATAGGAGATAGATAGATAGATAGATAGATAGATAGATAGATAGATAGATAGATAGATAGATAGATAGATAGGAGATAGATAGGAGATAGATAGATAGGAGATAGATAGGAGATAGATAGATAGATAGATAGATAGATAGATAGATAGATAGATAGATAGGAGATAGATAGATAGGAGATAGATAGGAGAGATAGATAGATAGATAGATAGATAGATAGATAGATAGATAGATAGATAGATAGATAGATAGGAGATAGATAGGAGATAGATAGGAGATAGATAGGAGATAGATAGATAGGAGATAGATAGATAGATAGATAGATAGATAGCACAGTAGGTTGAATGATAGACATAGAAACAAATGTGTGAGCTTATTGATCAATCTGAATTTACATGTATTTCCTCTGTAATATTTGAGCCAAAGCCGTCTATATGTAGGAGACATACTCTCCCCAAACTGGTTTTATTTCTTCCCTTATTAGCTGCAAACCAGACACCAATTCTCTGAACAATGGGGGTAAAAGCCAGGAAACTGATTGTACCAACTATGTATCCAACTGAAAGCACCAGCTCTTACTATACCAGTCCCCTACTGTCCCAGTATCCTACTATCCCAGTCAACTACTATCCCAGTCTACTACTATCCCAGTCTACTACTATACCAGTCTACTACTATGCCAGTCTATTACTATACCAGTCTACTACTATGCCAACTATCACAGTATTTGACTATACCAGTCTCCTATTACGGCAGTTTCCTACTATGCCAGTCTAATATACCAGTCTCCTAATACACCAGTCTCCTATTATTCTAGTCCTCTAATATGCCAGTCTCCTACTATGCCAGTCTCCTAATACACCAGTCTCCTATTATTCTAGTCTTCTAATATACCAGTCTCCTAATACACCAGTCTCCTATTATTCTAGTCCTCTAATATGCCAGTCTCCTACTATGCCAATCTCCTACTACGCCAGTCTCCTAGTATACCCGTCCCCTACTATACTATAGAAATATCTGCAGCATCAGACTACACAGGTTTGTTTGTAGTCTGTCACCATGGAGATGTATAGGTCTCCATTCTGTATTGGAGCTGTAATCAAGGTTATTTGCAGAGTTTCTTTTATTTATTTGAGCCCATAAAACATGGCTGCCTCTAAAGCATCCTTTTTCAGTAGACATCAGGTACACGAGCCACAGATTTATGAGCTTTTATCACCACTTTTGATGATCACTCCGCCCTACCCTGGGCTGCTATCGGAATAACTGATCATCCTGACAACTTGTTGTGAGTTATTTGTTGCCCTCCACCTTCCTCCTATAGCCCTTAGCGACAGGGGCCAGAACGTCTTATAGAAATATTTTTTTTTGAGAATATATTTAATGTGGCCATGAATTAAACCATGACATCCAATGTTTTCTATGTTCTAGAAGGCATGCATAAATGAATAAAACATGGTGAGATTTGCCTTCATCTCTTCTGTTCCTGATGGCGATTTCTATTCTCATTTTCGCCATGTAGTTGCTCCACTCCCCCAGCCTGTTTTCATCCATGCTGTATGTCACTCTTCCTTGACATAACACCGTCACTTTCCATTCTCCCGATCATTTTCTTCTCCCCCCACCTCTTCCTTTCATCACCGCTGTCACTCTCTGTCCTACAGCTACATCTGCCCTCTGCCATCTCCTGTCACCTCATACTTGTTTGTCCAAACAACGTTATGAAGAGTGCGCAATACAAGGTTTCCAGCTAAAAATGCAATTTTGGTTTGAATTATGGGATGCGAGTCCCGTCACCGTCCATAGGATTGTGTTCTTAACTGTAGAGCCATCAAAAAGCAGCAATCCAGATATAAACTAGGAGCGTGAAGCCATGGGTGATGTCTGTGATACATCGGCAGTGCTCTGTATACAATGCATGGAGATAAAATATAATGGCTGACCCACTGACCTGTATGTGCTCTGCACCCAGTCTCTACCCTCAATCATATCTAGGTGTCTGGCTGGTACTGGTCTCGGACATAAGGGATATAAGTCTGTAATAACTCTCCCAGAGTATACACAGAATAATGAGTTTGTTATAATACATTACATGAAGCGTTGCCTGCAGTCGTCCTTAGAGGCTACACATCCCAGTGAGTCTATAGGGAGTGCGGTGGTGGTGGTAGGAAGACTCAGGTCCTGATGCCTGGGGTGGCCCTAAGGCTCATCTGTAATATAGGATCATTCCAGCATTATAATGTCCACATTAGAGATGAGCGCGCTCTATTCAGTATAGTATTCGCTCCAATACTGAGCTGCTTGGAAGTACCGGATACTGGAGAGAGTACTGAGTGCGGCTCGGGTGCTCGTTGTAAGGCGGCTGAGCATAATACATTTCCACAGTCACCGCTGACGGGTGGAGCGGCAAAAGGGAAGATAGAAAGAAGACTGGAGCGGTAAGTACAATCCCCCCCCACACACACACACACACCCACTGGGTAAGGCTCATCTGTAATATAAGATGGTAGCAGTATTATAATGTCCACATGGTAGATGGGGGGGGGGGGGGGTAAGGCTCATCTGTAATATAAGATGGTAGCAGTATTATAATGTCCACATGGTAGGTGGGGGGCAAGGCTCATCTGTAATATAAGATGGTAGCATTATTATAATGTCCACATGGTAGATGGGGGGGGTAAGGCTCATCTGTAATATAAGATGGTAGCAGTATTATAATGTCCACATGGTAGATGGGGGGGGGGGGGGGGGTAAGGCTCATCTGTAATATAAGATGGTAGCAGTATTATAATGTCCACATGGTAGATGGGGGGGGGGGTAAGGCTCATCTGTAATATAAGATGGTAGCAGTATTATAATGTCCACATGGTAGATGGGGGGTGGGGTAAGGCTCATCTGTAATATAAGATGGTAGCAGTATTATAATGTCCACATGGTAGATGGGGGGGGGGGTAAGGCTCATCTGTAATATAAGATGGTAGCAGTATTATAATGTCCACATGGTAGATGGGGGGCAAGGCTCATCTGTAATATAAGATGGCAGCAGTATTATAATGTCCACATGGTAGGTGGGGGGGGGGGGTAAGGCTCATCTGTAATATAAGATGGTAGCAGTATTATAATATCTACATGGTAGATGGGGGGGGGTAAGGCTCATCTGTAATATAAGATGGTAGCATTATTATAATGTCCACATGGTAGGTGGGGGACCCAAGGCTCATCTGTAATATAAGATGGTAGCAGTATTATAATATCCACATGGTAGATGGGGGGTCTGCTAAGAGTTGGGGTCTCGGATCATCATGTTGAGCTTCAGGACTTATATAACATTCACATATAAAACATCTTCTTAGAGATATTTAGTTTTTTAGATCCAAAAAGAAATGTTTGCATCCAGTGGAGAATGCATAGAGGCCGCTCACCGCTTCTCCAGACCTTAGGTGCAATGTTTCTATGATAAATTCTTCATTTTCATATTCAAAGGAGATTGGAAACAGCACTTAAGGAAAATTGGTGGGAATAAGAGTTTGGCTGGGTTTACACCTCAAGACATGCCAGAAGCTATACAGCGGCCTATATGTATCCTGAACGGTATATCAACAAGCAAACGGGAGACGAGTAAGAGAATCAACAAGCAAACGGGAGACACGTAAGAGAATCAACAAGCAAACGGGAGACGCGTAAGAGAATCAACAAGCAAACGGGAGACGAGTAAGAGAATCAACAAGCAAACGGGAGACGCGTAAGAGAATCAACAAGCAAACGGGAGACGAGTAAGAGAATCTAAGGGAAATAGGAGTATATGAAGCTTTGTTCATCTCACCAGATGCTCTCGCTACGTTCTATACCTGCACTCCCATGTACCTGCCTGGCTCTGTTACATTAACCCTTTGTAGTGGTCACAAGGTGATGACACTGCTGTTATTAAAGGGGTAGTTCACAGAAAAATCTTTTAGATCAACTGGTGCCAGAAAGTTACAGAGATATGTAATTTACCTCTATTAAAAAAATCAGCTGTTGTATGTCCTGCAGGAAGTGGTGTATTCTCTACAGTCTTCCAGTACTAATCAGCTGCTGAATATCCTGCAGGAAGTGGTGTATTCTCTACAGTCTTCCAGTACTTATCAGCTGCTGTATGTCATGCAGGAAGTGGTGTATTCTCTCCAGTCTTCCAGTACTAATCAGCTGCTGAATATCCTGCAGGAAGTGGTGTATTTTCTACAGTCTTCCAGTACTTATCAGCTTCCATATGTCCTGCAGAAAGTGGTACATTCTCTCCAGTCTGACACAGTGCTCTCTGCTGCCACCTCTGTCCATGTCAGGAACTGTCCAGAACAACAGCAAATCCCCATAGAAAACCTCTCCTGCTCTGGACAGTTCCTGACATAGACAGAGGTGGAAGCACTTTCTGGCACCAGTTGATTTGAAAGAACAAATTTTTGGGTGAACAACCCCTTTAAGCACTCTAGAGTCTGTTGTATGGTGCACAGATATTTCTCATGCTCTCCCTTTGGTGGGGCAGGACCAGAGCCGGGCTGTTTCCAGCAGTCCTCACACAGGCACTTCCTTCCCTTACCTCCCTGGCACATGATAGGACAACACATACTCCCCTGCTGTAACATGGAGAAGGTGCTGTGGACTGACCAGGCTGCACTATGTTAGCAGACAATTTACTCTATTACAGATGGTGTGTGGGAGACTGAAGGTTAGGAGGGAGGAAAGAGCAGGAGAGTCCCCTGCTGAGTACAGAATGAAGCTTACGTCTATATTGATATATTGCTATTACTGACAGTGTAGTATCTATATACTCCTGGGTCTGTATCCTGTGCTTGTGTATTAGAGCAGATAACACAGCCTTCATGCAGCTATATATATATATATATATATATATATATATATATATATATATATTATTTTTTTTTACCATGATTATACCTATATATATAGATGGAGAACAGTTTCTTAGAACTGACTTCTTATACGTGACCTGATCAAACAATTTCCAGAGCGAAATGTTTTATGCCGTAGCCCCAGACAGACATTTGCCGTGTTTGCTTCTAATAGAAAGGTGAGAAATGGAGACATCGTCACTTGTGCAGCTGCTCCGCCACAGGCAAGCAATAGCAAATGAAGCTCTTCACAGATCCCGCCACTTCTCGGGGTTGAGGTAGCGGCACTAACACCTATTTGTATTCATTAATTGGTTGCCTTAACCAGAGTAATTATTGAACATTTCTCATTCACACAGATTAACTACTAGATGGTTCCCAACTTCATGGCGGTGACAACTACTATAAATTGTGGCCAATTAGGACATGGCTGCGCCAATCGTCTGTCAGGGATAGTCCTGCTCCCCAGTGAGATATCTCCTCTGTCTATAAAACACCCACCACTAACTTCTGTTGTCCATTTTTCATGCTGAGAAGCTGTTCTCGTCCGTCCGTTCTTTTCCGTTTCCTCCCCCTCACTCTTTCACAAGACACTTTAACCAATTCCTTCCTGAGTAAATATCTGCCGGCCTCACATGTACACAGTGTATAGGAAACAACAGGTCTGACAGAAAAGCTATTTGTAGGGGTCTACGATAATAAGAGAGCAGGGGCCCCCAAATCTTTGGATGGGCCCCTATGTCTCTAATAGCTAACCTAAAGGCCCCCATACACATGGGATAGCTGTCAGCGGCAGCTACAGAGGTAACAAGACAAGCCTATCCACATTAGGATAACTTATCCTGACTCCAGGAGTACTTACCATAATGCATTATACACATCGGATCTCACCTGGTTACTAACATTGTCTACAGTAAGTTCATGGACAGACAGACTGGGCCAACATTAGCTGGGTTTGTAGATGCATGTAGGGTGTATGGGCCTTTGGGACAATTGCAAGGACATGTAGAAGAAGGGGGTTATTGATGTACTGGTTTTTAAGGTGCTTTGTGAGATGGAAGAATCACAACTATGGGGAACGAGGAGGTTACATCACAAAGCTCACTTCTGGGATGTAACCTCTTCCTTCCCTGTGGTTGTGATTTTTCCAGCTCACAAAGCACCTTGCAAAACCAGTGCATAAATAACCCCCTTCTTCTACATGTCCTAGGTGACAGACTAAAGAGATGGGCAGAGCAGATTACTTTCAGAAAGCATAGCTGTGTAGATAGCAGAAATACAGGGATAGCTGCTTATAACTATATGACTGATGAGATTAGCGTGAAGGCTTGATTTAGCTTTCGGGTGCAGTGTAGATCCTCTGGACGAAGCAGACGGGCTGAGAGCACACTTATAATGTCCAGGCTCTCCCCTGCATAGCCCGAGCTAAGCCCCACCCCCACTTCCTGAATTCCTTCTTGGTCTCTGCAGTTGTAGATGGACATCAGTTTGAAGGAAAGTAAAACCCTTAGTGGCCAAGACTTTAATGCTTTTTTTTTTTTATTAAATTTTTTTTTTTTTGTAAATAAAGTGATAAATATGAGAAAGATCTAAATCACGATGACCACTTAAAGGGTACCTTCAGGCTAGATACTTCCCTACGGCAGGTAGATTGAGAGCATTGGCTGGGCTTTATTATTATGGGTCTATGGAAAAAATTCTAGACGTCTCCTTTTTTTAAAGGTTACAGTGTCTTGTTCCAAGCGTTTGTTCTGCTACTAGACATCAAGGTGCTAACACTCCGGCTCCATTTTCTGTAAATGTACAGCAGATTATATAAGAGAAGATGTAACCCCCTACTGTATATTATTACATCCAGCCCTGTGGATGTTGAAGTACTGCTGGGACTAAATATGCCATGACCGGAGCACTCCATGCATTTGCTGTTGTACCAAGTGACCTTCATTTGCACGTTCCGGCAGGACGAACTCTGAATATCGCAAATTACTTTCTGATTGTGCAATGGAATCTGCAACATAAGACAAACCAGCAACATAAAAGGCAAACATAATCTGCAGATAAAAATACAAGAGATGTTCAGTCACAGCCAATTTATTCCTGGACTCATCTACCTGTGGAGGGAGATTTACATGAACGGAACGAGTCGCAGCCTCCGGTAAGTGTCCATATTGTGCTGGTGGTGATAAATGAGGCATAGCATGCTGATAATGTGCGGAACGTCACCGGCCAGGGGTCTATGGACTGGGTAACGGCACAAGGTCATTGAGGCAAATTCAGTTACGAGCTTCTATGACCCTGAATCTCTATAGTCAGAAAAGTCCTGGCCCCGCATATACCCTAATAACACCCCCCATGTAAGTAAAGCGGAGAACATGTCAAATCAATTACTATTCCAGGTTATTTATGGAAGGAAGTCCCGTTAAATACAGGAGCGAAGCATCGTCATAAAATGATGTGCAGGTGATTATAATTGTTCTCCAGCTCATTTACATATTATAATTAATTTATCTCTGGATTCAAGTGTCTATTGTACATGACATCTCCAGACTAGAATCTCATCGGTGTGGACAGTCCGTACCTACACAACCAAGCAGTAGACGTGAAGCGTGAAGTTCTACAGTCACTGAGGACTCGCCCCATGCTTGATGGTTACCATACATCTCCAGGGAAATAAGAAGTCATTACTGACCATGTAACATATGAATTCATGTATCCGCTGATGGAATGACGAAGGCGAGAAGCCTAGCCATAAATAATACATAGACAGAAATACAAACCCAGTAATGAGGTCGGAAAAGTGGAACTCAACTAAATTAACATGTCACCCGAGAAGCAGGAGGGGAATTGGGTTAAATACTAACATCTATCCCACCGAGTCCTCACAACAACAAGACAGCAAATAGGTTAAAATTAATTTCATCATGCTATATTTCTCCAGAGCATCTCTATGTAATCTGCAGTCCATTATCTATCGACGTCCCATAAAGGAACCACAAATAATTAACTTCTATAACCTCATATTGTGCCGATAATCCCAGCTTGCACCTAAGGACACTGTGGAAAAACTTTCTATTGTAATGGTTCCTTGTGCTACGAGCAGCCTGCATCATCCCGCCAGCGCATCTTCTCTATCAGTTTGGGGTTGATGTGTGGTAGGAGTTTCTCATGGGTTAGCCTATCTTTACATATCCCTGACTGTTGCAGTGTTGTACGGATTATGCTCTATGTTCTCTGTGGTAAAACCCAATACTCCCAGTAATTCTCTAGTACCTTGGTCTACTAAGCCTTGTTTGTCCATTTGACATTTGACTTATACTTGTGTTTCTGTATGTTGTAGTTGTTATTTTTCCTAGTTTGATCTTATTTCATTGCTCCTTATTTCAGCACCATTCAGCCTTGGTTTTTGCCTTTCTGTCCGTCCTGTTTTTTATATTGCTGTTAGTTTTTATTAGGTATTTTTTCAGTGATAGTAAAGGTCAGGGGTGTAAGGATCAGTGTTCAGGGACAGATCAAGGGTAGGATTAAGGGAAAGTTATTACCATTAGGTATATTTCAGGGACAGTGAGGGTCAGTGGCCCTCCCAAAACCACTTGTACCATCGGATAGCTGCTTTTAATCCAAGATCTGTCCTGGGGTCCGTTCGGCAGGTGATGCAGTTATTGTCCTAAAAAACAACTTTTAAACCGGCAGCCCCATGCCCTACGGGAGTGGCTTAGAGTGTGTATGCATTAGGCTGGCACACCCTCTCTGTCCCTCCTCCCCGCCCTCCTCATCATTAGGAATGCTCCAGGCAGGGTGTCTCCTATTCATCAGCTGTGTCAGCACGGCACATGGGCTGGATTGTTAAGACACCTGTGTAATGTTCACACAGGAGAAAATGTTGCAAGCTTAAAAGTTGTTTTTTAGGACAATAACTGCATCACCTACCGAACGAACCCCAGGACAGATCTTGGATTAAAAGCAGCTATCCGAAGGTGCAAGTGGTTTGGGGGGGGGAGGGGGGGGGCAGATTGTGGGTACAGAGTTGCTTTAAGGAACATATCCAGGGTAGGATTCAAGGCTAAGGAGCCCAGCATGCTGGGTGGTTGTGATCATATAGAAGCCTATATAGCTAGACCATGGAGCTTGGTAGGAAAGACATATGCCATTCCTCCCATATCGGAGTGCTCACAATGACTTCTCCAGCTTAGTAGATGCAACCTGACTGATAAACTGGATAAGGTGCTGAAAGGTAAGTAGTGGATATTATTTTACTGTCCTATATTGAAAAGCAATAGATGCCAAGGCAATGGATTGAAAAGAATTGCACAGAAAAACTACAAGTTCAGTAAGCGGCTTCAGTTGTTGCTAACAACCCAGACGGAATGGATCAATCAAAGTGACCAACGCCGTGATTGATTTACTTGTGTTCAAGCCGAAATCTCCTTTATATAGATATAGTGAAAGGTAGCAAAATCATTCTGTAAATGTAAATCTGGAGGGCTACATATAGGACCACAGGTAGCCCCCCCAGAGACAATCAGAGATTACAATATACAATCATGGAGGCTTTAAGAGTCAAAGTGTCATAGGAGCTTCTGAAATTGTAGAGGCCTCATATTAAGAGGCTCACAGATCCCTGTAACTCTCGCTGATTAAACTGATCTGGATATTGACGAGTAGCCCTCTTCTTGGTCCCCACCAATGTGACCTTGCTGATATCCAGGATTAATATATCACACAATGACAGATGATTATACGGTGTATATGTAGGAGGTAACCCTCCGGAGATGGATATATAGTAGAAGCCCCGATGCCTCTGTCCATTTCTCTCCTCCGTCTATGGAGTCTATGGAGTCCATAGAATAAACTAGAGATACACCGAGAGATTTTCTCCATCTACCGATCCCAGAAAGACACTGAACTGCATTAAACAACTGCAGATGTAGCTGAGTCTTAATGAAAAAAGTTTCCTTGTAGCCTAGCCCCAATAGAAAAGTTACTCATTAACAATTGTTTCTGAACTCCCAGCTGTAGGTTGGAGATCTACAAAGAGTGGTTTGTAATTGGTGCTTCAGTCACCCCCTGAAAAAGTCACCCCCTGACTGCCCTCCTAGCTGACTGCCCCCCGAACTGACCGCCTCTGAGATGACCGCCCCCTAACCTGACCGCCTCTGAGATGACCGCCCTCTAACCTGACCGCCTCTGAGATGACCGCCCTCTAACCTGACCTCCTCTGAGATGACCGCCCTCTAACCTGACCGCCTCTGAGATGACCGCCCTCTAACCTGACCACCCTCTGAGCTGACTGCTCCCTGACCTGACTGCCCTCAGAGCTGACCGCCCCCTAACCTGACCGCCTCTGAGATGACCACCCTCTAACCTGACCGCCCTCTGAGCTCACTGCCCCCTGAGCTGACTGCTCCCTGACCTGACTGCCCTCAGAGCTGACCGCCCCCTAACCTGACCGCCTCTGAGATGACCGCCCTCTAACCTGACCGCCTCTGAGATGACCACCCTCTAACCTGACCGCCCTCTGAGCTCACTGCCCCCTGAGCTGACTGCTCCCTGACCTGACTGCCCTCAGAGCTGACCGCCCCCTAACCTGACCGCCTCTGAGATGACCGCCCTCTAACCTGACCGCCTCTGAGATGACCTCCCTCTAACTTGACCGTCCTCTGAGCTCACTGCCCCCTGAGCTGACTGCTCCCTGACCTGACTGCCCTCAGAGCTGACTGCCCCCTGAGATGATCGCCCCCTAACCTGACCGCCTCTGAGATGACCGCCCTCTAACCTGACCGCCCTCTAAGCTCACTGCCCCCTGAGCTGACTGCTCCCTGATCTGGCTGCCCTCAGAGCTGACTGCCCCCTGACCTGACTGCCCCGACTGCCTCCTGACCGCCCCCTCACCTGACCGCCCTCTGAGCTGACTGCCCCCTGACCTGACCGCCCCCTCACCTGACCGCCCTCTGAGCTGACTGCCCCCTAACTTGACTGCTCTCTGAGCTGACCGCCCCTTAACCTGACTGCCCTCTGAGCTGACCGCCCCCTGAACTTACTGCCCTCTGAGCTGACTGCCCCCTGACCTGACTGCCTCCTTACCTGACTGCCCTCTGAGCTGACCCCCCCCTCCCCTTACCCCCATGCAGGGTTTCACACTGAGTAAGAGGGTGCATACAGATCCTAATCATGCCAAGGTCCTCCTCTTCAAGCACTCCTACACCCTAGCCATGCCGGGCTAGTGAACCTGCAGCACGGCTACTGTTGATGGGGACTAAGACTTGTCCATGCTGAGAGTCTATCCTGATTTTTTTCTTTCATTCTTCAGGAGCTTGTCAGCAGTTTGGAAAGATCAACTAAAGCTGACTTACTCTGCTGCAACTCGCTAGGATTGAAAGGTGATCCCTAACAGCTAGCTCACCCTTCAGTGGGGCCTGTGTTCCTGGATCATGTCACTCAGTGCCCTTGACCAGCATTAGGCAGATCACCACAGCTGTGGATATAGGTACTTTACTTAAGTATATCACCACTGACACAAAGTAGTTAAATACTACAGTTTAATACTAGTGTCTTGATAGGTCATTTGCTCTTCAAGTCAAGTCACAGAGTTTTGACCTCTCAGGATCCACCAATGAATGTTTTGCTGTGAGGACAAGCTCTAATAGAAGAAAGGAGTATGATGCAACTGTGCAGCATTAGGCTATGTTCACACTACGTAAAACTACGGCCGTAGTTTTGCGGTGTGTAACATAGCCTTAATGTGCATGTATCTGCAGCCGGATTATGCACACATGCATCACTGCTTAGTTCTTAGAGCCAGTTCACTACATTAATGTACTGTGCATGAGTAAGAAGACTCCATGGGGAGCTACTACACCATTGTGTTCTTCTCAGAAGGCTGAGGCCTCCCCATGGCCCGGCAGTCATCATACATGTAGCATCCTACACTACCCTGGCACCGCGTTCCTTCTGATCACACTTCACCGTCTCTGGGATTTTTATTGTCGTAGATAAACCCAGCAATTTGCTGCCCGATACTATAAAGTGGGAGCAGTGGACAAGAGCAGATGACGGGCAGGATTGTATTGTAATCTGGTGCAGCTCACTCGCTCTACAGTAAAACTTTGCTCTCGCAGCAGAAAATAAATCATAAAAAGAAGAATTTTTAGCTTAGAAAGAACCTTAAGTGAGAAGCTGCTGAAGCCTGTCCCCGGCAATTAGGTGGCGAGCACCACAATGCTTTATAATACAGTAAACCCGATAAATCCCACAAGTGTCTGCCCTAAGCACATTACCATAAAACACTACTTATTTCTAGGTGTCCGGCCCATTGTAATGTTAAAGGGATGAGCAGAAGCTTTTTCCCTTCAGTAAGCAGGATGGATTATTCATGTCAACTACAGATAGTTCAAAATCCCAGTGTAATCACCTGGATTATAAAGGCCTGATGGGAAAATACGCAGCTTACAAATAAAAAACACTCTGCAGCTCCATTTCCTCTTTAGCGGTTTTATGCAGTCGCAGCAGAGACGTTAATAAAATAACAAGACCGCAAACCAGGCGAAAAACCTCCATACTCCAGGAACCACCTCTCCAGGCTGCACCCGGATTGTTACAAACCTCCAGGACCTTGTGTGCAGCATTGTGGAGGGGCGTATATATACTGTATATACTCTATACTGGACAGGGACGCTGATACTGTATACACTCAGCACAGGGACGTCTATACTGTATGCAGTCAGGACAGGGACATCTATACTGTATACAGTCAGGACAGGGACGTCTATACTGTATACACTCAGCACAGGGACATCTATACTGTATACACTCAGCACAGGGACGTCTATACTGTATGCAGTCAGCACAGGGACCTCTATACTGTATACACTCAGCACAGGGACCTCTATATGCAGTCAGCACAGGGACGTCTATACTGGATGCAGTCAGGACAGGGACGTCTATACTGTATGCAGTCAGCACAGGGACATCTATACTGGATGCAGTCAGCACAGGGACATCTATACTGTAGGCAGTCAGCACAGGGACCTCTATACTGTATACACTCAGCACAGGGACGTCTATACTGTATACACTCAGCACAGGGACATCTATACTGTATACAGTCAGGACAGGGACGTCTATACTGTATACACTCAGCACAGGGACATCTATACTGTATACACTCAGCACAGGGACGTCTATACTGTATGCAGTCAGGACAGGGACATCTATACTGTATACACTCAGCACAGGGACCTCTATACTGTATACACTCAGCACAGGGACGTCTATACTGTATGCAGTCAGGACAGGGACCTCTATACTGTATGCAGTCAGCACAGGGACCTCTATACTGTATGCAGTCAGCACAGGGACATCTATACTGTATACACTCAGCACAGGGACCTCTATATGCAGTCAGCACAGGGACGTCTATACTGGATGCAGTCAGGACAGGGACGTCTATACTGTATACACTCAGCACAGGGACATCTATACTGTATACAGTCAGCACAGGGACATCTATACTGGATGCAGTCAGGACAGGGACGTCTATACTGTATACACTCAGCACAGGGACCTCTATACTGTATGCAGTCAGGACAGGGACCTCTATACTGTATGCAGTCAGCACAGGGACCTCTATACTGTATGCAGTCAGCACAGGGACCTCTATACTGTATGCAGTCAGCACAAGGACGTCTATACTGTATGCAGTCAGGACAGGGACGTCTATACTGTATGCAGTCAGCACAGGGACCTCTATACTGTATGCACTCAGCACAGGGACGTCTATATGCAGTCAGCACAGGGACGTCTATACTGTATGCAGTCAGGACAGGGACGTCTATACTGTATGCCTTCAGCACAGGGACGTCTATACTGTATGCCTTCAGCACAGGGACGTCTATACTGTATGCAGTCAGCACAGGGACGTCTATACTGTATGCAGTCAGGACAGGGACCTCTATACTGTATGCAGTCAGCACAGGGACGTCTATATGCAGTCAGGACAGGGACGTCTATGTTCTGTCCCCACATGCGGCGAGTGAAGGTTTATCTGACTAGTGGGCCTGACTGGAGATTTCCTACCTTGTATTCCAGCATATGAGGCAGACAGGAACCAGAATAAGCGTCAGGTAGAGTAGGAAATTGAGCAGAACGTAGTTTAATAACTTCACATACAGCTTAGTCACAGATGCAGTATAGTAGTTATATTGGGCTGTTGCTGCTTTCCTAGAAGATACCTTGCTGACACTTGTAATTTCTGGTCAGAAGATTATGACTCTGATAAGCCCAAGCAAGCACTACTTCTCCAGTCAGAAGCAGGATGAAGAATGCCTGCTACAGGAAGTGACGTGGAGACTGGGCTATAAGACACACCCACTAAGGGACAAACCAAAAAATTTGAAAATGGAGGGGAGTCTAAACTCTTGGCCAGCAGATGGCAGCACAACAAGAATACATGTAATGAATACAACAAGGAATGAATGTAAACAATGCAGTTATAAAAACATCTGAATAACATACAGATAAGTGAGGAGAACAGCACACTCCCCGTCTGAAATTCCCTTAGGGGGATTTCACTATAAACTAATTTCTATGAAATATAGTGCAAAACCTGAAACAAAACATGTTAATATGCAATATAAACAGTGAGATAATCCTGTTTCATAACTGAGGAATAAAGTTCTTTAAAGGAAAGTTCAGTCCTGTTCATCCGCCAGGAACATCCTCAACAGGCAATATCAGGATCAGTTCGTTGATAGGCCTTGCAAACATTTTGGTCTCACCCTTCCTGGAGATCTTCAACTCCACCTTCCGGATCTTGCCATCCTTGCTGGGAAGAACTTTTGTAACTAGTCCCATAGGCCAGTCCATCCTTTCGGTTTGTTGTTCCTTCATCAATACGAGGTCTCCTTTTTTCAAGTTTGGTTTCTGGTGTTGCCATTTTCTTCTTCCTTGAAGAATCACAAGATACTCCTTTCGCCATCTGTTCCAGAAGTAATCCGCTAAGTGTTGTACACGTTTCCACTGTTTTTGGTAGATGTTTCCATGAGTGTACTCTCTACTTGGCGTCAGTTGATTCCCAGTTTTCTGGGTGAGAAGAGTAGCTGGAGTCAGTATAGCTGGTGCTTCAGGATCCATTGATACTGGAACAAGGGGTCTTGAGTTGATGATGGCGGAAACCTCAGCGAGAAGAGTAACCAGAGTCTCATGTGTGAGTCTTGAAGAATTCACATCCATAAGCATAGAGTTCAAGATGCTGCGGGAGATCCCGATCATCCTTTCCCAGGTGCCTCCCATGTGGGAACTATGAGGAGGATTGAAAATCCAGGTGCAACCCTTCTCTGCCAGCTGATCTTGGATGGGCTTGGTGCCAATATTCAGTTCTTTCCCCTTGCTGGCAGTAAGTGAGGCTTTGACATAGCATCTTGGGATGTTGATCTGATCCAAGGCATACAAAGATTGCTTCCAGGCTTCCCACTTTTGCTCCTTATCAGAAGGAAGGGGGGCATCCCAATCCTTGATGGTTTCAGAAAGCTGTCTCAGTAGGGATTTACCTTGTATGGTGATGGGCGCTACAAATCCCAGTGGATTGTATAGGCTGTTCACAACTGACAGGACACCACGTTTTGTAAAGGGTTTGTCTGCACGACTTACTTGAAAGCCAAAGGAGTCGGCGGACAGATCCCACCTCAGGCCTAAGCTTCTTTGCACTGGTGGATCATCTTGTCCCAGGTTTATGTCCTTGAATCCAGGAGCATGATCATCTGACTCGAAGGCTCTCATGACAGCCAGACTGTTTGAAGCGATTTTGTGTAGCCGTAGTTTGGCTTGGTACAGCATGCTTTGAGTCCTTTTAAGTAAATCAATTGCCTCTTCTTCAGTAGGTAATGATTTGAGTCCATCATCTACGTAGAAGTCTTTTTCTACAAAGTCTCTGGCATCCTTTCCATACTGGGACTCTCCCTCTTTGGCGGTTCTGCGAAGGCCATAAGTCGCTACAGCAGGTGAAGGGCTGTTCCCAAATACATGTACCCTCATGCGGTACTCCATCATCTCCTCGGTGGTGTCATTGTCCTTGTACCACAGAAATCTGAGGAAGTTCCTGTGGTCCTCTCTGACTATGAAGCAGTGGAACATCTGTTCAATATCAGCGGTGATGGCAATAGGCTCTTTTCTGAACCTCATCAAGACTCCGACAAGGTTATTTGTCAGATTGGGACCTGTGAGAAGAACGTCATTAAGAGACACACCTTGATGTTTGGCGCTTGAGTCAAATACAACCCTAATTTGATTAGGTTTTCTGGGATGGTATACTCCGAATGAAGGCAAGTACCAGCACTCCTCGTTCTTCTTCAAAGATGGAGCTGGTTCTGCATGGTTGTTCCGGAATATTCTTTCCATAAACGTGACAACGTGTTCTCTCATTTCAGGCTTGCTGTTTAGGGAACGCTGAAGAGAGTTAAATCTTTGCAAAGCTTGTTCCCGGTTGTTTGGGAGTCTTACCCTGGAAGCTCTGAACGGTAGTGGAGAAACCCAGTGATTGGTTTCCTCCTTCGAGAATTCACTGTCCATTATCTTGACAAAGTCTCTGTCCTCTACTGACAAGGCTACTTTATCGTCATCCTTCGTTGTGAGGAACACTGATCTCCCCAAGTTGTCAGCATAGGGGGAGGGAATGACGTCAGGCAGCTGTATGAGGTCTGGAGGTTTCTCTTTGACCTTATAGTGATGAGGGCACGGCTTGATGCAAGATGTGCGTCCGTCCCTGTGCACGTAAGTCTTAAAGGAGTCAATTCCTGATTGATCCAAGCATACATTCCCAATGATTACCCATCCCAAGTCCAGTCTCTGGGCGTATGGGGCATAGTCAGGACCGTTACACTGCTGACGCACTTTGTGTACCCTTAGATTGTCTCTGCCAAGCAGGAGTAGAATTTCAGCGTCCATATCCAAGGGTGGGATAACACTGGTCAGGTGCCTTAGGTGTGGTTGGTGAAATGCAGCTTCTGGGGTAGGAATCTCATCCCTGTGATCAGGTATTTGGTCACATTCAATCAGTGTAGGTAAGGGTATCTCTGTGTCTCCATTGATGGGAGAAGCGATGAATCCCTGTGCTCTTCTGCCACAAGTCTCTATGCTGCCTGAGCAGGTGTTTAAGGTATAGGGTTTTGTGGGTCCCTCGATCCCAAAGGCTTCAAAGAATTTAGGTCCGGCTAGGGACCGGTTGCTCTGGTCATCAATGATTGCATACATTTTTAGAGCCTTTTTTGGTTGTCCTTCTGGGTAAACCTTGATCAGACATATTCTGGCACAACATTTGTCCCTTTGGTTCTCCCCACATACCTCCGAGCATGAACAGGAAACATCAGTGGTAGAGTTAGCACGATTCTGAGGCTCCCCGCCATGGCTTGTAGTGGGAATACTGGTAATTGCAGCCGATGAATCGCTGGTGGGTGGGGTTAGGTGCATAACCGTGACATGTCTGTCGCTGTGACACTCCTCACACTTAATGGCAGATTTACAGTCCTTAGCCATATGCTCCAATGAGGCGCAGCATCTGAAACATACTCCTAGCTCAGTGAGGATTTTCTTGCGTTCCTGTATGGGTTTGGACCTGAAGCCTCTGCATCTGTTTAGTGAGTGAGGTTTTTTATGAATGGGACATTCACGATTAAAGGACTTGTCTCTTGATGAGTTAGTTTGGTGTTTACCCGTGGATGCTGCAGGTGGTGGCAGGTTAGTCTTTCTAACACTCGCACAGCTCTTAAAGTCTCTGTGTTTCTGTGTGACACCTTCATACCTTGATGATGATGCAGCTGGAATGTTGAGCTCCAGGAAGTCAAGACTGGGGTCATTCCTCATCTGGGCCTGTTCGTCGATGAACCTGCAGAAGTGGATGAATGGTGGAAAGGTGACATCATGTGCTCTCTTATATCTTGAGACTGATGTTGCCCACTTCTCCTGCAAACTGTATGGCAGCTTTGTGACGATTGGGTTTACCCCATGGGCGGTATCCAGATAGCATAGTCCAGATAGACGAGGATCTCTTTTAGCAAGTTCCAGTTCCATGAGCAGATCGCTTAAGTCCTGAAGCTTGTGGACTTCCTTCAGATTAATCTTTGGGATGTTCTGCAGTCTCTTGAATAGGGCTTTCTCTATTGCTTCGGCACTGCCAAAGGTACGTTCAAGTCTCTGCCAGGCAGCGGCAAGACCTGCTTCAGCTTGTCCCACATAGACAGTCCTTAAGCTCTTGATGCGATTTGTAGAGCCAGGGCCCAGCCATTTGACCATGAGATCAAGCTCCTGCTCTGCGGTAAGGTTGAGGTTGGCGATGGCAGCTTTGAAGGTTGCTTTCCAGGCTCTGTAGCTCTCTGCGCGGTCGTCAAATTTGGAGAGACTGGTGTTGATCAGCTCCCTGCTAACCATGTACCTTGCGAACTCAGATATATCTGTTTTCTCACTTCTTGTTGCCGTGTCAACTCGTTGTACCCCTTGGGCGTATGGGTTGGTTGGCGTGGAAGGGTGAGATGTTCCAGGGTAGAATGATGTCGCTGCAGGGTTGAGCTGTGGTTTAGCCTCTATAAGTTCTGACGACCGCTGCTTGTGCTGCGCGACTAGGCCAGAAAACACTCGGTAACCATCTTCCTGTGATAGTTGTCCTTGAGAAGGCACATCTGGGTGACGATCATCAGTTTGTGCGGGTGCTATAGGTGGCACCGTAGCTGCAGGTAGAGCTGACTTGGAGATTTCAGTGTTGTCAGCTTGAATGGTGCTAGAAATAGGGGGGGCTGCAGGTAACTGATTCAGCACATAGTCATTGGTGCGATCGACAGGATTGTCTGTTTCTTGTGGCAAGCAAACTGGACCGAGACTTTGGCTCATTGCTTGCTCAAGTACCTTTACTTTGGCCAATGCAATTTCCTCTTCCATCTCTGTTTGAAGAATCTTTATCTGAGCCTCTGCTTCTGCACTCTCTTTTTTAGCCTTAGCTTCGGCCATTGCAACTTCCTCTTCCATCTCTGTTTGAAGGATCTTTATCTGAGCCTCTGCTTCTGCACTCTCTTTTTTAGCCTTAGCTTCGGCCATTGCAACTTCCTCTTCCATCTCTGTTTGAAGAATCTTTATCTGAGCCTCTGCTTCTGCACTCTCTTTTTTAGCCTTAGCTTCGGCCATTACTTCCTTTTCTCTGAAGGCACGCCTTATTTTGGATTGCTCTGCATCTATGCGGGCCTCTAGTATTCTGTCGCTCAGGACTGAGCTTCTTGAGCACGAGGATCTGTATGACCGTGATGAACGTTTAGATGAATTTGATCTGTGCGATCTAGTCTCTTGTAGATGAGAGATACGGAGCTCCGCTTTATCTTTAGCATTCTGCACCATGGTGTCTCTTTCTATTTCTGATGATTCTGCCTTGATCAGCTCTGTTAAGGCTTCATCAATATTAGAGGCTTTTAAGAAGGTGATATACTTTGCAAACAGTCTCTTATATCTTTCATGCTCTGTATTCAGCCGTGCAACAGCATCTTGTTGACTCTCGGCGTCACCCTTGAAGGATTGAAGACTTGCCACGAGGGAGGTAACTCGTTTCCATCTCTCCTCCAGGTCATCACAGAGCTCATTTTTAGCAGTATGATAATTTTCAATTACCTTTAGTGTCGGTTTGAGAGAGCGTCTTGGTCGGACAACTTGGTCTGTTGGAAGTGTGAGTCCTGCTTCCTGCTGTTCCAAATCATCACTATCAGCTTGTCCATGCTGTGTTTTATCACTGGGGAGTTGCTCGGGATGCTTTTCGGCCATTTTGATTTAAAGTGTACTGTCTCTTTAAGAAAATTAACTTTGGAATTGGGGTCTGAAAATCGCAGCACAGCTTCTTTAGGACACCCCGATATGATTCCCAGCGTTATTTGAGTGATTTGTGGGGTTTTCAAGTCTGGGTGGCCAGACCAATGGGAGGTGGTATGCAGCAAGTCTCTTAGGAGGGGTATGGTCTGAGGGAGCTTCACACACAAAACTGTCCTTCTACTGAGTGATGAAAGGTTCATGTAAAATATGAGAAGCAGCTTGGGATGCTTTGTGGAAGACTTCTATGCAGGTGTAGAATATAGCAGACACACACTGTGCTTGTCCTGAGGCCTGTCTAGACGTGCTGTCTCAGATTAGCTGACCATGTGCTTGTTGCTATGGAGACCTCTGACTGATCTGGGTTACAGGCAATTTCTAGCTGTGATTTTGGGCTTTTTAAGTGAATCTTCTGACTGTTCTGTCCCCACATGCGGCGAGTGAAGGTTTATCTGACTAGTGGGCCTGACTGGAGATTTCCTACCTTGTATTCCAGCATATGAGGCAGACAGGAACCAGAATAAGCGTCAGGTAGAGTAGGAAATTGAGCAGAACGTAGTTTAATAACGTCACATACAGCTTAGTCACAGATGCAGTATAGTAGTTATATTGGGCTGTTGCTGCTTTCCTAGAAGATACCTTGCTGACACTTGTAATTTCTGGTCAGAAGATTATGACTCTGATAAGCCCAAGCAAGCACTACTTCTCCAGTCAGAAGCAGGATGAAGAATGCCTGCTACAGGAAGTGACGTGGAGACTGGGCTATAAGACACACCCACTAAGGGACAAACCAAAAAATGTGAAAATGGAGGGGAGTCTAAACTCTTGGCCAGCAGATGGCAGCACAGCAAGAATACATGTAATGAATACAACAAGGAATGAATGTAAACAATGCAGTTATAAAAACATCTGAATAACATACAGATAAGTGAGGAGAACAGCACAGTCTATACTGTATGCAGTCAGGACAGGGACGTCTATACTGTATGCAGTCAGGACAGGGACCTCTATACTGTATGCAGTCAGGACAGGGACCTCTATACTGTATGCAGTCAGGACAGGGACCTCTATACTGTATGCAGTCAGGACAGGGACCTCTATACTGTATACACTCAGCACAGGGACCTCTATACTGTATACACTCAGCACAGGGACCTCTATACTGTATACACTCAGCACAGGGACATCTATACTGTATGCAGTCAGGACAGGGACCTCTATACTGTATACACTCAGCACAGGGACCTCTATACTGTATACACTCAGCACAGGGACGTCTATACTGTATGCAGTCAGGACAGGGACCTCTATACTGTATGCAGTCAGGACAGGGACCTCTATACTGTATGCAGTCAGGACAGGGACCTCTATACTGTATGCAGTCAGGACAGGGACCTCTATACTGTATGCAGTCAGGACAGGGACCTCTATACTGTATGCAGTCAGGACAGGGACCTCTATACTGTATGCAGTCAGGACAGGGAACTCTATACTGTATGCAGTCAGGACAGGGACCTCTATACTGTATACACTCAGCACAGGGACCTCTATACTGTATACACTCAGCACAGGGACGTCTATACTGTATGCAGTCAGGACAGGGACCTCTATACTGTATGCAGTCAGGACAGGGACCTCTATACTGTATGCAGTCAGGACAGGGACCTCTATACTGTATGCAGTCAGGACAGGGACCTCTATACTGTAGGCAGTCAGGACAGGGACGTCTATACTGTATACACTCAGCACAGGGACATCTATACTGTATGCAGTCAGGACAGGGACATCTATACTGTATACACTCAGCACAGGGACCTCTATACTGTATGCAGTCAGGACAGGGACCTCTATACTGTATGCAGTCAGGACAGGGACCTCTATACTGTATGCAGTCAGGACAGGGACCTCTATATGCAGTCAGGACAGGGATGTCTATACTGGATGCAGTCAGGACAGGGACCTCTATATGCAGTCAGGACAGGGACCTCTATATGCAGTCAGGACAGGGACCTCTATACTATATGCAGTCAGGACAGGGACGTCTATATGCAGTCAGCACAGGGACGTCTATACTGTATGCAGTCAGGACAGGGACGTCTATACTGTATGCAGTCAGCACAGGGACGTCTATACTGTATGCAGTCAGGACAGGGACCTCTATACTGTATGCAGTCAGCACAGGGACGTCTATATGCAGTCAGGACAGGGACGTCTATACTGTATGCAGTCAGGACAGGGACGTCTATACTGTATGCAGTCAGGACAGGGACCTCTATACTGTATGCAGTCAGGACAGGGACCTCTATACTGTATGCAGTCAGGACAGGGACCTCTATACTGTATACACTCAGCACAGGGACCTCTATACTGTATACACTCAGCACAGGGACGTCTATACTGTATGCAGTCAGGACAGGGACCTCTATACTGTATGCAGTCAGGACAGGGACCTCTATACTGTATGCAGTCAGGACAGGGACCTCTATACTGTATGCAGTCAGGACAGGGACCTCTATACTGTATGCAGTGAGGACAGGGACCTCTATACTGTATACACCCAGCACAGGGACCTCTATACTGTATACACTCAGCACAGGGACGTCTATACTGTATGCAGTCAGGACAGGGACCTCTATACTGTATGCAGTCAGGACAGGGACCTCTATACTGTATGCAGTCAGGACAGGGACCTCTATACTGTATGCAGTCAGGACAGGGACCTCTATACTGTATGCAGTCAGGACAGGGACCTCTATACTGTATGCAGTCAGGACAGGGACCTCTATACTGTATACACTCAGCACAGGGACCTCTATACTGTATACACTCAGCACAGGGACGTCTATACTGTATGCAGTCAGGACAGGGACCTCTATACTGTATACACTCAGCACAGGGACATCTATACTGTATGCAGTCAGGACAGGGACATCTATACTGTATGCAGTCAGGACAGGGACCTCTATACTGTATGCAGTCAGGACAGGGACCTCTATACTGTATGCAGTCAGGACAGGGACCTCTATACTGTATACACTCAGCACAGGGACCTCTATACTGTATACACTCAGCACAGGGACGTCTATACTGTATGCAGTCAGGACAGGGACCTCTATACTGTATGCAGTCAGGACAGGGACCTCTATACTGTATGCAGTCAGGACAGGGACCTCTATACTGTATGCAGTCAGGACAGGGACCTCTATACTGTAGGCAGTCAGGACAGGGACGTCTATACTGTATACACTCAGCACAGGGACATCTATACTGTATGCAGTCAGGACAGGGACATCTATACTGTATACACTCAGCACAGGGACCTCTATACTGTATGCAGTCAGCACAGGGACGTCTATACTGTATGCAGTCAGGACAGGGACCTCTATACTGTATGCAGTCAGGACAGGGACCTCTATACTGTATGCAGTCAGGACAGGGACCTCTATATGCAGTCAGGACAGGGATGTCTATACTGGATGCAGTCAGGACAGGGACCTCTATATGCAGTCAGGACAGGGACCTCTATATGCAGTCAGGACAGGGACCTCTATACTATATGCAGTCAGGACAGGGACCTCTATATGCAGTCAGGATGGAGTCAAGTAGAGAAATGCTTCCAGCAGTCACTTGTCACCAGGGTCTATTCCTTATCGGCTGCTTTACATGGAGTCGCTGTGACCTTACTGATTTTGTGTCATGTGAAATGATAACGTCAAAGAGTGGAGTAGTTCTAGAGGTCATGGCTGTCGCTGGGCCCCTTCTCAGTGCGCTAATACTGACTCCTCTCTGTATGTTCAGACACAGTGATCCTGAAGCTGTGCATGTGCAGCGAGCCGGGGTTGTGTGGGAAGAGAGTGAGGGGAATGAGGAGAGGATGATGGTGATGGTAGTCTCTCCTGAGTGTGGCGCTGAGCTCCTCTGTGAGGGGAATGAGGAGAGGATGATGGTGATGGTAGTCTCTCCTGAGCGTGGCACTGAGCTCCTCTGTGAGGGGACGCACTGAGGGCTGCAGAGGGAGAGTGTGCTATACCTGCAGGATGGCTGGAACTTGTCACGGTCACAGGTGGGCACGAGGGCTTCTGCAGGTACAGGGGGACTCTCTGGTGCTTTCCTGGTATCTCTCTCTCTTCTGTGGCTGCTGCAGCGGTTTCTGTAGGGGGGCTGCACCCGTGTGTAAGGTGGTCGGTGGTGTGGACCTGTAGTTCCCCCGGGGCCAACCCCAAAATACTGCTGCCTGGTAATATGGCCCTTGATGGTGGTGTGGTGCAGGTGGACCAGACAACAGGGAGACAAGGAGGGAGGCAGTGTAACAACAACTCCTTTACTGTTAGTCTTGCAGGTGTTATACAGTCCTTTAGCATACAGTGGTGACTACTGGCGGCTCTGACTGAGCTACTGTGCTTGTGAGAGCCTGGTGGTGGTAGAGGGACGACCTGCCTCAGGTCCTGGTCTGCCAGTACGTGCAGGGCCGATTCAAGGGTTTCTGCCGCCTGAGGCAAACCTCAGGCGGCCGCCCCGAGTGATAGCCGGCATCCCCCCGGAACAATGTCACCCTGCAGCTGTCACGCCCTCCAGGCTGTGGTGAGTGAGTGGGGTGATCGGGTCGCGCGGGGCTGTCCCGCGCGACCCGATCACCCCAGCGCGTCCCCCACCGACCCCGGCCACTCACCACAGCCTGGAGGTCCGTGACAGCTGCAGGGTGACATCGCGGGACCTGACGGGATGTGGAGAGCGCGGGCGACGGGACAGGTGAGCGGCCGCTGTCATTTTTGTTAAGTGATACTTAACAAAAATGACAGCAGGGGGGACATAATGCCGCCCCCAGCCGGACCGCAAATTCTGCCGCCTGAGGCGGAAGGCTCATTCCGCCTCATGGCAGAAGCGGGCCTGAGTACGTGTGGGACGCTGGTGAGCACTGTGATCCTGTGGACTTCTCCCCAATGGCGCTTGAGTCTGCTTTTCCCTCCCTGTCTGCTAGGGAGCTTCCTGCATAGGTTACTGGGTCGGGCCTTAGGCCACAACTTTCGGGTCCCAGAGGTATCCAGGGGTCCTAGTCAATCCTACCCCCCGAATGTCAGGAAGATGGGTGCCGAGCAGTGGCGGTCTTTGGCACCAAGCACCCCAAGCGATCGCTTGGGGCCCCCAACATCCAGGGGGGGCCCCACGCCTCGCTCTTGTGCTCAAGACCGCTGGACAGGGCTGCTGCCCCACTCGCTGCTGCCATCTGAACAGCAACAACAGTAGAGGGCTTCAAAACAGGGCTAGACAAGTTCTTAGAGCAAAATAATATAAATGCATATGTATAGAGCCTATCACCCCTCCCCCTTCCCTGTATCCATCCCCTCCTTGGTTGAACTTGATGGACATGTGTCTTTTTTCAACCGTATTAACTATGTAACTATGAGCACTCGTAATGAGCGCTCATAGTTACATGCAGCAGCACTGACAGGGCGGGAGACATTGGCTCCCTTCCTGTCAGTCACTCGTGTGGCCGCAGGAAGGGTTTTCCCTGTGGTCACAAGTGGCAGCTTCGTCCTTGTGGTGCCGGCGCTCCAATGACATCACTGGAGCATTGGCGCCAGGACAAGGGGAGTGCGGTCTCTTGTGATCGCAGGGAAAACCCTTCCTGCGGCCACAATAGTGAAGAGAAGAGGAGACGCCCGGACCCAGGTGAGTATAAGTGTTTGTTTTATTGTGTTATATACTATATGGGAGGGGGAGCACACAGGGGTCTGTTTAATGAGGGGAGCGCACATCGGGGGTCTATATAAATGGGGGGAGCACACAGGGGGGCTATATAACTGGGGGAGCACACAGGGGGGCTATAGACTACTGGGGCTTCACAGAGGGGTCTATATACTACTGGGGGCAGCACACAGGGGGTCTATATACAACTTGGGGCAGCAGAATGGGGTCTATATACAACTTGGAGAGCACACAGGAGGTCTATATCCAAGTGGGAGAGCACACAGGGGGGCTATATACTACTGGTGGGGCACACAGGGGTCTATATACTACTGGGGGAACATACAGGGGGTCTATATACTACTGGTGGGGCACACAGGGGGTCTATATACTACTGGGGAAACATACAGGGGGTCTATATACTACTGGGGCAGCACACAAGGGGTCTATACAATACTGGTGGGGCACACAGAGGGTCTATATACTACTGGGGGAACCACACAGGGGGTTTATATACTACTGGAGGAGCACACAGGGGTCTATATCCTAGTGGGGGAGCACACAGGGGGTCTATATCCAAGTGGAAGAGCACACAGGGGGGCTAAATACCCCCGAGGGAGCACACAGGGGTCCTATATACTTGTGGGGAAGAACACAGGGGGTATATACAACTGGGGGCAGTACACAGGGGGTCTATATACAACTGGGGCAGCACACAGGAGGTCTATATACTTCTGGGGGAGCACACGGGGGGGCTATATATAACTGGGGGAACACACAGGAGGTCTATATACTTCTGGGGGAGCACACAGGGGTCTATATACTACTGGGGGAAGCAAACAAGGGGTATATACTACTGGGGCAGGACACAAGGGGTATATACTATTGGGGGCAGCACACAAGGAGTATATATTACTGGCGGTAGCGCACAAGGGGTATATACTACTGGGGGCAACACACAGCGGTCTATTGTTTTGGAACGCGTGTCGAGGGGGGGGGGCCCAGACATAACTTCGCTTGGGGCCCCAGAAATGCCAAGACCGCCCCTGGTGCCGAGGCCTAGGTTAACTCTGCTCCCCTTACAGCCAAGTCTCTCCACTGGGTGTCTGTCTTTAGGATTCCCACTGACTGTATATGTGCTGCCCCTTTCCTGAGGGGGCACCTGACAAACTGTCTCTCAAGGTCTCTCTCTCTCTCACCTCCAGCTGTCTGTTCTCTTGCTGCTCTGTGTAAGATCTTTCTCCTTGTTCCCCTCAGCAGCTTCTCTCTCTGTGGTGATCTCCTGAGGTGATGTTATACCCTCTACAGCTGGTCACTTGTCTCACTGGTCTCTTGTCTCTTGTCTCAGCTCTGCAACAGCCAGCCTTATATAGGGGGCCTATCTGCATAACCACACCCCCTTCTAGCAACTTCCTAAGCTTACCACACTACCTAAGCAGTTCCCACTATGGTCAGTAGATGTCGCTGTTGTGTGGTGCGCAGTGTAAGCATGTAACCCATCTCTGCCTGCCAGTTACTGGTACAGAGAAATACACAGAATAGTTGCACATAAAACATGCTAACTCCTAAAATATATAATAACACTTGTAGACAGGAGCCATCCTCAGCCCAGCCACAGGAACCATGCTCTGGTATACTACACATGGTCTTGAGAGTTGTAGGTGCCTATGATGGTGCAGGAGGGGATTGTGGGTGCCTATGATGGTGCAGGGGAGGATTGTGGGTGCCTATGATGGTGCAGAGGGAGTATTGTACGTAGGTGCCTATGATGGTGCGGGGGGGATTTTGGGTGCCTATAATGGTGCAGGGGGGATTGTGGGTGCCTATGATGGTGCAGAGGGAGTATTGTACGTAGGTGCCTATGATGGTGCAGAGGGAGTATTGTACGTAGGTGCCTATGATGGTGCAGGGGGGGATTGTGGGTGCCTATGATGGTGCAGGGGGGGATTGTGGGTGCCTATGATGGTGCAGGGGGGGATTGTGGGTGCCTATGATGGTGCAGGGGGGGATTGTGGGTGCCTATGATGGTGCAGGGGGGGATTGTGGGTGCCTATGATGGTGCAGGGGGGGATTGTGGGTGCCTATGATGGTGCAGGGGGGGATTGTGGGTGCCTTTGATGGTGCAGGGGGAGGATTGTGGGTGCCTATGATGTGCAGGGGGAGGATTGTGGGTGCCTATGATGGTGCAGGGGGGATTGTAGGTGCCTATGATGGTGCAGAGGGAGTATTGTACGTAGGTGCCTATGATGGTGCAGGGGAGGATTGTGGGTGCCTATGATGTTGCAGCGGGAGGGTTGTAGGTGCTTATGATGGTGCAGCGGGAGGGTTGTAGGTGCCTATGATGGTGCAGATGGAGGGTTGTAGGTGCCTATGATGTTGCAGGGGGAGGATTGTGGGTGCTATGATGGTGCAGCGGGAGGGTTGTAGGTGCCTATGATGGTGCAGCGGGAGGGTTGTAGGTGCCTATGATGTTGCAGCGGGACGGTTGCAGGTGCCTATGATGGTGCAGCGGGACGGTTGCAGGTGCCTATGATGGTGCAGCGGGAGGGTTGTAGGTGCCTATGATGTTGCAGCGGGACGGTTGCAGGTGCCTATGATGGTGCAGCGGGATGGTTGCAGGTGCCTATGATGGTGCAGCTGGAGGATTGCAGGTGCCTATGATGGTGCAGCTGGAGGATTGTAGGTACCTAAGATGGTGCAGCGGGAGGGTTGTAGGTGCCTATGATGGTGCAGCGGGAGGGTTGTAGGTACCTAAGATGGTGCAGCGGGAGGGTTGTAGGTGCCTATGATGGTGCAGCGGGAGGATATTGGGTGCTATCTGTCGCTTTACTCAGAATTACTTTAGCCAATACAGAAGCACATTCTCTTAGTGATGGCAGAAAAACGGATGTCAGGTAGGAGATGTCAGTAGCCGTTGTCTTACTAATGTCTTACTGCTCCTTGTGGTGTCTTACTGCTCCTTGTGGTGTCTTACTGCTCCTTGTGGTGTCTTACTGCTCCTTGTGGTGTCTTACTGCTCCTTGTGGTGTCTTACTGCTCCTTGTAGTTCTCCAGTCGCCTATATATTCCCATCCCCATCCTTCATCTCCACAACCAGTTAGTGAATTAGATGATGACGCACGGAGGAGACGACATGTTATTAAATCTCCTTCAGTTAGAACTCCGACGCCTCGTGACATTGCGGCTGCTATAACGACATGATTTGCTCCATCAAGCTTCTCAGGTTTTTACAACACACACACACACATATATATATATGCACTGTCTTTTTGGCTTGTACATATATATATATATATATATATAGTAATTATTGCCACCAGATGCTCCACAAAGTGATATAGAGATTTCAGCAGATTTCACTCAATCCAACAATTCCCTCCCGAAAACAAATCAAGAGCAATCAGCTGAGCGCTAAACATGAGCAAACTCCGGCTGCTGACTGCGATCTGCCCGACACTGAGGAGTGCGAGATATACAAGATGCCTCTCTAGAAGCCGGAGCAATGTTCTGCTCATCTGCTGCTCCGCTAATCTCACATGTGGTGATGTAAAGCTGCATGAAGCTGAATATTGTTTTTCTTAAAGCCGCATAATCCATTCTTACAGATTAGCGACACTGCACAGTTTGTACAGTTTCTGCAGTTTGTACAGTTTGTGCGGTTGGTCCTGACTGTTAGAGGAGACTTCTTATATAATGCAAAAAACTGAATATTAGTCAGGGATGGCATTTGCAACTTTACAACTGCAACTCTACACAGCACACTATCCCCCCACACAGCAGACTATCCCCCCACACAGCACACTATCCCCCCACACAGCAGACTATCCCCACACACACAGCAGACTCCCCCCCCCCACAGCAGACTATCCCCCCACACAGCAGACTATCCCCCCACACAGCACACTATCCCCCCACACAGCAGACTATCCCCCCACACAGCACACTATCCCCCCACACAGCAGACTATCCCCCCACACAGCAGACTATCCCCCCAGACAATCTCTCCACATAGCAGACTATTCCTCCGCACAGCAGGCTATCCCCACACACACAGCAGACTACCCCCCCCCCACAGCAGACTATCCCCCCCCCACAGCAGACTATCCCCCCACACAGCAGACTATCCCCCCACACAGCAGACTATCCCCCCACACAGCAGACTATCCCCCCACACAGCAGACTATCCCCCCACACAGCAGACTACCCCCCCCCCACAGCAGACTATCCCCCCCCACAGCAGACTATCCCCCCACACAGCAGACTATCCCCCCACACAGCAGAGTATATCCCCCCACACAGCAGACTATCCCCCCACACAGCAGAGTATATCCCCCCACACAGCAGACTATCCCCCCACACAGCAGACTATCCCCCACACAGCAAACTATCCCCCCACACAGCAGACTATCCCCCACACAGCAGACTATATCCCCACACAGCAGAGTATATCTCCCCCATAGCAGACTATCCCCCCCCCCCCACAGCAGACTATCCCCCCACACAGCAGAGTATATCCCCACACAGCAGACTATCCCCCCACACAGCAGACTATATCCCCACACAGCAGAGTATATCTCCCCCATAGCAGACTATCCCCCCCCCCCACAGCAGACTATCCCCCCACACAGCAGAGTATATCCCCACACAGCAGACTATCCCCCCACACAGCAGACTATCCCCCCACACAGCAGACTATCCCCCACACAGCAGACTATCCCCCCCCCACAGCAGACTATATCCCCACACAGCAGACTATCCCCCCACACAGCAGACTATCCCCCCCCACAGCAGACTATCCCCCCACACAGCAGACTATCCCCCCACACAGCAGACTATCCCCCACACAAAGCAGACTATCCCCCACACAGCAGAGTATATCCCCCCACACAGCAGAGTATATCCCCCCACACAGCAGACTATCCCCCCCACAGCAGACTATCCCTCCACACAGCAGAGTATATCCCCACACAGCAGACTATCCCCCCACACAGCAGACTATCCCCCCACACAGCAGACTATCCCCCCACACAGTAGACTATCCCCCACACAGCAGACTATCCCCCCACACAGCAGACTATATCCCCCCACACAGCAGACTATCCCCCACACAGCAGACTATCCCCCACACAGCAGACTATATCCCACACAGCAGACTATCCCCCACACAGCAGAGTATATCCCCCCACACAGCAGAGTATATCCCCCCACACAGCAGACTATATCCCCACACAGCAGACTATCCCCCCACACAGCAGACTATCCCCCCACACAGCAGACTATCCCCCCACACAGTAGACTATCCCCCACACAGCAGACTATCCCCCCACACAGCAGACTATATCCCCACACAGCAGACTATCCCCCGACACAGCAGACTATCCCTCCACACAGCAGACTATATCCCCACACAGCAGACTATCCCCCCACACAGCAGACTATCCCTCCACACAACAGACTAACACTTTTCTGAAATGTAGTCAGATCCTGGCGGGAGGGTGCATGGCTTCCTCAGGCCCAATTCACTATAATTCATACAGGAAATCAGCATGAATTGTAGTAGAAAATGTCAGCTCAATTCTGGCATAGACTGTGGTGCACAGGTGGTCAGATAGGTGCCAGTGTTTAGTGTTACTAATAACCTATTCTCAGGACAGGCCATGAACACCACATGACACCCCACCTATAATCTGTTTACTATGGCTGAAGCCCCAACATACACGGTGAGTGGAGCTGGGACCAACTCACTTCCATTCACTTCAATGGGGCTGAGCTGCAGTAATCTAGCATGGTCACTATACAATGAATGAAACAGATCCCTGCTCCTCCTAATAAATCTGGAGCATCTTCTCTTTGCTTTGGTCGGCCATACTGTATTTTATTTCCTAATTCCTAAATCCAAAGAAGAAATGGTGTTTCAGCGACAGGTTCCTCCTAAGACCAGTGAGGAACCTGAAAGTAATACTGGTTCTAAGAGGAACTGGTTGCTGGCTCGCTAGTTCTTCTTTGGATTTAGTCATTTACCTGGTTTGTCCCCAAGCAATTCCTGTGAAACTTTCCTGGAAATCACGGCTATTGAGGTACGGTGACGGCCACAAGAAATCCATCATGTTATAACTGAGCGGTCATGGACTTTGTTGCGCTATAATAAATTCCCGTTTATTTATTAGGGGTGGTGCCCACAATCTTTTCTACCATCGTTTCCTCCGTCTGATCCCAGCGAATGAAGAAACTATGTGGAATTATTTTGAAGAAACAATTAGATTTTTATAACGATCAGCGTTTAGACGCAGTGAAAAATCGTTGAAAAAATTATTTTGCGATCGTTTTAAGATGACTTCAGCCCTTCTCACACAAAGGGTAAATCTGTAAAAGACTGTTCAGACAAAGCGATCTGCAAATTTTCAGCGAACGACCAACGACAATTTAAGAACATGTTGGAAGATCACGATGAACGATTTCTTGCTTGTCGTTTGATCATTCACTGTGTTTACACAAGCCGATTATTGCTCAAATGCCATCGTTATCGCGAAAATAGGAACGGTAATCGTTCTGTGTAAACGCACCATTACCCTGAAAGATTAGTGGAAAAATGAGGAATTACAGCGAATAATTAACAATGCCATTGGTGCCAGCACCGAACAATCGATGAACGATTTCTCCTTGGTCGTTTGAGCGTTGCTGCATTTACAAGAAACAATTATCATTTACATTTGAACCATCTAACGATAATTTGCACGATAATCGGCCCGTGTAATAGGGCTCTTAGTCTTCTCTGATAACTTACATTATCTTAAAGTTCTGTGCAGGAAGTATTATGGATTATTGGATTATAGGAATTCAACCCCATTGGGTGACTTAATGCACCTCAAAAAAATCCCAGGATGTTTGTTTAAGCAAAAACGCCATTTTATGAAATGTTCATTTAAAAAACTTCCCTCCTGGAAACACACAAAACCGCCAAAGACAAAGCCATTCACGCCTAGTCAAAAACACAAAAAAAAGCCAGAAAAAAAACGCCAAAACAATCTTTGCCAGTTTTTTTTCCCCAATGCCACAAAAACGTCCCGCCCCCCCCTTAGAATTCTGACTTTGCACATTTTTCCAAGAATACTAAGAAGAAAGTCTCCATACTGAGATCTATAACATATGATCCGAAACCCTTCCTGTATCATTGGGGGAGGCGCTAAGAGGCAGTGAAGATAATCGAGCACATTAGTGGAGTAAGTGCCTCATTAAAGAACACTCAAGATCTAATGTACCTGCATAAATGTCAGGAGGAAGGAAGGACGTCTGAAGACTGGAGGAGAACTTCTACAAATGAAACATCATCTTTTATACATGAGGAACAAACCAATAAAAGTTAAGGCACTGCACATTAAAAACAAAAATAGTAATAGCGAGTAAAAGGCAAAATCCAGTTAAGGGCAATAAAATGGAAGCGCCGCCTGCTAAAAGTCACTACCAATATAGATAGCGGTATAGTAATACTCTCATTTATTCAAATGTCGTGTAGGAAAGAAGCCAAATGTGAGGCTGGTAATAGGAGCCGGATTTAATAAATTAAAATAACATCTCCTGATTGTCACTATATTGGTTGGGTTAAGTGAAGACCTCCAGCTCCATCTCACATAGACTCTGGGCTATTATAGTAGGTCAGCCAGGATAAATGCAAAAGAGCAAAATAAAGGTGCTATACACAGGACGGGAAATCAAAGCAATAAACCAATTACTAAGTCATCAGTCATGTGGATATCTCCACTGTGTAAGTAGAAAACCATAGAAGGTCTCATGGCAGACATTGGTGGGCTATGACTACCATAGGGTCCCAATGTCTGATCCCACAGACTGCGGGGAGACCCAGCAACAAGTTAAAATCTATAAACTTTACTTTAAACCATTAAAAAAATGGAATGTCGGGTGGTTGCTGAGTCTGATGTGTCTCAAGCACCAATGGCTTATACACATGGTAGACAGACATTGGTGGCCTATCATTAGAACAAGTTCCCCATTTATGATTCCAGTAACTGTGAGAGGCCTCATGGTAGACACTAGTAGCCTGTCACTAGAATAGGAATCCAATGTTCGATCCCAATGGTTCCAACACCAGGGTACATCTTTAAACCTTGTTTTAAACCATGAAAAACAAAGTCCAGTGGTACACAAGCTTTATGAGTTTCAAGATCCAATGTCTCTTAGAATTCTTATTGCCAATGTCTTAGAATTATTATTTTCATGATAGACACTGGTAGCTGATCCCAGCAGTTGTGAGGCGTCTTATGGTAGACACTGGTAGCCTATCACTGGGATAGGGTTCCAATGCTGATCCCCATGGTTGCGAGGGGTCTCATGGTAGACACTGCTAGCCTATCACTAGTATAGGTTCTCAATGTCTGATTCCACAGATTGTGAGGGTCTCAAGCATTCACTATAATCTATTAATATTTTAAGGCTATGTTCACACTATGTATCTGTGCGGCTGTATTGCGGGCTGTAAATCATCGGCCGTATTTTTCTGGTTCGTGCGTACGCTGGAAAGTATTCGATATACGGCTGCACAGTGCACACTATGTATGTTCAATAATTTAATTCTAACAAATCCATCATTGTGCAATTAAATATACTGTTAAAATAAATATATATATATAAATAAATGTATATTTATATATATATTTATTTTTTGACAGTATATTTAATTGCACAATGATGGATTCGTTAGAATTAAATTATTCAACAACGAAACTGATTTTATTACAACAAAAATGTGTTTTATTAATTAAATATTAATTAGTAGAGGAAGCTCCATTAAGCCGTTAATTCATATTGCCGTTAATAGAGCTTTCTGTACTAATCATCACTTTACTTTAGTTAAAACATCAATTGTTTCTTCTAATTATGTTATCACAATAGCATTATTAGAAGAAACATTTAGAATTATATGTGCGATCAGCTGATTGGCTGATCGGCTGAGCGCACATATAAAGAGCCGGTCCGCAGTACAGTGACTTCATTGTGCTGCGGACCAGCGAAGAGGACACATCGGGACATCGGATGGTGAGTATAAAGATCTCCCCACCCCCTCCCCAGCACTGTACCCATCCCGGTAAGGAAGGGGGGTCACTTAACCCCTTCTTTGCTGGGATGGGTGCAGTCTGACATCAGTCTGGCCCCCAAGGGGTTAAGGGGGATGCAATACATCCTCCCTTAACCCCTTGGGGGCCAGACTGTAAGCAGTGATCTGTAAAGATGCTGCATACTGTAAGGTGCACAACACCGCTCACAATGATGGGTGTTGTGCTCCTGTTTGTGTGTTTTTTGTGTGTTTCTCCCTTTTTGTTTTTCAGATATCGGTATCCTGTGGATTACGTTGGATTCGGTGGACTACGTCGATGACCAGCGGTTGTTTGGTGTTTTTTTTTTTATAAAATGGTCAATGAGGGGTGTGGGAGTGTTTTTATTTGAATAAAAAAATGTTTTCACTTGTGTCTTGTCTTTATTTCTTTACTTTATAGACTTAGTAGTGGAAGCTGTCTAATAGACGGAATCCATTACTAAGTCGGGGGCCGGTATAAAATGGCTAACACTAACCCCCTATTATTACCCCAGTACCCAATGCCACCAGGGGTACTGGGAAGAGCCGGGTGCCAGTGGTCCCGGAGCGTCAAAATTGGGGGGACCCTATGCGTTTTTTTTAAATTATTTATTTTAAAAAAACCCGCATAGGGTCCCCCTTTAAAAACCAAGCGACAGCAGCCTGGCAACACCAGGGTGGGAAGAGCCATTGGTTTAGGCCCTCCCCAGCCTAAATCTTACCAGCCTGCTGCCGCCCCAGTCCGGGAGCGCCAATTATGACGCTCCGGGACCACTGGCACCCGACTCTTCCCAGTACCCCTGGTGGCATTGGGTACTGGGGTAATAATGGGGGGGTTAGTGTTAGCCATTTTATACCGGCTAACACTAGGCCCTGACTTAGTAATGGATTCCGTCTATTAGATGGCTTCCACTACTAAGTCTATAAAGTAAAGAAATAAAGACAAGACACAAGTGGAAATTTTTTTTTTATTCAAATAAAAACACCCCCACACCCCTCATTGACCATTTTATTTAAAAAAAACACCAAACAACCGCTGGTCATCGACGTAGTCCACGGAATCCAATATAATCCACAGGATACCGATATCTGAAAAACAAAAAGGGAGAAACACACAAAAAACACACAAACAGGAGCACAACACCCATCATTGTGAGCGGTGTTGTGCACCTTACAGTATGCAGCATCTTTACAGATCGCTGCTTACAGTCTGGCCCCCAAGGGGTTAAGGGAGGATGTATTGCATCCCCCTTAACCCCTTGGGGGCCAGACTGATGTCAGACTGCACCCATCCTAGCAAGGAAGGGGTTAAGTGACCCCCCTTCCTTACTGCGAGGGGTGCAGTGCTGGGGAGGGGGTGGGGAGATCTCTATACTCACCCCGATGTGTCCTCTTCGCTGATCCGCAGCACAATGAAGTCACTATACTGCGGACCGGCTAATTCTATGTACGCTGAGCCGATCAGCCAATCAGCTGAGCGCACATATAATTCTAAATGTTTCTTCTAATAATGCTATTGTCATAACATAATTAGAAGAAACATTTGATGTTTTCATTAAAGTAAAGTGATGATTAGTACAGAAAGCTCTATTACCGGCAATATGAATTAACGGCTTACTGGAGCTTCCTGTACTAATTAATATTTAATTGATAAAACACATTTTCGTTGTAATAAAATCAGTTTCGTTGTTCAATAATTTAATTTAAACGAATCCATCATTGTGCAATTAAATATACTGTCAAAAAATAATTATATATATAAATATACATTTATTTATATATATTTATTTTAACAGTATATTTAATTGCAAAATGATGGATTCGTTAGAATTAAATTATTGAACAACGAAAGGGACTTTATTACAACGAAAATGTGTTTTATTAATTAAATATATTAACCATGAGAGACATCGGCATTACTGCAGAGGATCGCAAACCCCGGTAATAGCGATTCATGTAAACTGTTTCCCTGCTTTCCCAGAAGCATCCAGAGGTGTTTCCATCACTTTCCTAAGATTTTATTTGTTATTTTTAGTTGAACCAGATTTCAAAGTAAATGACCGTATGTTTTCAGCCGCATGTCTATTTTTTCCCACGGCCGTAGTTTCAGCCGCACATTTACAGCCGCATAAAAAATACAGCCGCACAGATACATAGTGTGAACATAGCCTAAACCTTCAAAACAGAAAGTCCAATGGTCCCTCAGCCATATGCTATTCGAGCAACAATCACTCTTAGTCTTAGAATTAAAGGGGTATTCTCATGATAGACACTGATAATCTATCACTAGAATAGGGTTCCAATGCTGATCCCAGTGGTTACAAGGGGTCTCATGTTAGACACTAGTAGCCTATCACCAGGATAGGGTCCAAATGGTGATCCCAATGGTTGCAAGGAGTCTCATGGTACACAATGGTAGCCTATCACTAGGATAGGGTCTCCATGTCTGATCCCACAGGTTGTGGGTCTCCAGCATCAGCATTATAATCAATGGAGCCGTGTCACAGAGGGGAGGCCGTCACACTGGAGGCCAGCGGGCTTGCCCCCAGTGCTTCATACCCGGCCAGTGCTTGGAAATAAACTGGCACAGGAACCGGGACGCGTTTCAAAAAAAGGACTGCGCCATTGGTATCCCCGCGCTGGCGACATTCTATTCATGTAAAATGAAAGCGATGTACCTAGTGCTACATTCACTTTAAGTGGGATACCCATTTAAATCATACCGAAACCTGGTTCAAAAGGGTAATTGAAAGGTCATAGTCCAGAGCCGGTGCCTTATCCATCAGAGCGGGGAAAGTGATTGCACACATTCTCCTACCAGGAATGAATGGAAATGATTCTGAGCGGCAGCGAAATTACTTTTATGTCACATCTGACAATGAACGTCTGCACACAATACACAAAGAAGCAAACCTACAGCTCCATGACAGATGTAGAGACATCATTTAGAAGTTGTTACTCCCCTTGTAGCAGTCTTCTATATAAATGCATTCTATGCTTCCCTCTACACAACTAGATTTCACATTAGAGAAGGTCCAATGGAGTCGTCCTTTTATTCACAGCCAAGGAATGAGTCATATTTTGGGGAAAAAATCAATAAAGAGAGATTGTCCAGATTATTGTTATACCCAGTATGTTCCAGTCTACACAAAGCCAGTCATGTACAATAGCCACAATACGTACACAATACCATACACCAGTTTCATTGTTTGCTGTCATTGCATTCACGATTTTGAAGGTCACAGGGTCATGGAGGAATACTGCTTTATGCCGCTGCACTGGTATCTCAATGGTGTCCTGATGGGAACATAATTGACCTAATACAATTTGGTCAATATAATAAAAAAAAAAAATATATATATATATATATATATATATATATATATATAAGAAATAACTAAGCTCATACTAGATGACCAGAGTCTCCTCCAAAAGGATCAGTCATCCCGTCATAGAGGGTAGTGTTGAGTGAACTTGCCAAACTCTTTGGGTTTGCCAATGTTTTCCAAACCTGAACGCTCCGCATTTGACTCCCGGTGGTTGGAGAAGTTAGATGTTGCCCTAGGGAGTTCTGGAAAAGATAGATACAGTCATAGGCCACAGGCTGTAGCTGTGTTTTCCAGGAATCCTTAGGGCAGCATCTAACTTCAACCACCGGGAGCCAAGTGTTCAGGTTTGGAAAACACACTCTGTTGCACCAGGGAGCGAGGAGTGAGGAGAAGTACATTTAAAGCAAGGGTTGCATGGACATCGCTAACGATATATATATATATATATATATACACACCTACAGCCCTTGCTGCACAATAATCGTGCCGTGTAGTAGGCTAAATAAACAATCGTTGCTCGTTTACTATAGTGATCAGCCTGTGAAATACCCCAAAATCCCATCACTGGATGGTGGAATGGACCATTACTGGAAATTGTTTAATGGGCACAAGTAGTGGTGCACGAGGGTCCAATCCCCTATGGTCACACTGAGTAAGCGAATACGATGGTTAGAAGACTCCAAGGCTACCGGATGATTTTTTTCATCTTGCAGATGATCGGGGTGTAACCATAGCCCATAAGGCGCATGCTTCGGAAATCCACGGCTGACTACACATAGACTGCAGATAGGATAAGGCAGAATTAGGAGCACAGCTGGATCTTCTTATCACAATGAGATAAGTATTCACAGCGGAATTACTATAATAAAATATCTTTAGTAGAGTTGATTTGTTCTAAAAAAAAATCCAAAAAACACATGAAGGAACAATAAAAAAACATGGTGTGAAGAGAAAGAGGCCGTATAGCACATCGAAATTAATTAGATGCCAGTAATTGTTTCCTAAACTGTCGAGGAAAAATGAGTCAGGAAAGAATCAGCCAATGTTTCCTGTATTTGGGTTTTCTGTTACTTTACAGAAGTTCCTGATGGCCTGGGGGGCACATATGGCCTGGAGGGGTCACTGACAGTCTAGGGGTACATATGGCCTGGAGGGGTCACTGACAGTCTAGGGGTACATATGGCCTGGAGGGGTCACTGACAGTCTGGGGGGCACATATGGCCTGGAGGGGTCACTGACGGTCTGGGGGGTACATATGGCCTGGAGGGGTCACTGACAGTCTGGGGGCACATATGGCCTGGAGGGGTCACTGACAGTCTGGGGGGCACATATGGCCTGGAGGGGTCACTGACGGTCTGGGGGGTACATATGGCCTGGAGGGGTCACTGACAGTCTGGGGGTACATGTGGCCTGGAGGGGTCACTGACAGTCTAGGGGTACATATGGCCTGGAGGGGTCACTGACAGTCTAGGGGTACATATGGCCTGGAGGGGTCACTGACAGTCTGGGGGCACATATGGCCTGGAGGGGTCACTGACAGTCTGGGGGGCACATATGGCCTGGAGGGGTCACTGACGGTCTGGGGGGTACATATGGCCTGGAGGGGTCACTGACAGTCTGGGGGTACATGTGGCCTGGAGGGGTCACTGACGGTCTGGGGGCACATATGGCCTGGAGGGGTCACTGACAGTCTGAGGGCACATATGGCCTGGAGGGGTCACTGACAGTCTGGGGGTACATATGGCCTGGAGGGGTCACTGACAGACAGGGGGTACATATGGCCTGGAGGGGTCACTGACAGACAGGGGGTACATATGGCCTGGAGGGGTCACTGACAGTCTGGGGGGTACATATGGCCTGGAGGGGTCACTGACAGTCTGGGGGTACATGTGGCCTGGAGGGGTCACTGACAGTCTGGGGGGCACATATGGCCTGGAGGGGTCACTGACAGTCTGGGGGCACATATGGCCTGGAGGGGTCACTGACAGTCTGGGGGGCACATATGGCCTGGAGGGGTCACTGACAGACAGGGGGTACACCCCTAAGCTGATGAAGGCCATGCTTGGCCGAAACGCGTACTTTGACCATATGTTTGCTACACTACAATAAAGAAGCATAATCTACTTGGTGAGTGCCGGGCTCTTCCTAATATCTGAACATTTTTCTCACCTCAAGCACCACCGCCACGGAAGTGCCGTCTTCTACATATTTCTGGGGGTACATGTGGCCTGGAGGGGTCACTGACAGTCTGGGGGGTACATGTGGCCTGGAGGGGTCACTGACAGTCTGGGGGGAACATGTGGCCTGGAGGGGTCACTGACAGTCTGGGGGGTACATGTGGCCTGGAGGGGTCACTGACAGTCTGGGGGCACACATTCCCTGGAGGGGTCACTGACGGCCTTGGGCACATCTGGCCTGGAGGGGTCACTGACAGTCTGGGGGGAACATGTGGCCTGGAGGGGTCACTGGGGCCTGGGGAAGCTTCATCTGAGGCCTCCCCTCTTAAGTGCATTTTTCTCGGGCCAAGTATTGTGCAATAAATAGTTAAATCGTTCGACTATAATCAATAATCTTCTGGTCTAAATGCAGCGATGATCAAACGACAAAAGGAAATTCATTTCAGGGTCCTTAGTGATTTATCTTTGTCCCTACGCCTATCATTTAAAAGAAAAAACACTGCTTGTTGTCCGCTAAGCTGGTGCTTGAAGGGACAGTCTCATCAGAAAATGACTTATTGTATAAATAATGTTTTTATGTTTAACAGATTTTTTAAGCATTTTTTGTGAAATTTTTTCTAATTTCCTATTTTTCTCTCTATAGTATAAAATAATCCTGATATTCTCACCACTGGGGTAAAACTAAGCTGAGACTTCCTGTTGTGTCTGTGGTGATAAGAGGAGGCTGCAGTAAAGTGTACAGCATTGCAGCGTCATGTGACACCAGTAGAGGAGACAATTGCAGCTCCATGTGGAATGACCTCTTCACAGGTCACAGGGCGCGCTCAGTAATGTCTCACATTCATCTCAAGGGGACAGAGTCTGTCTATTGTCGTCTATGTCCATGAGGTTGGCTGTAAAGCAGGTCACTAAATGCTGTTGAAAACAGCCCAGGCAATATGGCCGCCATCAAAACAATGTACAAAACATAAAATTGGGGGAAAAAAGTCAGAAAATAGAAACAGATTAGAATAAAAAAAAAAGTTTTAGTATTCAATTGTAATCAGTAAAAGAAAATTTAGGTGACCCACCCCCTGTAAGCGATTTATCCGAACATCCCTTACAGTTGGGTACAGAAAGAGGCCAGTGAGGGTCGTAGTGAGATGTGGTATATAGCATAGTGAAATGTAGTACCATATTTTTATGTAGCAGAGCTGTGTGTGTGTGTGAAGGTACAACATACTGCTATGGAGGGTTAAAGTGGCAATTTCATTTCAATACTTTGACCCCTTCACGGCCTCTAAACACCAGAGGTTAAATTAGCATAATTTTTTTCCTGTTTTCAGTCGTCTAAATCAGAGTTGCGTCTTATAGTCGGGTGGATCTTATACAGGTGCGTCTTATAGTCAGGTGTGTCTTATAGCCAGGTGTGTCTTATAGCCAGGCGCCTCTTATAGCCAGGTGTGTCTTATAGCAGGTGTGTCTTATAGTAGGTGTGTCTTATAGCAGGTGTGTCTTATAGCAGGTGTGTCTTATAGCCAGGTGTGTCTTATAGCCAGGCGCCTCTTATAGCAGGTGTGTCTTATAGTAGGTGTGTCTTATAGCCAGGCGCCTCTTATAGCATGTGTGTCTTATAGCATGTGTGTCTTATAGCCAGGCGCCTCTTATAGCCAGGTGTGTCTTATAGCCAGGTGTGTCTTATAGCCAGGCGCCTCTTATAGCAGGTGTGTCTTATAGCCAGGTGTGTCTTATAGCCAGGCGCCTCTTATAGCAGGTGTGTCTTATAGCCAGGTGTGTCTTATAGCCAGGTGTGTCTTATAGCCAGGCGCCTCTTATAGCAGATGTGTCTTATAGCCAGGTGTGTCTTATAGCCAGGCGCCTCTTATAGCAGGTGTGTCTTATAGCCAGGTGTGTCTTACAGCCAGGCGCCTCTTATAGAAGGTGTGTCTTATAGCAAGTGTGTCTTATAGTAGGGGAGTCTTTTAGCCAGGCACCTCTTATAGCAGGTGTGTCTTATAGCCAGGTGTGTCTTATAGCAGGTGTGTCTTATAGCCAGGTGTGTCTTATAGCCAGGCGCCTCTTATAGCCAGGTGTGTCTTATAGTCAGGTGTGTCTTATAGCCAGGCGCCTCTTATAGCAGGTGTGTCTTATAGTCGGGTGTGTCTTAGAGTTGAGTGAGTCTTATAGCAGGTGTGTCTTATAGCCAGGTGTAGCTTATAGCCGATGCGTCTTATAGCCAGGTGTGTCTTATAGCCAGGTGTAGCCGAAAGTCGGGTGTAGCTTATAGTCGGGTGCGTCTTATAGCAGGTGCGTTTTATAGTCAGGTGCGTCTTATAGCCGGGTGTAGCTGATAGTCGGGTGTAGCTTATAGTCAGGTGCGTCTTATAGTTTGATACATCTTATAGCCAGGTGCGTCTTATAGTTTGATACATCTTATAGTCAGGTGCGTCTTATAGCCGGGTGTAGCTGATAGTCGGGTGTAGCTTATAGTCAGGTGCGTCTTATAGTTTGATACATCTTATAGCCAGGTGCGTCTTATAGTTTGATACATCTTATAGTCAGGTGCGTCTTATAGTCTGATACATCTTATAGCCAGGTGCGTCTTATAGTTTGATACATCTTATAGTCAGGTGCGTCTTATAGTTTGATACATCTTATAGTCAGGTGCGTCTTATAGTTTGATACATCTTATAGTCAGGTGCGTCTTATAGTTTGATACATCTTATAGTCAGGTGCGTCTTATAGTCTGATACATCTTATAGTCAGGTGCGTCTTATAGTTTGATACATCTTATAGTCAGGTGCGTCTTATAAAGTGAAAAATATGTAGGCTTGTGGGGCTTGTGGGAGCAGATTATGCAGGAATGAGCAGAATAATATGATTTGTTTTCCTGAGTTTATCTGGAGCCGGGTGGCGGGAGGATGAGGAGAGGGCAGACTAACTCCTGGAGTGACTGGCAGGACGGGAAATTGTTCTACTTCAAGGAGCAGTATGATGTGGCTGATGGTGATGGATATGATCCCTGACAGGGCCTGAAGTGCCACAGTCTACACACTGCGCTCTTCATTAGGAAGAAAACCGATAAAGACGAGGAATCTCACTCCGGCTGCTTAGCTGAAGCCCTGTGGAAATAATGGTGCTGCCAGATGAGTCCATCGCCCCCCTCTTATTTCTGCTATTTCTGAGGTGTTTTTCTCTATTTCTGTACAAGCGCTATCATGCATATAGAGTAAGAATCCATAACCTCTGCACATGGATAGAAAGATCAGAAATCCACATAATAGTCAATTACTGCCAAGGTTTCCGACACTAAACACAATGGAGGCCATACCCACCTCTGCCATGGCACCAATGGGGTTATATGGGCACAGCGACCGATTCTACAGGACCCCGACAGTAATGATCTCCCTCCATGTTTTGTATACAAGGATTGTAAGACAATGATCTTCACTTTTTAATATCTAGAGCAAGTGTTTATCGTGTGTACGCTGGGAGGAGTATATACGGTAGGCCCTTGCACCTGTAGGTTGCTGCTGCACTTTTTTTTTTTTGTCTTTACTTAAGCCACTAGCAGCATGCAACCTGCAGTGTGAACAGAGTCATAGATGTGCTGCCAAATTTTTACTTTTTCTGATATATACCCAATAGACATATAGCCAGCAGATATATACCCAATAGACATATAGCCAGCAGATATATACCCAATAGACACATAGCCAACAGATATATACCCAATAGACACATAGCCAGCAGATATGTGGTGTCCTATCATGGGTGTTGCTATTGGCTACACCCCTTGCAAAAGCCTGTACTTATTGTAAGTTGTGATGTAGTAGTGATAAAGTTTCGCCACAAGGTGTCGCTATTGTAAGTACTGTATATGTACTTAGTGGCTGCACAGCTGGAAAGGGTTATTGTTTACTTATAGGTCACATGAATCTGTGAACCTATGACAGTATCTTCTTCTTCTGTCCTATCATCTCTTTTCTCATTTCTTCTTTATGCACTCTTAACCCATTCACAGAACACCTTACAGGGGCTGTAGATAGGAAATGACATGGGAAGAGGAAGTGTAGGGTCTTATGTCTTGGACTTTGTAGGAGAAGGACGCAAGCTAGGGTGCTCCCTACAATGGTTCCTTTGGGCCCCAGCCCTCTGCCAGGTCCCCAGCCTTCGTATAAGGTCTTTGGTCACTAGACTCTGTAGAGCTAGGGCGCACCTAACAGTTTCTCTTCAAGTAACTTTACTCAGCACTATGCAGTGTTAAAACTCATACAGGAGAGGACAAGTCAGAGATCATCTCAACCCATGCCGTGGACTAGGAGAGTCCCAGTGCAAGACAGTATCCACAATGGCAGAAAGCTAGGAAATGATTCGGATAGAGCAAAGTTGCTAGAAGCCTATGATATCGATATTGTAGCATGGTTGTCAGCAGGAAACTCTCAGCATTCCGCTCATCCCAGGTAACAGGGTCTGGGGCTTGAGTTACCCTATAGGACGGGTCCCCCGACACTGGTAGGGCAACAGGTGGATCATTCCGACAAGAGTCGATGCACGAGCCCAAGTATTCTCTCTCAAGTATTCTCATATCTCTACCTCATCCTCCAACATCCCGGCAGAGCACAGTACCACTTGGGTTCGGATTCTCATGACATCCTCATGTCCCAGTGAGCACGACTGTACTCCTCGCTATACTGCTATCACAGATCTGGATCCTGAAGTGTTTTATCAAGTGTAACGTGTTCTGTCAAGACAAAGATATATGTTGTGCTGCACACAAGTACCTTCCGAGTAAACAAGATTTTATTTATGGTAAAGAGACTCTATGATTCTTCATCCCACACCAACACAGTATGCACTACATCCTTGGGACATTACCCCTTTCTGTGGGTGGCAGTACCAATAGTCCTGGTGTGTCATCACTCCACTCTGGACCACCGTGACTATAACCCAAGGAACCCTGTAGCAGCCCGGCAGGTCACTGATCACAAGGGATCTAAAATAAAAGCAGGTGTGCCACCATACCTGTGTGCCCAACTGGCACTGGCATCACGACATAACACCCTAGTGTTCGGCTACATCTCGACCAACCACCATAGAGCTGGCATCTCACTCCACCACCAAGCAAGTGAATGACCGTACCACCTCCATACTAACGCGGGGGTGGCACACCACAGGTATATACCCAATAGACATATAACCAGCAGATATATACCCAATAGACACTGATAAATGAATGGCTAGTGTAGCATTATGGACTATATTGTATACAACCTGTAATAATAACTTGTGATGTCGCTGTCCGTCTGTAAGGTCAGTGCTCTCTAACTCACATTCTATTGGTTGCGCTGATGCATTTAGCTCCCAGTCTCTTGAATAGGCTATTGCTCGGGGTAGGAAAGTCCTGTATACATATATTCTGCACTAGTATAAGATGTCCCTCCATCAAGCAGACCATTACGCCAGTCTACTGACCAATGGCCGGGCACATCCCTCCTGGATGATTCCATGACAGCAGTCATAGTCGGTCTCTGTTCCTATAGCTGAAAAACCTCTACAAAAAGCTCAAAACGAATATAAAGTGTATATAGTGTATATAGTACCAAGCAAGGCGTCCCCAATGACCAGGCAGGGCCATGACCTAGCAGGAACCCAGTGTCATCACCACCACCGACGCATAGTAAGAAAGCTTGGTGGCTTAGTGCTTAGCACTGTAGTAGCACTGGGGTCCTGAACTCACACCCAACCAAGAGCAACATCTGCAAGAAGGTACACCATGCATCTTAGTGCGGGTCACCTTGCAGGCAGGTCAGAGGGAAAATACATTTAAGATATCTGCCAAATGGGAAAATAGCCTAGGAGAGCTGAAAACCAGCCTGAGGGCCACATAACCCAGCTACATTGTATAGAGGTGTCCAGTACAGACACTAGAGGCAGGTGTGACCAGTACAGACACTACAGGCAGGTGTGACCAGTACAGACAGGTGTGTCCAGTACAGACACTACAGACAGGTGTGACCAGTACAGACACTACAGACAGGTGTGACCAGTACAGACACTACAGACAGGTGTGACCAGTACAGACACTACAGACAGGTGTGACCAGTACAGACACTACAGACGTGTGTGTGCAGTACAGACGCTACAGACAGGTGTGACCAGTACAGACGCTACAAACAGGTGTGACCAGTACAGACACTACAGACAGGTGTGTCCAGTACAGACGCTACAGACAGGTGTGTCCAGTACAGACACTAGAGGCAGGTGTGACCAGTACAGACAGATGTGACCAGTACAGACGCTACAGACAGGTGGTGTGTACAGTGTATAGATGTCTGTGCAGTCCTTCCATGCCTCAAGTTTTGCTTTATTGCTTTAAAATCCATTAAAAATGCTGCAATAGTCGCCCTGTGCTTCACATCTTGGGGTCTCACAGATTTATAAAGACTCATCTATAAAGCCAAAGCTTTGACGCCATAGTATAGGGGAACGCAGCACTGTCATAATGAGTGATCCCCAACTCCAAACAATTCTAAAAATTTTAATTTTTAAACTTCAATTCCAGTGTTTCGGCTGTAACGGGTTGTTGCTTATGACAAGCAGAAAACCTGATCACATGACCCGATTACAGTTTGCATCTCCCTGTCATTACTGTACAGCATGTTAATAATGTAGAAATAGTGACCAATGCCATAAAGTGCAACCTATAGCCAATATGATACCTGTTTAATGACAATGTATTTTACAAGATCATATTGGATGTAAAAGCTCAGTCTACTGTTCTATTCCATCCTTTTTTTTTTTTTTTTTTTTTGCTGACTAGATGGATGGATGCTCTTGGGCTCCCTCTCCCACTCTTGGGCTCCCTCTCCCACTCCCACTCTTGGGCTCCCTCTCCCACTCTTGGGCTCCCTCTCCCACTCTTGGGCTCAGTCTTCCGCTCTTGGGCCCAGTCTTCCCCTCTTGGGCTCCCTCTCCCACTCTTGGGCCCAGTCTTCCCCTCTTGGGCTCCCTCTCCCACTCTTGGGCCCAGTCTTCCCCTCTTGGGCTCCCTCTCCCACTCTTGGGCTCCCTCTCCCACTCTTGGGCTCCCTCTCCCACTCTTGGGCCCCCAGTCTTTCACTCTTGGGCCCCCAGTCTTTCACTCTTGGGCTCCCTCTCCCACTCTTGGGCTCCCTCTCCCACTCTTGGGCTCCCTCTCCCACTCTTGGGCTCCCTCTCCCACTCTTGGGCTCCCTCTCCCACTCTTGGGCTCCCTCTCCCACTCTTGGGCCCCCAGTCTTTCACTCTTGGGCTCCCTCTCCCACTCTTGGGCTCCCTCTCCCGCTCTTGGGCTCCCTCTCCCGCTCTTGGGCTCCCTCTCCCACTCTTGGGCTCCCTCTCCCACTCTTGGGCTCCCTCTCCCACTCTTGGGCTCCCTCTCCCACTCTTGGGCTCCCTCTCCCACTCTTGGGCTCCCTCTCCCACTCTTGGGCTCCATCTCCCTCTCCCACTCTTGGGCTCCCTCTCCCACTCTTGGGCTCCCTCTCCCGCTCTTGGGCTCCCTCTCCCGCTCTTGGGCTCCCTCTCCCGCTCTTGGGCTCCCTCTCCCGCTCTTGGGCTCCCTATCCCTCTCCCACTCTTGGGCTCCCTCTCCCACTCTTGGGCCCCTAGTCTTTCACTCTTGGGCTCCCTCTCCCACTCTTGGGCTCCCTCTCCCACTCCTGGGCTCCCTCTCCCACTCTTGGGCTCCCTCTCCCGCTCTTGGGCTCCCTCTCCCGCTCTTGGGCTCCCTCTCCCGCTCTTGGGCTCCCTCTCCCGCTCTTGGGCTCCCTATCCCTCTCCCACTCTTGGGCTCCCTCTCCCACTCTTGGGCTCCCTCTCCCACTCTTGGGCCCCTAGTCTTTCACTCTTGGGCTCCCTCTCCCACTCTTGGGCTCCCTCTCCCACTCCTGGGCTCCCTCTCCCACTCTTGGGCTCCCTCTCCCTCTCCCACTCTTGGGCTCCCTCTCCCGCTCTTGGGCTCCCTCTCCCGCTCTTGGGCTCCCTATCCCTCTCCCACTCTTGGGCTCCCTCTCCCGCTCTTGGGCTCCCTCTCCCACTCTTGGGCTCCCTCTCCCACTCTTGGGCTCCCTCTCCCACTCTTGGGCTCCCTCTCCCACTCTTGGGCTCCCTCTCCCACTCTTGGGCTCCCTCTCCCGCTCTTGGGCTCCCTCTCCCACTCTTGGGCTCCCTCTCCCACTCTTGGGCTCCCTCTCCCACTCCTGGGCTCCATATTCCACTTTCTAACGTACACACTTATCTGAGGAGATGGCTTTGATGTAAATCCACCCTTACATATTACCCCAATAAAGCACATTCCTAATACCGCCTGTCGCCTTCTGGTGCCGTCAGCTATGAGTGTGTGCCAGATTCCATCTTCATTGTGTATTTATGAGGAATTGATAATTTTAATGATTTGGGTTATTTTTCTCTTGATGAGGGTCTTACGTGTTTGTCTTTAATTACATAAAGCTAAGTAAATGTCATATAGAAAAAACAAAAAATAATGAAGCTGCTTTATATAGAAGGAGCCACATTACAGCTGTGTGAATAATTTATGAAGGAAGTGAATTGTAATAAAGCAATATTCTGAGCACAAGCTATTTCTGCCCTCTAAGACGATGGTGTAGAAGTTTTCTTATGCTCTTCCATTACCTTTCAGCTACATTTATCGTCTGATAGTAGAAAAAAACTAACTTGCATAGACAGTCAATGATCCACCTTGCTCAGAATGTAGGCCAAGCGTACCTGCAGGCGGCACACACGTATGAGCGCCAAGCTTCTGTTTCATTAACGTCTGCTAAATGCACAGAGAGGCATCAGGCCGGACTTCATACATATTGCCTTCCACTTGTTAGACGCTAGGTTTGCTTCCCACATGGTCAATGCTATTTCTCCAGAATTCACTTTTCTAGATGCAACGAGGAGGAGGCAGAAATAGAAGCTGGAATGTAAGGAAGGACTAGAGCCAACTCATTATCCTTCTACCCTCTTCATATCCCGCATAGCTGAGCTTTACAGAAGCCATGTATTACCTATGGCTCTTACCCCTCCTCCCACCTTGTCACTAGTGCAGCTCCCGTACAGTGCAGGACAGTATCCATAATAAAAGCCAAAGAGCAAAGAACTGATCCGGATGGAGCAAAGTTACTGGAAAGTCTAGGAACTCCATCTCGCAGCGCGTGTGTCAGCCAGGGAACCCTCTGCACTCTGCTCATCCCAGGTAACAAGGTCTGGGGCCTGTGTCACCCATTAGTCACCAAAGCTAGTGGGCATAAGGTGGTGTGAAGACTATAGAAAGGTTAATACAGGAGCACAGGTTGCCTTCTTCTTCTTTTACAAGTATTCTCCTGTACACTCCAACATCCCGGCAGATGACATTACTACTTGGTTTGAGACTCTCACGGCATCCTCCTCTTTACTTCGCTACCTCAGTACAACCTTATCAACTCCACTACATCCTGCTCAGCACTTATCACACAGATCTGGTGGTTTTACGTCTCAGTATTTATTGGAATTTTGTCGTGTATATATATCCAAGTACTTTTGTATTACCTGTTGGACATTTGGTAATAGCAAACCAAGTCAACGTTATCAACGGAGTCTGTGATTATTCACTACCACCTACACAGCATATACAGCGCACCCTTGGGACATCTCCCCTTTCTATGGGTGGTGGGTCCTACTATTACTTGGGAGGGTCATTACCCGGCTGTGGCCACCTGTGACTACATCATCTGTGACTACACTATCCCAAGGGACCCGGTAGCAACCTGGCAGGACACCGACCACAGGGGGAAAGGGTACAACTGACTTTACAACTTGAAAGCAGGCGTGCATCACACCTGGGTGCCCACCTGGCACTGGCGTCACATGACAAAACCTTAAGGTCCGGCTATATCTCAGCCATCCACCACAGTAGTGGCGTCACACTTCCATATATCAAGTGTCCCACCAATATAATACCATCCGGGGGCTCACCACACAGGAGGACCCCATACACATGAGAGGAGACAGAATGCCCCCCTATACATCAAAGAAGACAGTAGGCCCTCATACACATGAGAGGAGACAGAAGGCCCCCCTATACATGAGAGAAGACAGTAGGCCCCCATATACATCAGAGCAGACAGAAGGCCCCCCTATACATGAGAGAAGACAGTAGGCCCCCATATACATCAGAGGAGACAGGAGGACCCCATACACATCAGAGGAGACAGGAGGCCTCCATATACATCAGAGGAGACAGGAGGCCTCCATACACATCAGAGGAGACAGGAGGCCTCCATACACATCAGAGGAGACAGGAGCCCCCCCCCTATACATCAGAGAAGACAGTAGGCCCCCATAAACATCAGAGGAGACAGAAGCCCCCCCCCCATACATCAGAGGAGACAGGAGGCCTCCATATACATCAGAGGAGACAGGAGGACCCCATACACATCAGAGGAGACAGGAGGACCCCATACACATCAGAGGAGACAGGAGGCCTCCATATACATCAGAGGAGACAGGAGGCCTCCATATACATCAGAGGAGACAGGAGGACCCCATACACATCAGAGGAGACAGGAGCCCCCCCCCTATACATCAGAGAAGACAGTAGGCCCCCATAAACATCAGAGGAGACAGAAGCCCCCCCCCCATACATCAGAGGAGACAGGAGGCCTCCATACACATCAGAGGAGACAGGAGGACCCCATACACATCAGAGGAGACAGGAGGCCTCCATACACATCAGAGGAGACAGGAGGCTTTAGCCTTTATACCCAACTCATCATCGAGATTCCCCCACAGTAAGCTTACACATAAAAGTGTCTAAGGCTCCTGTCCCTGACATGACATAGTGTTATTTAAAGCTACAATATTAGATAGTGATTGCCTATAATTTAGTGTATTCCTATCCCTGACATTATTGAGATTAATAGGAATAATACAGACACAATCAGAGATTTTACAGCAGAAAACAAAAACATCAAGAAGGGGCTGATGGGAATAATGCAATGCGAATGAAAACTAAGTGAAATGACTTCATAATAAACTTATCAAATGTTCATTAAACCTCATGGACATTTCAGAGAGACGGATGCTTACTTTTAATGAAGCCAAAGTCTTTCAGATGGGATTTCAGTGCATAAAAAAATCAATGCAGTATTCGCTTTGCTAAATGATGTTATCGTGCTACACAACATCCTTAGATGACCCTCGCACAGGACCTTTCCCCAAAAGACTCCTAGCTCAAGGAGCATAACGTGTATCGCTTACTGTTCTATCCCTGCATCTAAATAACCTGGTGTCACCGGGTGTATCCAACACTGGATGTATCCAGCACTGGTCGTATCAAGCACTGGATGTATCCAGCACTGGGTGTATCAAGCACCGGGTGTATCCAGCACTGGACTATCCATCACTGGTCGTATCCAGCACCAGGTGTATCCAGCACTGGTTGTATCCAGCACTGGTTGTATCCAGCACTGGTTGTATCCAGCACTGGTTGTATCCAGCACCGGTTGTATCCAGCACCGGTTGTATCCAGCACCAGGTGTATCCAGCACCGGGTGTATCCAGCACCAGGTGTATCCAGCATCGGACGTATTAGGCATTGGACATACCCATCACTGGTCGTATCCAGCACCAGGTGTATCCAGCACTGGTTGTATCCAGCACTGGTTGTATCCAGCACCGGGTGTATCCAGCATCGGACGTATTAAGCATTGGACATACAGGTGTTTCCAGCACTGGTTATATCCAGCATTGGTTGTATCCAGCACCGGGTGTATCCAGCATCGGACGTATTAAGCATTGGACGTATCCAGCACTGGTCGTATCCAGCACCAGGTGTATCCAGCACTGGTCGTATCCAGCACCAGGTGTATCCAGCACTGGACATACCCATCACTGGTCGTATCCAGCACTTGTGTATCCAGCACTGGTCGTATCAGGCACTGGTCGTATCCAGCACCTGGTGTATCCAGCACTGGTCGTATCCAGCACCGGGTGTATCAAGCACTGGACATACCCTTCACTGGTCGTATCCAGCACCGGGTGTATCCGGCATCGGACGTATTCAGCATTGGATGTATCCAGCACTGGTCGTATCCAGCACCAGGTGTATCCAGCACTGGTCGTATCCAGCACCAGGTGTATCCACCACTGGATGTATCCAGCACCAGGTGTATCCAGCACCGGCTGTATCCAGCACCAGGTGTATGCAGCACTGAGCGTACCCAGCACTGGTCGTATCCAGCACCTGGTGTATCAAGCACTGGTCGTATCCAGCACCAGGTGTATCCAACATCTGACGTACCCAGCACTGGTTGCATGGAGCACCAGGTGTATTAAGGACAGCACTGGACGTATCTGGCACCAGGTGTATCCAGCACTGGTCGTATCCAGCACCAGGTGTATCGAGCACTGGACGTATCTGGCACCAGGTGTATCCAGCACTGGTCGTATCCAGCACCAGGTGTATCCAGCACTAGTCGTATCCAGTACTGGACGTATCTGGCACCAGGTGTATCCAGCACTGGTCATATCCAGCACCAGGTGTATCCAGCACTGAGTGTATCCAGCACCAGGTGTATCCAGCACTGGACGTATCTGACACCAGGTGTATCCAACACTGGTCATATCCAGCACCAGGTGTATCCAGCACTGGACGTATCTGACACCAGGTGTATCCAACACTGGTCATATCCAGCACCAGGTGTATCCAGCACTGGACGTATCTGGCACCAGGTGTATCCAGCACTGGTCGTATCCAGCACCAGGTGTATCCAGCACTGGTCGTATCCAGCACCAGGTGTATCCAGCACTAGTCGTATCCAGTACTGGACGTATCTGGCACCAGGTGTATCCAGCACTGGTCATATCCAGCACCAGGTGTATCCAGCACTGGTCGTATCCAGCACCAGGTGTATCCAGCACTGAGTGTATCCAGCACCAGGTGTATCCAGCACTGGACGTATCTGACACCAGGTGTATATGGCCCAGCAGCTCTTCCAGTCTCTAGAAAGAGACCAAGCACCACCAAGCTGGTGGCTGGATGAAAAACTTTATGATGTACTGATACAATGATGGTCAAGATTATATATTCAGAACAATTATTATTACTATGTCACATGATAGTGGAGAGTTTCCTGTGCAGTATGAACATGTGGCGTCTTGGTGTATTTTTATCAATGTATAGAATACAAAGTTATAGGGAGGAGGCAGCTGGGCCCGGGAGCCTGAGAGCTCCTGAAGAACCTTCTACCACATAGGAAGAGACTATGCTTATAAGTGGCATAACTAGGGATAGCTCCTGTTACATATCGGATCAGTTTATGCTATATTATGCAGAAATGCTAGATGTTTCCGCCATCGGCCACTGTCTTGTAGAAGCCGATATACATGTGATATGTATTCTGTCTGCAGAGGAAGGAGTGTCAGAAGCTTCGAGGATTATTACACCGGAATATAAAGCTGGCTTAGTGTCTCTGAAGTGCTGGAAAGTTCTGGGACCAATCCAAGTTCAGGACACGTTGTATAGAAGACATATTTATTTGTTAAGAAATGTGGCGTACACTTCATCCTCAACCAAATCACCAACTCTTAAAGGTGAACTCTGAATAAAACAAAATAATTTCACATCAGCTGGTGTCAGATAGTTATACAGATCTGTAAATTACTTTAATTTAAAAATCTCCAGGTTTCCGGTACTTATCAGCTGCTGTATGTCCTGCAGAAAGAGGTGTATTCTCTCCAGCCTGACACAGTGCTCTCTGTTGTCACCTCTGTCCATGTCAGGAACTGTCCAGAGATAGAAAATAATGAAGAACCTGAGTCACATGACCCGCAGGTCCTTAAATTTATCATGTGGACATAGGCCTGACTGCAGAGAGGACAAGGGGGGAGAAAGAGCTGTAGGTGCTGTGTGTATGTGTGTGTCAGTGACTGTATGTATCTACTATATAGGTGTATATCTGTGCGGATGTGTGTCTGTCAGTGAGTGCAGTGTCAGACTGTGCAGCCGGAGGACCAGAGGATCCTCCGGTGGGCCCCTCCCCCACTCTGCGTCCAGCAGCTAGGGCCCCCCCGCCGGACACTGTGGCAGCTGTCAGGCCTACATGTGGAAACAATGTCCCAGGCATGTCCCGGGAAGCCCCGCCCCCTGTCGGCGCGAGTGAACTTACTCATGCAGAGCAGGGAGAGGAGTCGCTGGGGGAATAGAGGAATTATACAGGTGAGGTAAGTATGGCTGTTTTTTGTTTTAAACACAGATGAAGGGACAGGAGAATGATGAAGTGGGTAGTAGTATGGTGATGAGGGGCAAAAGGATGAGAGGGGTACTACTATGCTGATGGAAGGTACAGGAGGATGAAGGGGGTAGTAGGATTATGGGGTAGGAGGATGATGGAGGGGCAGTAATATGATGGAGGGGCAGGAGGATGAAGGGGGTAGTAGTATGATGATGAAGGGGGTAGTGTGATGATGGAGGGGCAGAAGAATGAATGGGTAGTAGTATGCTGAAGGGGTAGTATGATCTTGGAGGTGCAAAAGGATGAAGGGTTAGTAGTAAGATTATGGAGGAGCAGGAGGATGAAGGGGTAGTAGTATGATGATGGAGGAGCAGGAGGATGAAGGGGTAGTAGTATGATTATGGAGGAGCAGGAGGATGAAGGGGGGAGTAGTATGATGATTGAGGAGCAGGAGGATGATGATTGAGGAGCAGGAGGATGAAGGGGTAGTAGTATGATGATTGAGGAGCAGGAGGATGAAGGGGTAGTAGTATGATGATGGAGGAGCAGGAGGATGAAGGGGTAGTAGTATGATGATGGAGGAGCAGGAGGATGAAGGGGTAGTAGTATGATTATGGAGGAGCAGGAGGATGAAGGGGTAGTAGTATGATGATGGAGGAGCAGGAGGATGAAGGGGTAGTAGTATAATGATGGAGGAGCAGGAGGATGAAGGAGGTAGTAGTATGATGATGGAGGAGCAGGAGGATGAAGGGGTAGTAGTATGAAGATGGAGGAGCAGGAGGATGAAGGGGTAGTAGTATGATGATGGAGGAGCAGGAGGATGAAGGAGGTAGTAGTATGATGATGGAGGAGCAGGAGGATGAAGGAGGTAGTAGTATGATGATGGAGGAGCAGGAGGATGAAGGGGTAGTAGTATGATGATGGAGGAGCAGGAGGATGAAGGGGTAGTAGTATGATGATTGAGGGGCAGTAGGATGAAGGAGGTAGTAGTATGAAGATGGAGGAGCAGGAGGATGAAGGAGGTAGTAGTATGATGATGGAGGAGCAGGAGGATGAAGGAGGTAGTAGTATGATGATGGAGGAGCAGGAGGATGAAGGGGTAGTAGTATGATGATGGAGGAGCAGGAGGATGAAGGGGTAGTAGTATGATGATTGAGGGGCAGTAGGATGAAGGAGGTAGTAGTATGAAGATGGAGGAGCAGGAGGATGAAGGGGTAGTAGTATGATGATGGAGGAGCAGGAGGATGAAGGGGTAGTAGTATAATGATGGAGGAGCAGGAGGATGAAGGGGTAGTAGTATGATGATGGAGGAGCAGGAGGATGAAGGAGGTAGTAGTATGATGATGGAGGAGCAGGAGGATGAAGGGGTAGTAGTATGATGATGGAGGAGCAGGAGGATGAAGGGGTAGTAGTATGATGATGGAGGAGCAGGAGGATGAAGGAGGTAGTAGTATGATGATGGAGGAGCAGGAGGATGAAGGGGTAGTAGTATGATGATGGAGGAGCAGGAGGATGAAGGGGTAGTAGTATGATGATTGAGGGGCAGTAGGATGAAGGAGGTAGTAGTATGAAGATGGAGGAGCAGGAGGATGAAGGGGTAGTAGTATGATGATGGAGGAGCAGGAGGATGAAGGGGTAGTAGTATGATGATGGAGGAGCAGGAGGATGAAGGGGTAGTAGTATGATGATGGAGGAGCAGGAGGATGAAGGGGTAGTAGTATGATGATGGAGGAGCAGGAGGATGAAGGGGTAGTAGTATGAAGATGGAGGGGCATGAGAATTTATTGTTCTTTGTGTACTGGATTTGGTCAGTAACAGTGTGATGGTATGTTGATAGGTACAGTATGGTCATTGATAATATATATATATATTCACCATCACAAAGCATTCAGTGTACAATGTACCTAAGACTCTCCAACTACAACAGCTGCAGGCACTACAACTCCCAGCATTACTGATAGTCTGCATCCCTCAGTATATGCTTAGAGTTGTAGTACATATGAGCTGCCACTGTAGAGACATATAGTGCCGGACCTTCAGGGCTGATGGTTGTAAGAGATTACGGCCACCAGAAGCTTCTGCACAACAATCAATTATTAAAGGTTTGTTCTCTCTGAAGCTACAACTCCCAACATACCCTTCATTAAAGCTTAATGAGTGTAGGGTATTCTGAGAGTTATAGTTCGACTGAAAACATGTCATTCACAAGGGAGTTGTCGCAGATGAATCCAGAATAGGGCCGGGTCAGTATGTCGCTTTTTACAGATTCTTTGGTGGCCCCAAGGATCATTTCGTCTAGTGGGCCCCAGGTATACCAGTCCGACACTGAGTGAGTGTATGTGTGTATATACCCGTGTGTGTATGTATGTACGTCAGTGTTTGTATCTGTATATATATATGAGTGTATGAATGCACCTGTGTGTCTGTCAGTGAGTGTATGTATGTACCAGTGTGTATGTATGTACATCAGTAAGTGTTTGTATCTGTATATATATATGAGTGTATGAATGCACCTGTGTGTCAGTCAGTGAGTGTATGTATGTAACCGTGTGTATATCTGTAAGTATGTATGTACTTGTGTGTGACAGTAAGTGTATGTATCTGAGTGTATGAATGTACCTTTGTGTATGCCAGCGAGTAGGTATGTATGCATGTATCTCTGTGTGTGTGTAATGTCTAATATGGTGATAGACCCCCCCCCCCCCCTATCCTGTATCACTCCTCATATATATATATAATATGGTGATAGACCCCTCCATCCTGTATCACTCCTCACATATATCTACTATGGTGAAAGACCCCCCCCCCATCCTGTATCACTCCTCACATATATCTAATATGGTGACAGACCCCCCCCCCATCCTGTATCACTCCTCACATATATCTAATATGGTGACAGACCCCTCCCCCATCCTGTATCACTCCTCACGTGTATCTAATATGGTGAAAGACCCCCCCATCCTGTATCACTCCTCACATATATCTAATACAGAGATAGACCCCCCCCCCATCCTGTATCACTCCTCACATATATCTAATATGTTGACAGACCCCCCCCCCCATCCTGTATCACTCCTCACATATATCTAATATAGAGATAGACCCCCCCATCCTGTATCACTCCTCATGTATATCTAATATGGTGATAGACCCCCCCCCCCATCCTGTATCACTCCTCACATATATCTAATATGGTGATAGACCCCTCCCCCATCCTGTATCACTCCTCATATATATCACTTCTCATATATATCTAATATGGTGATAGCCCCCGCCATTCTGTATCCCTCCTCCGATATATCTAATATAGAGATAGACCCCCCCATCCTGTATCACTCCTCACATATATCTAATATAGAGATAGACCCCCCCCCCCCCCATCCTGTATCACTCCTCACATATATCTAATATGGTGATAGAACAGCACTGTTGGGGGATTATGAACTATATTGGGAACTACTGTGAGGCTGACTATTACATGGGACAGTATCAGGAGGCGTCATCTACTATATGGGGCACTATTATGGGATTACTTACTGTATGGGGGAATTAGACGGGCAACTATTGTGTGGGAGTTCCTACATGGGCTACAGAAGGGGAATTATTACCATTGGGGCACTAGGGATAGGCAGCTTGTATAGAAGTGGGTTGGTGGTGTTATGTGTGTCTGGCAGAGTCTGTAGATGTAAGATGAAGTCACCATGATGGGGAACATGAAAGACTCCAATCAGAGAAGATGTCGCTTGTGAGTCACTGGATGTACTGTATCTGTGCTGTAACCCTTATATGCTCACGGTATGGAGGGGACAATGGCCTGAATATAGGGTGTTGTATACAGTATGGTGGTATTAGTCATTAAGTGGTGGTAGTACATAGTCATGGCATAGCTGTATTATTGGCCCCCAGTATAGTGTTAGTATGGGTAATATTAACCTTGGGATATTTAATATGAATATAATGGTAACATGTAGTTATTATGTGGTGGTAATATCTGTAATGGTGCCGTGGTATCATATAGAGCTGATGTCAGTATACTGGATATGGTCAGTATGACGGTATTATACATGGGATAATACTTCTTCTATTTGGTTATACACTGTAATTTTCTACATAAAACAATGTTTAGTGTTCCTGCCCCATGTTACCTATAGGGCATGGGGGGGTGGGGTAGGTTTGTGAACAGCTTAGGGCCCCTGACTCATAACTAACATGGCGATATATACATCAGTCCTGTATGTAATGACTATTGGATGCTGAAGGCCTTATTGATTACGGTGCAGCCATCTGCTGAGGTATACGGAGTCCTGTTCTTCTGGGGGGTATACGGCCATATTATTGTGTGTGAGAGTTTATCTCAATGAACTGGAAGCATATGGAGGAAGTGGAGCCCCATAGATTACTATGGATATTGTACTGTGGCTCTATCCAATTTAGAGGATTATGGAGCCACAATAGACTTCTGTGCATGAGGCCTCATGGGTAATGAATGTCAGACACATATGGAGAAGTGGAGCCCTATAGATTTCTATAGGTGCAGTATTAGGGCTCCGTTCATACTACTGTTATGTGGATGAGGCCTTATGGGAAACCAATATCTATGCAGCAATACAGCTGGGTAACATGTGACAGGGCGGGGACTTCATAGATATATACAGGAGGAAACGTTCTCCAGAAGTTTAAGCAGTAAACTTTTCCTCGGGAGTAATAATGACTTAGTGACCCTTTTAGAAGTCGCCCACCTGAATTCGAGGAAGACAAATTCCTGCCTGTCCAAAAAGTTCTGCAGTGAGTGATGGGGATCGCACCTCTCAGCCGTCTCGCCGTGAGACTTGGCCCACGTTCAGAGCGACCCAAGTCACTAATTGATCCTCACAGATGGAAAGCAATGAATTAGTGGCGGAGTACGACACCTATCATTCAGCCGGCGCTCATCTCATTGACGCCACGTAACCACCGTCCTGCCAGCAGCTTCACTCACAGAGGACGAATTTGGGGATAAAAAGCCGTGTGATGGTCTTACGTGGAGACTTCTCCTTCCCTCCTCCCCCTCTCGCTCCCTCTGACCGCTGGACCAAGTTCTTACATCAATCGTCCCAATTTAACAAGCGTGCCTGTGGCCAAATCTGCTCCAGCTCTGGATTGGGATGAGATGAGGCTTTCATCTCTGAAGTGCCAGGCGACTCTTGTACAAAGACATCAATGTACAGTGCAGGACATCTACACGCCAGGTCACATTTGTTTCAGCAGTCGAGAAACAGTAGTAGAGGCAGGGAGCAGACTCACAGCAGAGGTTACACAGACATAAACCGTTATGTAGCAATAAACTGTAAGGTATATAGCAAAAACCAGTAAGGGATATAGCAATAAACTGTAAGGTATATAGCAGTAAGGTATATAGTAAAAAACTAGTAAGGTATATAGCAATAAGCAGTAAGGTATATAGCAATAAGCAGTAAGGTATATAGCAATAATCATCAAGGTATATAGCAATAAGCAGTAAGGTATATAGCAATAATCATCAAGGTATATAGCAATAAGCAGTAAGGTATATAGCAATAATCATCAAGGTATATAGCAATAAGCAGTAAGGTATATAGCAATAAGCAGCAAGGCATATAGCAATAAGCAGTAAAGTATATAGTAATAATCAGTAAGGTATATAGCAATAATCAGTAAGGTATACAGCAATACAGTAAGGTATATAGCAATAATCAGTAAGGTATACAGCAATAATCAGTAAGGTACAGTAAATATAGCAATAATCAGTTAGGTATATAAAGCAATAATCAGTAAGGTATATAGCAATAATCAGTAAGGTATATAGCAATAATCAGTAAGGTATACAGCAATACAGTAAGGTATATAGCAATAATCAGTAAGGTATACAGCAATAATCAGTAAGGTACAGTAAATATAGCAATAATCAGTTAGGTATATAGCAATAATCAGTAAGGTATATATAGCAATAAGCAGCAAGGTATATAGCAGTAAGCAGCAAGGCTCTGCAATGAGGATGACTATGAGTGTGTAATGCATGGAGGTGTTCTTTGCATCCTGCAGGCCCTCGCACGGTACCTGCAGTGTACGAGATGATGAATGACTCTCTGCAATCCACACCAGCGTTGATGGGAGTTGTGAGAAGTGGATCATGTGCTAGGATGCAGGTTGCACTCACCCAACACAAAGTAAGGCAGCTCTGTGTTCTCCAGATCATCGGCCACCGCGATCTCTCCGGGGAAGTCATTCCGGACGGAGAAGAGGAGCTTGGGCTCGGAGGCGGACGGGCTGTGCATGATGCTGAGGTCGTTCTCCCGGAGGAAAGGCAGAGCGGACACCGTGATGCTCTTCATTTTACACTCGAGCTCCCTGGATGAGTCCTCCTCTCCGCCACTTCTCGATATGAAGAGGAAAGCGGCCAGCAGCAGCCAGCAAGCACCGGCAGGAGCCATCTTTAGTCTTCTAACACTTCCTATGTCTCCTAGCTGCAGGCACAGAGAATCTACAGGATCTGCACACAGGCACGCTAACTGTCAGTGACCTCACATCCAGGATCTGTACACCCGCACACTAACTATCAATGACCTCCCATATAGTATACACACACAATGCTGGAGCCGACCCACACCAAGTGCCCGTGCACACGCACACCTGCTTCCTATCTGTACGGAACTCAACGTGCAACAACAATGCAATGTGTCAGCAAGTGTAACCCCTGTGAGTATTCAGTACACAAGGATACGGCGTATTCCCATAGAGCAGAATGCTACAATCCGTCACTGCAGGCACAAACCCCCCGAGCCGGGTCTCCCTCCTAGCTGACAGCTGCTGTAACCCTGCAGAGAGTCCCTCAGTACCTGAGCATGTCCACAATGTCTCCCTGTAACTCCTCTCTGCACCTCCACACCGTGCGCCACATCTGCCTATCACCTCTGCCCATCTGGCTGCCTTTCTTCCCTCCTCTCCCTTGTTCTTCCCTCCCTCCCTCCTTTCTTCCTCGCTCTCCGTCTCTCTCTTGCTAGGGTTGATGGAAGAAGAAGAAGCCCTTTTATTTTCCCAGGGCTCAGCAACAAGAAGCTGCTCAGTGCAATGACGACCCTGAGCCGGCTGTGATTTCTTTTGTCTGTAGGCAGCGAGGATTGGAGGAAGATGAAAGAAGAGGATGAGATAGAAGAGAGGTGGAAGGAGGGGATGGATGGGAGAGGGAGGGAAGGATGGATGGAGCGTGCTTCCAGCTCACTATATGCAGCCCAATCCTGCCTGATAGCTGCTCAATCCCCAGCGCTGGAGGTGTGTATATATATATATATATATATATATATATATATAGTATAACTATATATCCTCTCCCCACACAACTTCCATCATATTCCTCTCCACTCTGATATCACTTCTCATCGGTTCTTATAGTTTATCACTTTGGTTTTGGGCAGCGACGTAGAAAAGCACAAAGCAATAACTTTTCTATTGGTGAAAAAAATACAATGTAGAATCATAGAGTGATGTAATGTGACATAATAGAAGACAACCTGACCTATAATCTATTGCAATAGCATGTAGCATATATTGTTATTATTATATTAATATTGTCACCTCAAAGCATCATAATTAACACCTAATAAAGCACAATACAGGGCTGGCAATAATGCCGATTCCTGTAATAGTTAATATTTAATTAATAAAACAAAGTTTTGTTCTAATAAAGATATTTTCGTTGTACAATAGCTTCATTAAAACGAATCCATGCTTTTGCAATTAAATATACTGTTAATAAAAAAAATATATAAATAAATATGTATATTTATTTATTTACAGTATATTTAATTGCAAGTATGTATTCGTTTTAATGAAGCTATTGTACAACGAAAATATCTTTATTAGAACGAAAATGTGTTTTATTAATTAAATATTAACTATTACAGGAAGCTGTATTATTGCTGGCAATTCCTATTGCCGGTAATACAGCTGAATGTAATAATTAATACTTTACTTTAATTAAAACAGCAAATGTTTCTTCTAATGATGCTATTTTTTTTATCACAATAGCTCGCTAACCCTGGTAATACCGATCCTTGTAATACTGATTCCCTGCTTCCCCAGGGAGCAGTAAATTTTATTAAAACAGCTAAATAATTGTTTAGCTGTTTTAGTAAAGTTAATTTAGATTCGAATATTGGATGACATATTCGTTTGAACTCGAATCTTTCGAATACTGCAGTATTCGATCAAATAGCTATTCACTCATCTCTAATAATGAGCAATAACCAAAGCTAAATTTCACCATGGTATAGGTAATATGGATAGAATGGGATGCTGTCCAGAGAACCCCACACGTTGCATCCGCTTACACTGACTTCATCAAGGGAACCCCTGAACTGGTAGCTGATCTTCCCGACTTCAGTGAGATTGTTTAAAGCCTTGAAAAAGTAATAAAAAAATAAAACATCCAGTCAGGTGTAGCAGAATGGGGGGAGGGGAAAACAGAAAGGAGAGAGAATCACTGAATTAATAAATATATTCATGTCACTTACCAAGTGGAAGCAACTCTCCCTCTTGCTGAAGTTAAACTGCCACAGAGGTTATAGAGGGGACTGTACATCAATGTTATAGATGGTGATGATGATACTTGTAGTTCTCCCTGAGGTGTTATAGATGGTGATGCTGGTACTTGTAGTCCTCCCTGAGGTGTTATAGATGGTGAGGCTGGTACTTGTAGTCCTCCCTGAGGTTTTATAGATGGTGATGCTGGTACTTGTAGTCCTCCCTGAGGTGTTATAGATGGTGATGCTGGTACTTGTAGTTCCCCCTGAGGTGTTATAGATGGTGATGATGATACTTGTAGTTCCCCCTGAGGTGTTATAGATGGTGATGATGATACTTGTAGTTCTCCCTGAGGTGTTATAGATGGTGATGATGATACTTGTAGTTCCCACTGAGGTGTTATAGATGGTGATGATGATACTTGTAGTTCTCCCTGAGGTGTTATAGATGGTGATGATGATACTTGTAGTTCCCCCTGAGGTGTTATAGATTGTGATGATGATACTTGTAGTTCTCCCTGAGGTGTTATAGATGGTGATGATGATACTTGTAGTTCCCCCTGAGGTGTAATAGATGGAGATCATCAGTAAGACAGGCCATCCTGTGACCCAGCCGGGTGAGAGAACAACCGGTGTTTTACGTAGTGTGAACCCGGCCTCTCTCTGTGAGGTACATAACATATACAGTCTCTCTGTGAGGTACATATCATATACAGTCTCTCTGTGAGGTACATAACGTATACAGTCTCTCTGTGAGGTACACATCATATACAGTCTCTCTGTAAGGTACATATCATATACAGTCTCTCTGTGAGGTACATATCATATACAGTCTCTCTCTGTGAGGTACATATCATATACAGTCTCTCTCTGTGAGGTACATAACATATACAGTCTCTCTGTGAGGTACATAACATATACAGTCTCTCTGTGAGGTACATATCATAGACAGTCTCTCTGTGAGGTACATAACATATACAGCCTCTCTGTGAGGTACATATCATATACAGTCTCTCTGTGAGGTACATAACATATACAGTCTCTCTGTGAGGTACATATCACATACAGTCTCTCTGTGAGGTATATATTATATATAGTCTCTCTGTGAGGTACATAACATATACAGCCTCTCTGTGAGGTACATATCATATACAGTCTCTCTGTGAGGTACATAACATATACAGTCTCTCTGTGAGGTACATATTATATACAGTCTCTCTCTGTGAGGTACATAACATATACAGTCTCTCTGTGAGGTACATATCATATACAGTCTCTCTGTGAGGTACATAACATATACAGCCTCTCTGTGAGGTACATAACATATACAGTCTCTCTGTGAGGTATATATCATATAGTCTCTCTGTGAGGTACATATCATATACAGTCTCTCTCTGTGAGGTACATATCATATACAGTCTCTCTGTGAGGTACATAACATATACAGTCTCTCTGTGCGGTACATATCATATACAGTCTCTCTCTGTGAGGTACATATTATATACAGTCTCTCTCTGTGAGGTACATATCATATACAGTCTCTCTGTGAGGTACATAACATATATAGTCTCTCTGTGAGGTACATAACATATACAGTCTCTCTCTGTGAGGTACATAACATATACAGTCTCTCTGTGAGGTACATATCATATACAGTCTCTCTGTGAGGTACATATCATATACAGTCTCTCTGTGAGGTACATAACATATACAGTCTCTCTGTGAGGTACATAACATATACAGCCTCTCTTTGAGGTACATATCATATACAGTCTCTCTGTGAGGTACATATCATATACAGTCTCTCTCTGTGAGGTACATATCATATACAGTCTCTCTGTGAGGTACATAACATATACAGTCTCTCTGTGAGGTACATATCATATACAGTCTCTCTGTGAGGTACATACAATATACAGTCTCTCTGTGAGGTACATATCATATACAGTCTCTCTGTGAGGTACATATCATATACAGTCTCTCTGTGAGGTACATAACATATACAGTCTCTCTGTGAGGTACCTTACAATATGGCCGCTGGCCACAGCTGGGTCACTTGTGCTAATGAAGAGATTTGTGTGGTAATATGGAGTCGCCCCTTTGTATACTGGCAGTGAACTACTAACCCAGTGGGATGAGAGGCTTACAGGGTATCTGGGCCATAAGCCACAACTACCAGATCCCATAAGATCTAAGGGCAGGTCCATGAATGATCCCTCAGCATAAACAGCACCTGGTAGAGAGAAGCTGATCGGCCTCCCTCTCTGGTCAGTAATAATAATAAGCTTCATAGCTCTCATCTATCACACTTCCTCAGTCGTTGGTGAGCGGGTCCTCTAGGATCTCCTCGGCCTCCTCGGGCCTCCTCGGGCCTCCTCGGGCCTCCTCGGGCCTCCTCGGGCCTGTCCTCCCCTCTGCTGCTGACTATAAGCACAGCCTCCCTCTCTGGTTAGTAATAATAATAAGCTTTATAACTCTCATCTATCACACTTCCTCAGTCGTTGGTGAGCGGGTCCTCTAGGATCTCCTCGGCCTCCTCAGGCCTCCTCTGGCCTCCTCAGGCCTGTCCTCTGCTACTGACTATAAGCACAGCCTCCCTCTCTGGTAAGTAATAATAATAATAAGCTTTATAACTCTCATCTATCACACTTACTTCCTCAGTCGTTGGTGAGCGGGTCCTCTAGGATCTCCTCGGCCTCCTCGGGCCTCCTTGGGCCTCCTCAGGCCTCCCCTCTGCTGCTGACTATAAGCACAGCCTCCCTCTCTGGTCAGTAATAATAATAATAAGCTTTATAGCTCTCATCTATCACACTTACTTCCTCAGTCGTTGGTGAGCGGGTCCTCTAGGATCTCCTCGGCCTCCTCGGGCCTCCTTGGGCCTCCCCTCTGCTGCTGACTATAAGCACAGCCTCCCTCTCTGGTTAGTAATAATAATAATAAGCTTTATAACTCTCATCTATCACACTTACTTCCTCAGTCGTTGGTGAGCGGGTCCTATAGGATCTCCTCGGCCTCCTCAGGCCTCCTCGGGCCTCCTCGGGCCTCCCCTCTGCTGCTGACTATAAGCACAGCCTCCCTCACACTCCTGCCACTGCTGCCCCTTATAGGGGCCTTATTAGCATAGCTCCACCTACTTTCTAGATGTTTCTGTTAGTGGTTGCAGTATACTAAGGAGGCAGTTGGTGGCGCTGTTACCTACCTCCCTGGTTGGTGTGTGTGTCTGTACATAGTGACCCATCTATACCATACCTTATCTCTATAGTACATATCATACCCAATCCATGTAAATAATCCCATACAAATATATCACAGGCCCCATGCTCGGCCCAACCTCAGCTTCATTACACTGCAAAGGCTTAAAGGGCTTCTCCAGCTTCAGATAAACATGTCCGCCTTCTTCCACAATCAGCACCTCCCCTGTCCTCTGGTTGGGTGTGGTGTTTGCAGCTCTGTTCCATTGAAGTGAATGGAGCTGTATTGTAATACCACACACAACCTGGGGACAGAGGTGGTGCTGTTTTTGCAAGAAAGTAGCTGTGCTTTTTTTTTTTATAATCCTTGATAATCCCTTTAAAGCCCCTTTAAGGTCATAAATACGGATCATGATAATTTTTAATGGCCGTTATTTGGCCTACAAAGACGTTGTGGGAAGATGGCCTCAGAGTGTGTAACTGTGGGGGCCGGATACATAAGGACGTTGGTGATTTCCCTGTAGGAACGGCCTCCTGGGCTCTCTGGAAACAATCCAATGGGCGCACACCGACTACCATCAGGTTATAACCAGGCAGTGGCGGGGTATATATATATAATTGTACACAATACTATAGTACAGTATGATCGTGTTATACGGCCGTCAGTGTTATATCACACATTCTATAATATACAGGAAAGGGTTATAATGTAAGAGGCCGCCGGTAGCCGGTAATACCCAATTATCCAGGCTTCCTCCCCGAGGTTACCCGGCTTACACCATCCTCCCTTCCTCAGGGTGAGAGTGTTACCTCACGGTGTAGCCTCTTCTGTCAATCATACAAGCAGGATCTAGAACTTTCTTTATTCAGCCACTGTGGGGGAAGCCCTTTGGTCATCGGCCAATCAGGCTGAGGGGGATTCCCTTCTACATAGCAGAGAAGATCAGGATAATGTTACCCACCAGAAATCATAAGGAAGAGGAGGAGGGATCAGTCAGCTAGAGGAGGGGGGATCGGTCAGCTAGAGGGGGGTGGGATCGGTCAGCTAGAGGGAGGGGATCGGTCAGCTAGAGGGGGGGGGATCGGTCAGCTAGAGGAGGAGGGATCGGTCAGCTAGAGGGAGGGGATCGGTCAGCTAGAGGAGGAGAGATTGGTCAGCTAGAGGAGGGGGGATCGGTCAGCTAGAGGAGGAGGGATCGGTCAGCTAGAGGGAGGGGATCGGTCAGCTAGAGGGGGGGGGATCGGTCAGCTAGAGGAGGGGTATCGGTCAGCTAGAGGAGGGGGGATCGGTCAGCTAGAGGGGGGGATCGGTCAGCTAGAGGAGGAGGGATCAGCCAGCTAGAGGAGGAGGGATCGGTCAGCTAGAGGGGGGGGGATCGGTCAGCTAGAGGAGGGGTATCGGTCAGGTAGAGGAGGGGGGATCGGTCAGCTAGAGGAGGGGGGATCAGTCAACTAGAGATGGGGGGATTGGTCAGCTAGAGGAGGAGGGATCGGTCAGCTAGAGGAGAGATCGGTCAGCTAGAGGGGGGGATCGGTCAGCTAGAGGGGGGGATCGGTCAGCTACAGGAGGAGGGATCGGTCAGCTAGAGGTGGAGGGATCGGTCAGCTAGAGGAGGGGGGATCGGTCAGCTAGAGGAGGGGGGATCGGTCAGCTAGAGGAGGGGGGATCGTTCTGCTAGAGGAGGGGGGATCGTTCTGCTAGAGGAGGGGGGATCGGTCAGCTAGAGGAGGAGGGATCGGTCAGCTAGAGGAGGAGGGATTGGTCAGCTAGAGGTGGGGGGACCAGTCAGCTAGAGGTGGGGGGGGGTTGGTCAGCTAGAGGCTGATGGGTATGAGCCGGGTATGAATATGCACCGGCAGGTAAGGTATAAGCCGGGGATGAATATGTGAGAGGCTGCACCGGCAGGTAAGGTATGATGCGGGGATGAGTATGTGAGAGGCTGCACCGGCAGGTAAGGTATGAGCCGGGGATGAGTATGTGAGAGGCTGCACCGGCAGGTAAGGTATGAGCCGGGGATGAGTATGTGAGAGGCTGCACCGGCAGGTAAGGTATGATGCGGGGATGAGTATGTGAGAGGCTGCACCGGCAGGTAAGGTATGATGCGGGGATGAGTATGTGAGAGGCTGCACCGGCAGGTAAGGTATGAGCCGGGGATGGGTATGTGAGAGGCTGCACCGGCAGGTAAGGTATGAGCCGGGGATGGGTATGTGAGAGGCTGCACCGGCAGGTAAGGTATGATGCGGGGATGAGTATGTGAGAGGCTGCACCGGCAGGTAAGGTATGAGCCGGGGATGGGTATGTGAGAGGATGCACCGGCAGGTAAGGTATGAGCCGGGGATGAGTATGTGAGAGGCTGCACCGGCAGGTAAGGTATGAGCCGGGGATGGGTATGTGAGAGGATGCACCGGCAGGTAAGGTATGAGCTGGGGATGAGTATGTGAGAGGCTGCACCGGCAGGTAAGGTATGAGCCGGGGATGAGTATGTGAGAGGCTGCACCGGCAGGTAAGGTATGAGCTGGGGATGAGTATGTGAGAGGCTGCACCGGCAGGTAAGGTATGAGCTGGGGATGAGTATGTGAGAGGATGCACCGGCAGGTAAGGTATGAGCCGGGGATGAGTATGTGAGAGGCTGCACCGGCAGGTAAGGTATGAGCCGGGGATGGGTATGTGAGAGGATGCACCGGCAGGTAAGGTATGAGCCGGGGATGAGTATGTGAGAGGCTGCACCGGCAGGTAAGGTATGAGCCGGGGATGAGTATGTGAGAGGCTGCACCGGCAGGTAAGGTATGAGCTGGGGATGAGTATGTGAGAGGCTGCACCGGCAGGTAAGGTATGAGCTGGGGATGAGTATGTGAGAGATGCTTAGGTTTTATTGTTGTGGGATTTCACGCTCCTGTAGATAATTTGCCTTTTATTTTTTGTTCAGCGTGTGTGCCGACACTGGCAGAGTCCTAGAGATTGACTGATTTTCTTCCTGTGGATAGAAGGGGGTCTCCCGGCACCGTCTGTAATACAATGTCATTCCTTCAGCGGCCAATATCAGCCAATGCTTATTGTACCACAAAGTAAGACCAATTCATTTTGTCCGTTTAGGTGCAGGATCAGCAGGTGTGAGAACGGCCAAACGGCACCTGGAGGAAAACACTTTGGATTGACTGACTGAGCAGCTCGGGCTCTCAGGTTACGGAGGATTTGCATCTCCGTGGGGCTTCTCTCTAAACCTGAGACTTCTGCAGAGGAATATCAGCATAGTATGGATGTAACTCCAAGAAATCTGGATGTATCAGTATACAGGCTTGTGCATATGGTCTGTGTAAGCTTTTATATTGTATATATTGCCACTATGGAATTAGCCACTGGACGTCATACATACTGTCCTCTCCTCCCCATCTGTATGGCAGTGCCCAGCAGAGACCCATAGTGTTCCGGCCTGGTGCCATGTGCCCTATAAAGACAAGCTGGCTATAGAAAGCCTCTTCCATCTCCCTCACTTCACTTACCGGATGTCTGTACACCTTATCGGGGGGATTTCATCTGTCGGGTCATGGAGAATGGACAATGGAGAATAGCACCACCCAGGCAGAGAGCCAATGGCTGTTTGCTATGTCAATCCACTGTTTTTATCTATAAGGGCCCATTAGGAGTCCCTTTGGTTAAATACATAGGTGCAGGAGCAGACTACCTTCTGCTTAACCCCTTATGTACTGCAGTGTGTAAGTGACCCAAAGCTCAGAAGACATAAGATATTCCCTTTACTGCTCGTGCACTGATACAAAACTGCAGCCAGGAGACAATACAGTAACATTAGAGAACATACTGAAGGACTTTACCGGACTGCATTATGGAGGAAAAAGACTAAAGCTAGTGCCACCATAGTTACAGTGGGTTGGGGGGGGCCAAGCTTGGTGAACAGATCTGGGCCCATGGTAAAGTTAATCAGCGCTGGTTGCAGCATGTAAGTAAACATTGGGTCTCCTATACACTGCAGTACATAAGGGGTTAAGCAGAAGGACACAGGAGGGCTCTTACCTCCTCCCCCTGGCCCCCTCCTGCACGGGCCCCATTGCAGCCTCTTACCCTGCCTCTATGATAGCTACGCCACTGGCGCAACCAAAGATAACGTTCTTTTGCCTAGCTTTAATGTCCCCGCCTTTCGGCAGTGTAGCAGAGTCATGCTTGACATTGGCCATGGTGCATTGCTGAAACGTTGCGTGTAGGAGTAAAGCTTGGCAAAAAGAGCGTCCTCCTCAAATGTGTCGTCGTCACCATTCTGCGTCTGTGGTGTTTATTCAATGATCAGGCATGTTACTAAATGTAGGGGGGGCATATTAAGCCCCCACCAGGGATCTATGTAGGTAAAAAGCCAGAAGTTCCTATTGTAACATTGGCAGAATAACGTATCCATCATTCCCGTTTTACAGGTCATCTATTTCTGCAGCAAGGCTCCTAATATAAGAGGCAGGCTTCCATTCCCATCAGACATGAGGCTGACTGCAGCACACGGCACATTGACTTGGCCTATCAGTAATGTAGAACCCGGAGGACTCTCCACCCAATATCTCTTCAGTGTCTGAAAGTTCATCTATAATTCTATAATAATCAGAGCAGGTAATTCTTCCATTTTTGAATTGCTCAAAGTGAGATTCCTGGTCACTTACCATGTCCCTGGTAACAGTTCACATTACTGGATCAGTAGCGTCTTCTAGTATCTGTATCTACTCTACAAATCTACAAATCTCCCACCTTACCAGCACCAAAGCAACCCCAGACCATCACATTACCTCCACCATGCATCAAGTTGCCAGAAGTAATTCTGCTGGGACATCAGGTCACATATTATGGATATTTTGACTGTAATTCTAACGACCAGTGATTAGGAAAAATTCTTAACAAAAAGTACTGGTCATGTCCTGACCACGTGTGATTGGTTGAATATTGTCCATGTTGGAGACACCTTTGAGCCAATGCCAATTCCACTTGCAACAGGAGAACCTGGTCGCAAAACATGGAAAATTCTGACCCAGTGTGTCAGGAGCTTAGGATGATGAACCAATCAGACATGTCCCACCAAAAAGTTTCAGGTTCACTTGCAAATTTATCACTATTTTTATATGACCTTTAGTCTGTGGCCCCAATCCAGATTACCAGGTAATGGGATCAAAACGACTACCACTAATAATATACCACACCCCATGAACACAGGAATGCTCATCTACTTGGTATCTCCCAGTGGTATCTTCTCAGTGACATGAGTACATGGTGTCTCCCAGTGGTACCTTCTCAGAGATGTGAGTACATGGTATCTCCCAGTGGTATCTTCTCAAGGACGTGAGTACATGGTGTCTCCCAGTGGTACCTTCTCAGAGATGTGAGTACATGGTATCTCCCAGTGGTATCGTCTCAAGGACGTAAGTACATGGTGTCTCCAAGTGGTATCTTCTCAGAGACGTTAGTACATGGTGTCTCCCAGTGGTATCTTCTCAGTGGAATTAGTACATGGTGTCTCCCAGTGGTATCTTCTCAAAGACTTGAGTACATGGTGTCTCCCAGTGGTATCTTCTCAGAGACGTGAGTACATGGTATCTCCCAGTGGTATCTTCTCAGAGAAATGAGTGTATGGTGTCTCCCAGTGGTATCTTCTCAGTGGTATTAGTACATGGTATCTCCCAGTGGTATCTTCTCAGAGACGTGAGTACATGGTGTCTCCCAGTGGTATCTTCTCAGAGACGTGAGTACATGGTGTCTCCCAGTGGTATCGTCTCAGTGGCATTAGTACATGGTGTCTCCCAGTGGTATCCTCTCAGTGGCATTAGTACATGGTATCTCCCAGTGGTATCTTCTCAGAAACATGAGTACATGATATGCTCCAGTGGTATCTTCTCAGAGACGTGAGTACATGGTGTCTCCCAGTGGTATCTTCTCAGTGGCATTAATACATTGTATCACCCAGTGGTATCTTCTCAGTGGCATTAATACATTGTATCACCCAGTGGTATCTTCTCAGTGGCATTACTATATTGTATCACCCAGTAGTATCTTCTCAGTGGCATTAGTACGTGGTATCTCCCACCCATCGGTCTTCTCTGTGACATTAGTACATGGTATCTCCCACCCATCGGACATCTCAGTGACATTAGTACATGGTACAGTATCTCCCACCCATCAGTCTTCTATGTGATATTAGTACATGGTATCTCCCTCCCATCGGTCTTCTCTGTGACATTAGTACATGGTAGAAAAACAAAAAGAAGTCCTACAGCACCTTGGAGATTCTCTGATAATGTCCAGCAATAGGATAAAGGATGCACGCAGGTATGCTCACAATCCTAGGTATGAGCACTACGAACTTCAAAAGAAAAGGTTTCCCACAGCATCCAGGATGAAAGTAGTTTGTTTATTCACACATCAAGGTAGAAAAAAAAATGCAACGTTTCGGCCTACTGGCCTTTGTCAAGCATCTGTCAAGTATTTGTCAAGTATCTCCCACCCATCGGTCTTTTCAGTGGCATTAGTACATGGTATCTCCCACCCATCAGTCTTCTCTGTGGCATTAGTACATGGTATCTCCCATCCATCGGTCTTCTCTGTGACATTAGTACATGGTATCTCCCACCCATCGGTCTTCTCAGTGGCATTGGTACATGGTATCTCCCACCCATCGGACATCTCAGTGGCATTAGTACATGGTATCTCCCACCCATCGATCTTTTCTGTGTAATAAGTACATGGTATCTCCCACCCATCGGACATCTCAGTGACATTAGTCCATGGTATCTCCCACCCATCGGACATCTCAGTGGCAGTAGTACGTGGTATCTCCCACCCATCGGTCTTCTCTGGGACATTAGTACATGATATCTCCCACCCATCGGACATCTCAGTGGCATTAGTACCTGGTATCTCCCACCCATCGGACATCTCAGTGGCAGTAGTACTAGGTATCTCCCACCCATCGGTCTTCTCTGGGACATTAGTACATGGTATCTCCCACCCATTGGTCTTCTCTGTGGCATTAGTACATGGTATCTCCCATCCATCGGTCTTCTCTGTGACATTGGTACATGGTATCTCCCACCCATCGGTCTTCTCAGTGGCATTAGTACATAGTATCTCCCACCCATCGGTCTTTTCTGTGACATAAGTACATGGTGTCTCCCACCCATCAGACATCTCAGTGGCATTAGTACATGGTATCTCCCACCCATCGGTCTTTTCTGTGACATAAGTACATGGTATCTCCCACCCTTTGGACATCTCAGTGGCAGTAGTACTAGGTATCTCCCACCCATCGGTCTTTTCTGTGACATAAGTACATGGTATCTCCCACCCATCGGACATCTCAGTGACATTAGTCCATGGTATCTCCCACCCATCGGACATCTCAGTGGCAGTAGTACGTGGTATCTCCCACCCATCGGTCTTCTCTGGGACATTAGTACGATATCTCCCACCCATCGGTCTTCTCTGGGACAATAGTACATGGTATCTTCCACCCATCGGTCTTCTCTGGGACATTAGTACATGGTATCTCCCACCCAACAGTCTTTTCTGTGACATTAGTACATGGTATCTCCCACCCATCGGACATCTCAGTGGCAGTAGTACTAGGTATCTCCCACCCATCGGTCTTCTCTGGGACATTAGTACATGGTATCTCCCACCCATCGGTCTTCTCTGGGACATTAGTACGTGGTATCTCCCATCCATTGGTCTTCTCTGGGACATTAGTACATGGTATCTCCCACCCAACAATCTTTTCTGTGACATTAGTCCATGGTATCTCCCACCCATCGGACATCTCAGTGGCATTAGTACATAGTATCTCCGACCCATCGGACATCTCAGTGGCAGTAGTTTGTGGTATCTCCCACCCATCGGTCTTCTCTGGGAAATTAGTACATGATATCTCCCACCCAGTAGTGGATTATAATAGGCGCGTTTCGGGCGGCAGCCCGGGGCCCTGAGCTCCTGGGGGGCCCATTACCACCCAAAAAGACTTATACTTTCAGTGGTGTACTGTCTCCTGGCTACAGTTCTGCCATGATTTGCAAAAATCACAGGTTTTTTTATGGCAATCTTGCAAAAATCAGGACATCATGACGTTATCTGTCCTGTACTATGAACGCCAGGCTAGTTACAGTGGGGTGGGGGGGGCCCAGGCTTGGTGAACAGCCCGGGGCCTATGGTAAAATTAATCCGCCCCTGCTCCCACCCATCGGTCTTCTCTGGAACATTAGTACATGGTATCTCCCACCCATTGGTCTTCTTCTGGGACATTAGTACATGGTATCTCCCACCCATCGGTCTTCTCTGTGACATTAGTACATGGTATCTCCCATCCATCGGTCTTCTCTGTGACATTAGTACATGGTATCTCCCACCCATCGGTCTTCTCTGGGACATTAGTACATGGTATCTCCCACCCATCGGTCTTCTCTGGGACATTAGTACATGGTATCTCCCACCCATCGGTCTTCTCTGGGACATTAGTACATGGTATCTCCCACCCATCGGTCTTCTCTGGGACATTAGTCCATGGTATCTCCCACCCATCGGACATCTCAGTGGCATTAGTACATGGTATCTCCGACCCATCGGACATCTCAGTGGCAGTAGTTCGTGGTATCTCCCACCCATCGGTCTTCTCTGGGACATTAGTACATGGTATCTCCCACCCATCGGTCTTCTCTGGGACATTAGTACATGGTATCTCCCACCCATCGGTCTTCTCTGGGACATTAGTACATGGTATCTCCCACCCATCGGTCTTCTCTGGGACATTAGTACATGGTATCTCCCACCCATCGGTCTTCTCTGGGACATTAGTACATGGTATCTCCCACCCATCGGTCTTCTCTGGGACATTAGTCCATGGTATCTCCCACCCATCGGACATCTCAGTGGCATTAGTACATGGTATCTCCGACCCATCGGACATCTCAGTGGCAGTAGTTCGTGGTATCTCCCACCAATCGGTCTTCTCTGGGACATTAGTACATGGTATCTCCCACCCATCGGTCTTCTCTGGAACATTAGTACATGGTATCTCCCACCCATCGGTCTTCTCTGGGACATTAGTACATGGTATCCCCCCCCCCATCGGTCTTCTCTGGGACATTAGTACATGGTATCTCCCACCCAACAGTCTTTTCTGTGACATAAGTACATGGTATCTCCCACCCATCGGACATCTCAGTGGCAGTAGTTCGTGGTATCTCCCACCCATCGGTCTTTTCTGGGACATTAGTACATGGTATCTCCCACCCATCGGTCTTCTCTGGGACATTAGTACATGGTATCTCCCACCCATCGGTCTTTTCTGGGACATTAGTACATGGTATCTCCCACCCATCGGTCTTCAGTGGCTGGAGTCTTAGTTTGTAGACATCATGTTCCAATGGTTTTATACCATTATGAATGATTTCACATTGTTGATATTTTCTTCTTCTTAAGTCACGAAATATCATGAAAGTTTCCCCCATTCATAAACAATCCCGGCAAATGTCACCCAGTAATTTCCATCTCCAATAAATGGGCATTGTAGTGCAGTAGGGCATAGTCAGGAATGTTCTTCCTGCAGTCGCCGTGTCTCCTCTTCTCTTCACCTCTTCCGTTCGGTTCTTACTAGACGCTTAGTAATTGAATATTATACGAGTTCTCCAAACTTTATACTTTTCTGTTCTAATTTCCTCTAAATCCAATAAAGTAAAAAAAAAGTTAATAAATAAACATAGTGATAAAAGCTTTCCTGTAGTGAAATCAATCCATAAAGTATTTCTAACATTGTGATTGATTAAGAAACCATTAAACTCCTATTAAAAATCCACTAGACTGTGGTGAGCAGGCGATCCCCTAATGCCAAATGCACCTACAGAATTATACTTATTATATCTGGAATTCCAGTAATTTTCTAAAAAAATAATAATAATAATAATAATGTATGTATGGATGTATGTATGTGTATGTATGTATTTATATATGTATGTATATATGTATGTGCATGTATGTGTATGTATGCATATATGTATGTATGCATATGTATGTATATATGTATGTATGTGTGTATATATGTTTGCATGTGTATATGTATATGTATGTATGTGTATTTATATTTATGCATGTATATGTATGTGTGTGTATGTATATATGTGTTTGTGTGTGTGTATATATATGTATTTATGTGTATTTAAATGTATGTATGTTTACGTGTATATGTATATGTGTGTGTATGTATGTATATGTGTGTATGTTTATGTATGTGTATGTATATGCATGTGTATGCATGTATGTACTGTATATGTGTATGTGTATGTATGTATATGTGTATGTCAGGGCTGCAGCGGCGTCCCGTGCTCCGGGCCGCAGCCGCACCCCTTCCCTGTCTCATGCAGCCGCCAATGTCCACGTTCAGGGACCTGGCGCTGCTGCTAGTTCGGCCCCCTGGGGCGTCTCACCTCACCCCTGTCACTGTCTGTCCTGGCCAGCGTCCCCGCCTCCTAGGGCGCGCATGCGCCGGCTGTCTCAGATTTAAAGGGCCAGTCTGCCCCTAATTGGTGTATGCTCATTATCACTCCCTATAAATCCCAGCATGCCCTGTCCTTTGTGTTGGAGCCTCCACATGCTTCCCATAGCGTTTTGGCCCAGCTCCCTGTTGTTCCTGTCCGCTGCCCTTGTCCCTTGATCCTGTTCGTTGCCCTTGTCCATGATTCCTGTCCGTTGTCTCTGCCATCTGTGGTTACACCTAAGACCACCGTCTGCACAGTCACCTGCCTACTACTCCTGCTACACCTCGTCCGCCGTCACTAGCAAACCAAACCAGGGGTAGCGACCTGGGGGTCGCCTGCCGCAGCAAGTCCATTCCGCCTTGCGGCGGGCTCTAGTGAGAACCAGCGGCCCCTTAGACTCCGCTCCCTGGTGCGGTTCATGCCATCGCTGGTGACGGTACAGAGGATCCGCGAGTCCCATCGTTACAATGTATGTGTATGTGTATATGGAAGTGTATGTATGTATATGTGTGTATGTGTATATGCAAGTGTATATATGTATATGTGTGTACGTATGTGTATGTATGTATGTGTATTTTTATGTATGTATGTATATATGTATGTATGTGTATTTTTATGTATGTATGTATATATGTATGTATGTATGCATGTTTGTCAGGTAATCTACAAGGTACCTTGGACATGGCAAATAAAACACAAACTAACCAAGCAAAGCATGAGTGGAAAGGCAGGATATTAATCACAAGCAAAACAAAGATTAACTGTTTAATGACTAGAGGGAACTATGCAGAGAAGAGACGGGTGTGGTGGAGAATCAATTACCAGAGCAGAAAAATGAGCTGCGTTCAGACAGGTGCTGTATATCTGGAGCGGAGGACACAGGCACGGGGAGGACAGTTGTTTTCTCTATGCTCAGTATTATTCCTTTTATGTTAATGATATAATTCCTATGTACTGTACTTACCTGCATCACGATAGGAATAAAAAAAAAAATCTTTCAGCTGGTGCCAGAGATTTCCAATTAACTTCTATTAAATCTAAAGTCTTCCAGTACTTATCAGCTGCTGTATGTCCTGTGGGAAGTGGTGTATTCTCTCCAGTCTGACACAGTGCTCTCTGCTGCCACCTCTGTCCATGTCAGGAACTGTCTAGAGCAGCAGCAAATCCCCATAGAAATCCTCCCCTGCTCTGGACAGTTCCTGACATGGACAGAGGTGGCAGCAAAGAGCATTGTGTCAGACTGAAGAGAATACACCACTTCCTACAGGACATACAGCAGCTGATAAGTACTGGAAGACTGGAGATTTTTTAATAGAAATAAATAGCAAATCTCTGGCATTTTTTGGCCCCAGTTGATTCGAAAGAAAGACTTTTTTGGTGAACAATCCCTTTAACTGCTCAATAATACAAACAATTCTTGTAGAAACCTCGTTCCTGACCTTCTAAATAGCTTAAGAAAACAAACTCCTCCTATTCCCTTTAATGATTGGATGACCTCTGGCCTGTGACCTTTAGCCTGGTAACGCCCACCTATCCGCATTATTGCGGTTTATGTGTTTTGTAATTGTCTATTACTATTGTCTTTATTGATTGTAATGATCTGTAATGTGTCTGATGATGATTGATCGCTGCCAGGGACATTCCTCTGTGATCAGTTATGAATCTTGGAACAATAAAGCATCAATCATGTCACATGCGGCAAATGTCATGTATGCACCTTTTCCTTTTTTAAACAACTATGACCTGAAAGGAATTATACAAAACATCTATCTATCTATCTATCTATCTCCTATCTATCTCTCTATCTATCTATCTCCTATCTATCTATCTATCTATCTATCTCCTATCTATCTATCTATCTATCTCCTATCTATCTATCTATCTTATCATCTATCTATCTATCTATCTATCTATCTCCTATCTATCTATCTATCTATCTATCTCCTATCTATCTCCTATCTATCTATCTATCTATCTATCTATCTTCTATCTATCTATCTCCTATCTATCTATCTATCTATCTATCTATCTCCTATCTATCTATCTCCTATCTATCTATCTCCTATCTATCTATCTCCTATCTATCTCCTATCTATCTATCTATCTCCTATCTATCTCCTATCTATCTATCTCCTATCTATCTATCTATCTATCTATCTATCTATCTATCTTCTATCTATCTATCTATCTCCTATCTATCTATCTATCTCCTATCTATCTATCTCCTATCTATCTATCTATCTATCTATCTATCTCCTATCTATCTATCTATCTATCTATCTATCTATCTCCTATCTATCTCCTATCTATCTATCTCCTATCTATCTATCTCCTATCTATCTATCTATCTATCTATCTATCTATCTCCTATCTATCTATCTATCTATCTATCTATCTATCTTCTATCTATCTATCTCCTATCTATCTATCTATCTCCTATCTATCTATCTCCTATCTATCTATCTATCTATCTATCTATCTATCTATCTCCTATCTATCTATCTATCTATCTATCTATCTATCTATCTATCTATCTATCTATCTCCTATCTATCTATCTCCTATCTATCTATCTCCTATCTATCTATCTATCTATCTATCTATCTATCTATCTATCTATCTCCTATCTATCTATCTATCTATCTATCTATCTATCTATCTATCTCCTATCTATCTATCTATCTATCTATCTATCTATCTATCTATCTCCTATCTATCTATCTATCTATCTCCTATCTATCTATCTATCTTATCATCTATCTATCTATCTATCTATCTATCTCCTATCTATCTATCTATCTATCTATCTATCTATCTATCTCCTATCTATCTCCTATCTATCTATCTATCTATCTATCTATCTTCTATCTATCTATCTCCTATCTATCTATCTATCTATCTATCTATCTCCTATCTATCTATCTCCTATCTATCTATCTCCTATCTATCTATCTCCTATCTATCTCCTATCTATCTCCTATCTATCTATCTATCTCCTATCTATCTCCTATCTATCTATCTCCTATCTATCTATCTATCTATCTATCTATCTTCTATCTATCTATCTATCTCCTATCTATCTATCTATCTCCTATCTATCTATCTCCTATCTATCTATCTATCTATCTATCTCCTATCTATCTATCTATCTATCTATCTATCTATCTCCTATCTATCTCCTATCTATCTATCTCCTATCTATCTATCTCCTATCTATCTATCTATCTATCTATCTATCTATCTATCTATCTCCTATCTATCTATCTATCTATCTATCTATCTATCTATCTATCTATCTATCTTCTATCTATCTATCTCCTATCTATCTATCTATCTCCTATCTATCTATCTCCTATCTATCTATCTATCTATCTATCTATCTCCTATCTATCTATCTATCTATCTATCTATCTATCTATCTATCTATCTCCTATCTATCTATCTCCTATCTATCTATCTCCTATCTATCTATCTATCTATCTATCTATCTATCTATCTCCTATCTATCTATCTATCTATCTATCTTCTATCTATCTCCTATCTATCTATCTCCTATCTATCTATCTATCTATCTATCTATCTATCTTCTATCTATCTATCTATCTATCTATCTCCTAATCTATCTATCTCCTATCTATCTATCTCCTATCTATCTATCTTCTATCTATCTATCTATCTATCTATCTATCTATCTATCTCCTATCTATATATCTATCTATCTATCTCCTATCTATCTCCTATCTCTCTATCTATCTCCTATCTATCTATCTATCTATCTATCTATCTATCTTCTATCTATCTCCTATCTATCTATCTATCTATCTATCTATCTATCTATCTATCTATCTATCTCCTATCTATCTATCTATCTCCTATCTATCTATCTATCTATCTCCTATCTATCTATCTATCTATCTATCCATCTCCTATCTATCTATCTATCTATCTATCTATCTATCTCCTATCTATCTATCTATCTATCTCCTATCTATCTCCTATCTATCTATCTATCTCCTATCTATCTATCTATCTATCTATCTCCTATCTATCTATCTCCTATCTATCTATCTATCTATCTCCTATCTATCTATCTATCTATCTATCTATCTATCTATCTATCTATCTATCTCCTATCTATCTATCTATCTCCTATCTATCTATCTATCTATCTCCTATCTATCTATCTATCTCCTATCTATCTATCTATCTATCTATCTATCTATCTATCTATCTATCTCCTATCTATCTATCTATCTATCTATCTATCTATCTCCTATCTATCTATCTATCTATCTCCTATCTATCTATCTATCTATCTATCTCCTCTCTCTCTCTCTCTCTATGACCGCAGCACTCGCCAATCTGTGTAGGAAAGGGTTTATTAACCCATTAATATTAAATGTGATGTTTGTGTCCTACTGTTGGGACTTTTTGAAGAAACTGAAGACACGTTGAGTCAGCAGACAATATACACACAGGTGCAGTGGATGGGCCAAACAGGCTTAAAGGGGTTATCCGGGTAACAAAGACAATATGCTCAATGATCCCCCTTCCCAATACCCCCCTATGTCCAATATACATGTATAACTTATCCTGCACCTTTTTTCTGTTTTTTTCTAATTCTTATCCACTCTGGATGTGTAAAATCAAGCAGAGATCTAAACCTACACTACACTCCCACCCCCTGTAAACAGATGCCCATTATGCAGCACATAGCTACAGCTCTGCTACACCATGCGCGCGTCAGCTCTGCCACATAATGAGGGCATCAGCTCTGCTACACCATGCGCGCGTCAGCTCTGCTACATCATGAGGGCGTCAGCTCTGCTACACCATGCGGGCGTCAGCTCTGCTACATCAGGCACGTGTCAGCTCTGCTACATCAGGCACGTGTCAGCTCTGCTACATCATGCATGTCAGCTCTGCTACACCATGTGCCCGTCAGCTCTGCTACACCATGTGCCTGTCAGCTCTGCTACACCATGTGCCCGTCAGCTCTGCTACACCATGTGCCCGTCAGCTCTGCTACATCATGCACATGTCAGCTCTATTACATCATGCATGTCAGCTCTGCTACACCATGTGGGCATCAGCTCTGCTACACCATGCGGGCGTCAGCTCTGCTACTTCAGGCACGTGTCAGCTCTGCTACATCAGGCACGTGTCAGCTCTGCTACATCATGCATGTCAGCTCTGCTACACCATGTGCCCGTCAGCTCTGCTACACCATGTGCCTGTCAGCTCTGCTACACCATGTGCCCGTCAGCTCTGCTACACCATGTGCCCGTCAGCTCTGCTACATCATGCACATGTCAGCTCTATTACATCATGCATGTCAGCTCTGCTACACCATGTGGGCATCAGCTCTGCTACACCATGCGGGCGTCAGCTCTGCTACATCAGGCACATGTCAGCTCTGCTACACCATGCGGGCGTCAGCTCTGCTGTATCAGGCACATGTCAGCTCTGCTACATCATGCATGTCAGCTCTGCTACACCATGCGGACGTCAGCTCTGCTACGTCAGGCACATGTCAGCTCTGCTACATCATGCATGTCAGCTCTGCTACATCAGGCACATGTCAGCTCTGCTACACCATGCGGGCGTCAGCTCTGCTGTATCAGGCACATGTCAGCTCTGCTACATCATGCATGTCAGCTCTGCTGCATTATCAGCTAGTATGGAATACATATTGGGGTGATGTGATGCAAAAGCTGTGAAAAATACAGCCCTGTGGTTACTGTGCAATAGTAATGACAGCAGTGGGCAGGAAAGTAAACTAAGGGGGAGAGTACACAATCAGGGAGATGCATGATGGGAAATGTAATTTCCTGGCTTGCGCCATCTTGGATATAGATCGGCTTTTATAAACAGAGAACAGGTCATATAGGAAAGACTGAGATTTCTCCTCTTCTCACATTCATTCCTGGCTTTGGCTTAAAAAAAAAAGTGAGATAATCTGTTGGTGTAATAGGGGCCCTAAGACCAGCTAGCATTTCATTTTTTCGCTCCTAGGTGGGATACCCCTTTAAAGGAAAACTATCAGCAGGTTTGTGCATCTGAACTTGCTGATGGTTCCCTGTGGACGCTTACCTCCTCTCACTGGCGCTGATCTTCTAACGCTGGGAAGTCACATAGTTTGTGTCATGTTTAATCTTGTGAAAATATGCAAATAACTTGTTAGGATCTCTGGGGGCGTCCCTCTGCCCCCCAGAGCCCCCCGCCCCCCCGGCTTAGATACTCACATCTATTTATGCCTGTGTATTAGCAGCCAGCAGGGACATATGTCAGGAAGCGTGAGGGGGGGGGGGGGTTAGGGACGATGGGGCAAGGAATCCTCCCTGTGCGCCTAAGAGGAGCTGAGAAAAAAAGAAAAAACATAGTATAATTCTATGGTAATATACATTGTCCTCATGTCAGTTTTAAAATACAAGTTTGGGGTCGGACATTGTTTTCAAAAGAGTCGGAGAGGAGGTGGCAGACATGACACCCTGCACCCACCTCCCCGGCTCCAGTGCTGGGGTCCGCTGTTCCCCTCTCCGGTTCCTGGTTTCCTGGCTGCTGACTGGCTGAGGGGGACGGACACATCACAACCTGAGTCCCCACTCAGACCATTCAGACACCTCCTTCCCAGCTCTCTGGCCTCCTTCCCCGACCCTGGGCTTCTCCTTCAAAGCAAACGTACCATCACACAAGGCAATCTTTACTTTACATTACCCTGTCGGTGCCGTTGCAGATATCCCGGTGGTGAGGCTCATTTTTTTTTCACTCAGCGCCAAGGGAAGGGGATATCATTACCCTGGGAGTGCCGGACCCCCATCCACTTCATACAGCCAGAGCACAAGAAGAAAACGGTAAAGGACGTGGGAAACGGCCTGGTGGTGGTCTGAAAAATGCCCCACGTCACTGGCATCGGGTGATATAGAAAAAATTGTCTTCTGTGATGGTAAATAGAAAACATAAAACAACTCAAAGTGCTGATGAAAATATGTGAGGTATATAGATACAGAAAATCACACGGATGGGGCGGCACACACCATAAAGGTGGTTTTTGTGATCGACGGTTTCCGTGATTGGTAGTTTCTATGATTGGCGGTTTCCTTGATCGTTGGTTGGCTGTTTCCATGATTAGTGGTTTCCATGATCGGTGGTTTCTTTGATCAACACTTTCTGTGATTCTTGGTTTCCTTAATCGTCGGTTTCCATGATCAGCAGTTGACTGTTTCCATGATTGGCGGTTTCCATGATCATTGGTTTCTATGATTGGCAATTTCCATGATCGTTGGTTTCCATGACTGGTGGTTTTCATGACTGGCAGTTTCCATAATCAGCAGTTTCCGTGATCAACAGTTTTTGTGATCAACGGTTTCCATGATTGTTGGTTTCCATGATTGGCGGTTTCCATGATCAGCAGTTGACTGTTTCCATGATTGGCGGTTTCCATGATCGTTGGTTTCCATGACTGGTGGTTTTCATGACTGGCAGTTTCCATAATCAGCCGTTTCCGTGATCAACGGTTTCCATTATTGTTGGTTTCCATGATTGGCGGTTTCCATGATTGGCAGTTTCCATGATTGGCGGTTCCCTGCTCCCTGGAAAACATGAATATGCAAAAGAAGAACCCATGGAGATAGCCAGATATCCCTCCGGGAAGGACCCAGCCAGGGGACATCACCCCAAAACAGCTGTATGTGGATGGTTACCCAGCCTTGGTTTCTCCCTTGTCAATACATTGACTTATAGGGCTTAATATGGTGGGTTTGGTGGTTTCCTTACAGGAGCTGCCCCTTGGCTGTCTCTTCCCGGAAGGATATCTGGCTAGTCCTGTGTTTCGAGACTCTTCAATAAGGCTCCACGGGCTCTTCTTTTGCATATCCATGTTTCCCAGGGGGCAATGCACCTAGGACTTCACTGCATTGAGCGCTTTCACTAGCAGCCGGCAGTGTTGTTGTTTGGCTGGTCTCCCTGAGATCAGTGATCTGTCTCTCTTATTACACTATGAGAGACACACTATAATGGCCCTATTCCACTAACAGATCTGACGAAAGATTATCTGCCAAAGAATTGAAGCCAAACCAAGGAACAGACTATAAACACGGAACGGGTCATAAAGGAAAGACTGGACTTCTCCTCTTTTAAAATCCAGTCCTGGGTTTGGCTTCAAATCTTTGGCGGATAATCTGTAGTCAGGTCTGTTGGTGGAATAGGGCCCTAAGATACACACTATAAAAGAGACACATACTATAAAAGAGACAGGCTACAAGAGACACGCTACAAGAGACACATACTATAAAAGAGACATGCTATAAGAGACAGGCTACAAGAGACACATACTATAAAAGAGACAGGCTATAAGAGACACACTATAAGAGACACATACTATAAAAGAGACAGGCTATAAGAGACAGGCTATAAGAGACACGCTATAAGAGACACACTATAAGAGACACACTATAAGAGACACATACTATAAAAGAGACAGGCTACAAGAGACAGGCTACAAGAGACAGGCTACAAGAGACACGCTATAAGAGATATACTATAAGGGACATACTATAAGAGACTCTCTATAAGAGACATGCTATAAGAGACATACTATAAGAGACACATTATAAGGGACATAGTATATATCAGGGCTGTTTCTAGCACTGTGCAGGCCGGACCACTGTATGGGGGCTGACAGCTAGGGGGCGCCCTCAGCAGCAGTGACGTTCTGCACAGGGCAGCAGGCTCGGACTTCAGAGCGCCCCCACACACAGCACCGGGCTCCTGGGGGCCCCTTTGTGGCCTGTGTACAGGGAAGAGGATAGAGGAGGCAGCAGGGTCTTCCCCACCTTCCCCCTGCGGCTCTGCAGAGCATCCAGCACAGGCAGCAGCTCCTCCCCCGCCCCGGCCTGCACACAGCTGAGGAGAGCCGCCCTGTAAGTGCTGCTGTCTGCAGGGGGGGGGGTCAGCAGTGTTGGGGTGTATGTAATTGTGGGGTGGGGGGTGATGGGCAGCTTTATTTCCCACAGTGTATACCTTTCATCTTCCTCATCCTTTCCACCTCAGCTCAGGAGCCTCTGCAGCTTCAGTCAGGGTGGGGGAGGGTTAGTGGCATAGGACCTCTGCCTGGTGGTTTAACCCTTCCTAGACTGCACCCAGCTACAAAAAGTTAAGAGTTCAATGTGAAAGGCATGTGTGATGTCCTATAGTATGTATAGTGTGCTATGTATGTGTGATGTCCTATAGTATGTATAGTGTGCTATGTATGTGTGATGTCCTATAGTATGTATAGTGTGCTATGTATGTGTGATGTCCTATGTTATGTATAGTGTGCTATGTATGTGTGATGTCCTATAGTATGTATAGTGTGCTATGTATGTGTGATGTCCTATGGTATGTATAGTGTGCTATGTATGTGTGATGTCCTATAGTATGTATAGTGTGCTATGTATGTGTGATGTCCTATAGTATGTATAGTGTGCTATGTATGTGTGATGTCCTATGTTATGTATAGTGTGCTATGTATGTGTGATGTCCTATAGTATGTATAGTGTGCTATGTATGTGTGATGTCCTATAGTATGTATAGTGTGCTATGTATGTGTGATGTCCTATAGTATGTATAGTGTGCTATGTATGTGTGATGTCCTATAGTATGTATAGTGTGCTATGTATGTGTGATGTCCTATAGTATGTATAGTGTGCTATGTATGTGTGATGTCCTATGGTATGTATAGTGTGCTATGTATGTGTGATGTCCTATGGTATGTATAGTGTGCTATGTATGTGTGATGTCCTATGGTATGTATAGTGTGCTATGTATGTGTGATGTCCTATGGTATGTATAGTGTGCTATGTATGTGTGATGTCCTATGGTATGTATAGTGTGCTATGTATGTGTGATGTCCTATGGTATGTATAGTGTGCTATGTATGTGTGATGTCCTATGGTATGTATAGTGTGCTATGTATGTGTGATGTCCTATGGTATGTATAGTGTGCTATGTATGTGTGATGTCCTATAGTATGTATAGTGTGCTATGTATGTGTGATGTCCTATAGTATGTATAGTGTGCTATGTATGTGTGATGTCCTATAGTATGTATAGTGTGCTATGTATGTGTGATGTCCTATAGTATGTATAGTGTGCTATGTATGTGTGATGTCCTATAGTATGTATAGTGTGCTATGTATGTGTGATGTCCTATAGTATGTATAGTGTGCTATGTATGTGTGATGTCCTATAGTATGTATAGTGTGCTATGTATGTGTGATGTCCTATAGTATGTATAGTGTGCTATGTATGTGTGATGTCCTATAGTATGTATAGTGTGCTATGTATGTGTGATGTCCTATGGTACGTATAGTGTGATGCTGATATTCTATGTATGTGTGATGTCCTATCGTATGTATAGTGTGCTATGTATGTGTGATGTCCTATAGTATGTATAGTGTGCAAAGGTATGTGTGATGGCCTATGGTATATATATATGTATAGTGTGCTGCTAATGCTTTATGTATGTGTGATGTCCTATGTTATGTATAGTGTGCTATTTGTGTTGTGTGATGTCCATACTGTGTAGTATACTAGTGTGTGTATGTATATGTGTGTGTATATATATGTATATATATATAAATGTATGTAAGTACATATCTATTGATCTGTCTGTATATACACTAGAGATGAGAGATGAGTCTGGCAGTGTGATTTTCAATAGGGTTACATCCCCGCAGCAGAACTTACATTCCCCTGCAAGTATGTAACCCAGCCCCTTTAACCCCCTGCTGCCCGCAGCATACATTACCTTGGTCGGTCCCGCTCAGCCAATCAGTGCACGGCTGCGCTGCAGTCACTGATTGGCTGAGCAGGACTGATGGGAGCCTCACATGCAGCAGCGGCACTGAGCAGGTAATATATGCTGAGTGGTGGTGGTGGTGGTGGTGGGGGGGGTTAAAGGAGCCGGGTTACATACTTGCAGCGGGATGTAAATTCTGCTGCGGATATGTAACCCCATTGAAAATCACACTACCAGGATTCACAGCGGATTTCACTGCAAACTCACAGCGTGAAATCCACTGTGAATGCGGTAAGTGTGAGGCCACCCTTACAGTAAGTACCAGAACCAGACCCGCATGGTGCAGCTGTTGATTAATGCAGCCTGAAAAAAAAAAGATACAGCTGCAACATCCGGTTCTGGTTCAAACTTACCGTAGGTTTATAAGGGAACATCCACACACACCACATGTGCAGTAGGTTTCACGCTGGGAGTATCACAGGGAAATCTGCTGCGATGCTGATTTCTATTACAGTCTATGGCGCTCCATTCTTCCATCCTTCCATCCTTCCATTCTTCTATTCTTCCATTCTTGAGGCGGATTTTCATTCTGCTGGAAGAATATATAGTGCCATAGACTTGTAAAAGATAAAGCAAACCAATCCCTTAGATTGTCCCGATAGCGCTACTAGCGGTGCCCGGAAGATGCCAGAACGCTCCCTTACCATGTGTTCTCTGTCTTCTGTAGAACATTTAGCTGCTGAAATTAAGTCTATTATTTTGGTGCATGAAACAAGCAGAGAGCCGGGAAATAGTCATCCGGGCTGTGACTAGTCATCTGGGCTGTGACTAGTCATCCGGGCTGTGACTAGTCATCCGGGCTGTGACTAGTCATCCGGGCTGTGACTAGTCATCCGGGCTGTGACTAGTCATCCGGGCTGTGACTAGTCATCCGGGCTGTGACTAGTCATCCGGGCTGTGACTAGTCACGGCTCTCTGCCTGTCTCTGCCAGACCAAAGCAATACCTGGGCCTCACCAGACTGACCAAGAGGATGACGGGGCCTCACCAGACTGACCAAGAGGGCGCCTGGGCCTCACCAGACTGACCAAGAGGATGACAGGGCCTCACCAGAAAATATTGCTAGGGCTGCCTGTCACCCATGTCCCAAACTCTAGATAATAATAAAGCAAGTATGAAATATATTAATAATGTAGCTAAAATGGAGATTTTTGCAAACCGCTAAAGGACTGTGCAGATCATAGTCACTTTCATGAAAGCTAGCTCCTCAGTTGGGCCTCACCAATAACTAGGGGGCGACTCACAGTTTGAGAAGCACTGATATAAAAGACACACTATAAATGACATAAGAGACATGGCTTACTCCTCAGCGTCTCCTATGCAAAAGGGGGCTATCAGCAGGTTAGATTGGTCTCACCCCCTGAGAGTTCCCCTTTAACTTGTATATTAAACAGTAAGTAACAATAAAACTAGAAACACTGACCGTTTGACCGGCAGTGACCTGAAGAGTATATATATATATATATATATATATATATATATAGTTCTAGCTTCTCTTATACTTGTGTATAACAACAATAACAAGAACAAAGCGATGTCAGGGCCAAAGAGAACAAACCGCTCCGATCAGATCCAGTCGCCAGGAAAGAGACGACAACAAAACAAGCAATATAATAACGTCCGGGATAATGTGCGGGTGAGGGACCGTTCACGTTATTTGTGGCTTCACAACAGAGAGGAAATGCTGGCAAATAGTGAGAGGTGAAGGCGAGATGAGAGGAGCCGCATCACACGCTTCCTGCAGAACATTACTAGTCTGTGTTTCTGATTGTGTCGTATAGATGGACAGGACTATCGGGCGGCCATCTTTCTGAGCACAGCGGGGGGGGGGGGGGGGGGCGAGCTACACACAGGAGTCTCTCTTACTGGAACATTTGTAAATAGTTGATTGTGACTTTAAGGGGAAGTAACAGCAGGTGAGACGACTCTAACCTACTGATACAGTACTGTATGTCCCTATTGCAGACGTAGAAGCTGTGTCTCTTATAATATGTCTCTTATAGTGTGTCTCTTATAGTGTGTCTCTTATAGTGTGTCCCTTATAGTCTGTCTCTTATAATATGTCTCTTATAGTGTGTCTCTTATAGTGTGTCTCTTATAGTGTGTCTCTTATAGGATGTCTCTTATAGTGTGTCTCTTATAGTGTGTCTCTTATAGTGTGTCTCTTATAGGGTGTCTCTTATAGGGTGTCTCTTATAGTGTGTCTCTTATAGTGTGTCTCTTATAGGATGTCTCTTATAGTGTATCTCTTATAGTGTGTCTCTTATAGTGTGTCTCTTATAGTGTGTCTCTTATAGTGTGTCTCTTATAGTCTGTCTCTTATAGTCTGTCTCTTATAGGGTGTCTCTTATAGGGTGTCTCTTATAGCGTGTCTCTTATAGCCAGTAGCGGTCTTTGGCACCAAGCACCCCAAGCAATCGCTTGGGGCCCCCAACATCCAGGGGGCCCCACGCCCCGCTCTTGTGCTCAAGACTGCTGGACAGGGCCGCTGCCATTGTCTCCCTTCCTGTCAGTTACTCTTGTAGCCGCAGAAAGTGTTTTCCCTGCGGTCACAAGTGGCCGCTTTGTCCTTGTGGGGGGTCTATATAAATGGGGGAGCACACAGGGGGGCTATAGACTACTGGGGCTTCACAGAGGGGTCTATATACTACTGGGGGCAGCACACAGGGGGTCTATATACTACTTGGGGCAGCAGAATGGGGTCTATATACAACTGGGGGAGCACACAGGAGGTCTATATCCAAGTGGGGGAGCACAAAGGGGGGCTATATACTACTGGGGGAGCACAAAGGGGGTCTATATACTACTAGGGGAGCACACAGGGAGTCTATATACAACTGGTGGGGCACACAGGGGGTCTATATACTACTTGTGGGGCAGACACTGGGTCTATATACTACTGGGGGAACATACAGGGGTCTATATACTACTGGTGAGGCACACAGGGGGTCTTTATACTGCTGGGGGAGCACACAGGGGTCTGTATACTACTGGAGGAAGCACACAAGGGGTCTATATACTGCTGGAGGAGCACACAGGGGTCTATATACTACTGGTGGGGCACACAGGGGGTCTATATACTACTGGGGGAACCACACAGGGGGTTTATATACTACTGGAGGAGCACATAGGGGTCTATATCCAAGTGGGGGAGCACACAGGGGGGCTAAATACCACTGAGGGAGCACACAGGGGGGCTATATACAAATGGGGAGCACACAGGGGATCTATATACTAGTAAAGGAGCACACAGGGGGTATATACGACTGGGGTAGCACACAGGGGGTCTATACGACTGGGCGCAGCACACAGGGGGGTCTATATACAACTGGGGCAGCACACAGGGGGTCTATATACAACTGGGGCAGCACAAAGGGGATCCATATACATAACTGGAGGAACACACAGGTGTCTATATACTACTGGGGAATGCACACAAGGGGTATATACTACTGGCGGCAGCGCACAAGGGGTATATACTACTGGCGGCAGCGCAGAAGGGGTATATACTACTGTGGGCAGCACACAGCAGTCTATTGTTGTGGAGCACATGTCGAGGGGGGGGGGGACCCAGTCATAACTTCGCTTGGGGCCCCAGAAATGCCAAGACCGCCCCTGCTTATAGTGTGTCTCTTATAGTGTGTCTCTTATAGTGTGTCTCTTATAGTGTGTGTCTCTTATAGTGTGTCTCTTATAGTATGTCTCTTATAGTGTGTCCCTTATAGTGTGTCTCTTATAGTGTGTCCCTTATAGTGTGTCTCTTATAGTATGTCTCTTATAGTGTGTCTCTTATAGTGTGTCTCTTATAGTGTGTCCCTTATAGTGTGTCTCTTATAGTATGTCTCTTATAGTGTGTCTCTTTTAGTGTTTCTCTTATAGTGTGTCTCTTATAGTGTGTCCCTTATAGTATGTCTCTTATAGTGTGTCTCTTATAGTGTGTCTCTTATAGTGTGTCTCTTATAGTGTGTCTCTTATAGTGTGTCTCTTATAGTGTGTGTCTCTTATAGTGTGTCTCTTATAGTGTGTCTCTTATAGTGTGTCCCTTATAGTGTGTCCCTTATAGTGTGTCTCTTTTAGTGTTTCTCTTATAGTGTGTCTCTTATAGTATGTCTCTTATAGTCTCTCTTATAGTCTGTCTCTTATAGTGTGTCTCTTTTAGTGTTTCTCTTATAGTATGTCTCTTATAGTGTGTCTCTTATAGTATGTCTTTTATAGTCTGTCTCTTATAGTCTGTCTCTTTTAGTGTTTCTCTTATAGTATGTCTCTTATAGTGTGTCTCTTATAGTATGTCTCAGTCTCTTATAGTGTGTCGCTTATAGTGTGTCTCTTATAGTGTGTCGCTTATAGTGTGTCTCTTATAGTATGTCTGTCTCTTATAGTGTGTCTCTTATAGTATGTCTCAGTCTCTTATAGTGTGTCGCTTATAGTATGTCTCAGTCTCTTATAGTGTGTCTCTTATAGTATGTCTCAGTCTCTTATAGTGTGTCTCTTATAGTATGTCTCAGTCTCTTATAGTGTGTCGCTTATAGTATGTCTCAGTCTCTTATAGTGTGTCTCTTATAGTATGTCTCAGTCTCTTATAGTGTGTCTCTTATAGTATGTCTCAGTCTCTTATAGTGTGTCTCTTATAGTATGTCTCAGTCTCTTATAGTGTGTCTCTTATAGTATGTCTCAGTCTCTTATAGTGTGTCGCTTATAGTATGTCTCAGTCTCTTATAGTGTGTCGCTTATAGTGTGTCTTATACCAGTGATTTTCAACCTTTTTTGAGCCGCGGCACACTTTTTATACTTAAAAAATCCCGGGGCACACCACCAACCAAAGTGGCACATAATGACACTAAAAAAGTACATATTATACATATAGTTAATAATATAGATTCTAAATGTATTTATACTCACTCAGTGTGAAACCTGGGCCTGTTTTCTTCTCCCTCCTGTGCTTCTCTCCTGTGCTTCTCTCCACCATACTTCTCCCCCCTGCTTCTCTCCACCATGCTTCTCTCCTGTGCTTCTTTCCTGTGCTTCTCTCCACCATACTTCTCTCCTGTGCTTCTCTCCACCATACTTCTCTCCTGTGCTTCTCTCCTGTGCTTCTCTCCACCATACTTCTCCCCCCTACTTCTCTCCTGTGCTTCTCTCCTGTGCTTCTCTCCACCATACTTCTCTCCTGTGCTTCTCTCCTGTGCTTCTCTCCACCATACTTCTCTCCTGTGCTTCTCCCCACCAAACTTCTCTTACCCCTGCTTCTCTCTGCTGTTTCTCTCCCCCATCCCCATGTTTCTCTCCCCCATCCCCAGGTTTCTCTCCCCCATTGTTTTCTCCTGTTTCTCTCCCCCATTGTTTTCTCCTGTTTCTCTCCCCCCCCCTCCTCCTCAACTCCTCCGAGATGGTCGCCGCTGCTGTCCGTCTCACCTACTGGCCGCCCGTAGGGCCCGGACGTTCTCCTCCAATCAGCGGAGACCGGGAGCGTGGTGCGCTGCCGCGGGCCGTAGCGCACTCATTGATTGGATGCGTGCATCACGGCCCGCCGCAGCGCACCACGCTCCCGATCTCCGCTGATTGGATAGGAGGAGCACGTCCGGGCACTACAGGCGGCCAGTAGGTGAGGTGGACAGCAGCAGCGGGGCGATCTGCAGGGGCACCATCGTATGAGGAACTTTCCCCACGGCACACTGGTTGAAAATCACTGTCTTATATCATGTCTCCTATAGCGTGTCTCCTATAGCGTGTCTGTTATAGCGTGTCTCCTATAGCGTGTCTGTTATAGCGTGTCTCCTATAGCGTGTCTGTTATAGCGTGTCTGTTATAGCGTGTCTGTTATAGCGTGTCTGTTATAGCGTGTCTCCTATAGCGTGTCTGTTATAGCGTGTCTGTTATAGCGTGTCTGCTATAGCGTGTCTGTCTGTTATAGCGTGTCTGTTATAGCGTGTCTGTTATAGCGTGTCTCCTATAGCGTGTCTGTTATAGCGTGTCTGTTATAGCGTGTCTGTTATAGCGTGTCTGCTATAGCGTGTCTGTCTGTTATAGTGTGTCTGTTATAGCGTGTCTGTTATAGCGTGTCTGTTATAGTGTGTCTGTTATAGCGTGTCTGCTATAGCGTGTCTGTTATAGCGTGTCTCCTATAGCGTGTCTGTTATAGCGTGTCTGTTATAGCGTGTCTGTTATAGCGTGTCTGTTATAGCGTGTCTGCTATAGCGTGTCTGTCTGTTATAGCGTGTCTGTTATAGCGTGTCTGTTATAGCGTGTCTGTTATAGCGTGTCTCCTATAGCGTGTCTGTTATAGCGTGTCTGTTATAGCGTGTCTGTTATAGCGTGTCTCCTATAGCGTGTCTGTTATAGCGTGTCTGTTATAGCGTGTCTGTTATAGCGTGTCTGTTATAGTGTGTCTGTTATAGCGTGTCTGTTATAGCGTGTCTGTTATAGCGTGTCTCCTATAGCGTGTCTGTTATAGCGTGTCTCCTATAGCGTGTCTCCTATAGCGTGTCTCCTATAGCGTGTCTGTTATAGCGTGTCTCCTATAGCGTGTCTCCTATAGCGTGTCTGTTATAGCGTGTCTCCTATAGCGTGTCTGTTATAGCGTGTCTGTTATAGCGTGTCTCCTATAGCGTGTCTGTTATAGCGTGTCTCCTATAGCGTGTCTCCTATAGCGTGTCTGTTATAGTGTGTTTGTTATAGCGTGTCTGTTATAGCGTGTCTGTTATAGCGTGTCTGTTATAGCGTGTTTGTTATAGCGTGTCTGTTATAGCGTGTCTGTTATAGCGTGTCTGTCTCCTATAGCGTGTCTGTTATAGCGTGTCTGTTATAGCGTGTCTGTTATAGCGTGTCTACTATAGCGTGTCTGTCTGTTATAGCGTGTCTGTTATAGCGTGTCTGTCTCCTATAGCGTGTCTGTTATAGCGTGTCTGTTATAGCGTGTCTGTTATAGCGTGTCTGTTATAGCGTGTCTACTATAGCGTGTCTGTCTGTTATAGCGTGTCTGTTATAGCGTGTCTACTATAGCGTGTCTGTCTGTTATAGCGTGTCTGCTATAGCGTGTCTGTCTCCTATAGCGTGTCTGTTATAGCGTGTCTGTTATAGCGTGTCTACTATAGCGTGTCTGTTATAGCGTGTCTACTATAGCGTGTCTGTTATAGCGTGTCTGTTATAGCGTGTCTGTTATAGCGTGTCTGCTATAGCGTGTCTGTCTGTTATAGCGTGTCTGTTATAGCGTGTCTGTTATAGCGTGTCTGTTATAGCGTGTCTGTTATAGCGTGTCTGTTATAGCGTGTCTGTTATAGCGTGTCTCCTATAGCGTGTCTGTTATAGCGTGTCTGTTATAGCGTGTCTGTTATAGCGTGTCTACTATAGCGTGTCTGTTATAGCGTGTCTGCTATAGCGTGTCTGTCTGTTATAGCGTGTCTATAGTTTGCCAGTGAAATGTCTAATTCTAAGTCTAATTCTAGTGGTAACATGTAATATATAAACATCAGGGGAGGCTGCAGCACTACTGACACAGACAGCCCCCCCCCAGTGTAATGTTTATTCTAATGGTAACATGTACTATATATGTGGTATCCCACTGTGGGTGTTGCTATTCTTTACACCGCTTGTAAAAGTCTGTACTTATCTATGATTTCACTATAGCTGTTGTATTACTAAAGATGACCACTAGATGTCGCTACAGTGTGTAACTAAGGTTTAGAAGCTGCACAGCTGAAGGGTTATTGTTTGTGTATGTCCCAGATTCTGTTGTCCAGTAGGATTTCTCCTTTCTTCTGTCCAATTCGCTCTTTTCTATCTTATTTCCCCTCTTCTGTTGCACTCTTTCCACCCAACCACAGCGCATCTTACACGCTGGTTAGGAAGCTAGTCCCTTGGGTGAAGGGGGAGTCTTAGCTGAGTTTTGGAGGAGAAAGGATGCAGCTCAGATAGCTCTCCACCGTGGTTCTACCTTGGCCCTGGCCCTCTGCCAGGTCCCCTCTACAAGTTACTTCTTAGTCAGTGCCCCGCATGGGTAGGACGCAGAACAGCCAGCTCTTACAAACCTCTTTCTTGAAGCACCAAACACACTGTATGATGCGCTGCTAAGCCCTTCAGGAGAGGACTAGCCTACAGATAACCTCAACCCACGCCGAGGACTAGGAGTCAGTACATTGCAGGACAGTCTCTGCAGAAAAGCCAAAGAGCTAGGAAATGATCCGGATGGAGCAAAGGTGCGGAAAGTCTATGAAGTCCATCTCGCAGCGCGGGTGTACTTAGGAAGTCTAACCATTCCGCTCATCCCAGGTAACAAGGTCTGGGGCCTGTGTCACCCATCAGTACGGTTCGGCCAACGCTAGTGGGCATCAGGTGGTGTGAAGACTATAGGAAAGGTCAAAGGCGCAGGTTGTTTCTCTTCTTCTTCTACAAGTATTCTTCTCTACACTCCAACCTCCCGGCAGAGCACATTACTACTTGGGTTGAGACTCTCACGGCACCCGCCTCTCTACTACCTTAGTACAACCTTATCCACTGTACTACATGCTACTCAGCACTTATCACACAGATCTGGTGGTTCTATGTACATGTATTTATTGGACCTGTATCCGTACATGAAGATCCGTTGTATCACCTGCTGCACATTAATGAGTAGTCACCAAGTCACCGTTATCACCTGAGTCTGTGATTATTCACCACCACCTGCACAGTATATACACCACAACCTTGGGACACTTCCCCTTTCTGTGGGTGGGGGGTCCTACTATCCGGGAGGGTCATTACACCGCTCTGACCACCTGTGACTACACTATCCCAGGGGACCCGGCAGCGACCCGACAGGACACCGACCACAGGGGAGAAGGATACAACCGGCCTTACACTATAACAGCAGGAGTGTCATCCCACCTGGGTGCCCACCAGGCACTGGCGTCACGTGACAAAACCCAAAGGTCCGGCTGTATCTCAGCCATCCACCACAAGTATTGGCGTCACACTACAACACCTAGCAAGTGACCGGCCATCCCACTGCTACAACATGATCCGGGGGCACACCACATATAGACATCACTACTGACACAGACAGCTTCCCCAGTATAATGTCTATTCTAATGGTACCATGTATTATATAGACATCAGGGGAGGCTGCAGCACTAGTGACACAGACAGCTTCCCCAGTATAATGTCTATTCTAATGGTAACATGTAATATATAGACATCAGGGGAGGCTGCAGCACTAGTGACACAGACAGCTCCCCCAGTGTAATGTCTATTGTAATGGTAACATGTAATATATAGACATCAGGGGAGGCTGCAGCACTAGTGACACAGACAGCTCCCCCCAGTGTAATGTCTATTCTAATGGTTATGTGTATTAAGACACTGGGGGAGGACTCAGTATTCACATGCAGCAGCACTAGTGATATGTAACTGTGCTGGGTCCAGGGCTTGTTCTGCCCTGCAGTTCCTGATGCCACCACTGGTGGCAGCAGAGGGGCCGTATCACCCATTTCTGCTGCCACTGAATGTATAAACATAAATATAAAAAAAAAAGTTTGAAAAGTTTCTGCAACTGAGCTGAGAAGATGAACTTTTCCGCCTTGTTTTTATTGATGTGAGTCATATAATATCTCAGTCAGTGCTGACATTTTCCTGCTGTCACATAGACCAGTCGTCTTCACTGGTGTCTTCTACCTTATAACTATCTTTACTTTCGTCCTACATCTTTAGTGCGGCTCATGTCATTTTCCTCCACAGCTGCAATTCTTGGAATCTGTGAGAATTGTGCCGTCTGGGTTGGGGAGTAGATTCTACATTGCAGCCCGTAATCTCCAGATGGCAAAGTGTCGTCTTGTCTTTGCACTGTTATTACCCTGGTCCTCTATGCATTCCGAATCAGCTTCAGAGGAGTGCAGGGATGTTCTTCCTTCTGTACAGAGGATTAGGTACATGATGAGGGGCCATTGCCTAAAATCTATCATCTATACCTTGGACCATTAAACAATCCTCAAAGTACGAGGCCACATTATCCTTTATTTGGCTTTTTATTCCAACCATCTAAAATCTCAGTTCTCTCCATTAATTTTCAGATTGAAGCATAATGAGACCCTAACAAGTGAAAGAAGGAGGAAGGTTTTCTGTCTTCTGTAATCTTCTCTGTCCTCGTTGTATCACGTGGTCTCCAATATTACAGCGCCCGATGGAGACCACCCCAATCCATTGAGCGCTGCCTTCGCTCCGTAATATATCTCCATATGAGTTTGCTCAGTTTTCTGGAATCTTCTTCAGCCTGTACTGCATACAGCTGGTATTCTCTATACATGTGCCTTATATTATTAGTGTGATTATTATTTGCATATTAGCCATGTATTATACTGGATATGTACACGAGAGTAATTCTGTAGTGGTGTATAATGGCACGCTTGTGTCCAGCACCATGGTGTTACGGGAAGGTTGTCTTATGGGCTCTCTTCAGGTTGAGCAATGGTGCACGTTTCTCTGTGCACCTAGCAGCGATCATAGTGTGACGTTGTTACTACAGTACTCAGCCAGTGATGGTACAGTTGTGACGCCACTGCTAGTCCTGCACACAGGTGTGTTGGTACCTGCTTTGTGTATGGCCGCTTTGTATCCCCAAAATGGTCGGTGACCTGCCGGGCTGTGATGGGTCCCTTGGGCTCCTGTCACAGTAGTCCTGAGTGGCAATTGACCCCCCCGGACTATCGGTACCGCCACCCACAGCTAGTGTGTATAGGCACTGGTGCGGAGGAAAGGATGATACTCAGCGATAGGAAAATACTTGTTTGTGCTGCGGAGATGTGGTGCACTGCTGTGAGGCGCGACCGGTCACTGGCTAAATGGTGGAGTGTGACTCCACTAGTGTAGTGGTTGGTCGGGATATAGCTCAGTCAGGTGTTATGCTGTCGTGACGCCAGTGCCGGTTGGGCACACAGGTATGGTGGCACACCTGCTTTTATTTTAGTGAGGCTGGCTATAACCTTTCCCCTGTGGTCAGTAACCTTTCGGGCTGTTTGGGAGTCCCTTGGGTGCTTATCACGGTGGTCCGGTGTGGAATAGTTACCCACCTGGACTATTGGTACCCAAAAGAAAGGGGAGATGGCCCAAGGAAGGTGTAATGTCCCATTACAATAAATAAACTCTTCTTTACAGCAGGAATACTTGATACAGAGATACACAATAGAATTTTGCCTTGATAACACAATTTGGACTTGTGCTGAGAGCTTGAGAGGTAGAATAGCCGTGCTGGCTTGGTTGCATGCAGAGAAGTAGAATAAAATCAGAGAAGTAGTGAGGAGGATATTGAAGTGATGTGTTCTGCCGGATCTTTAGAAGTAGAATATGTAGAATACTTGAGAGTAGAGAGATTACTTGTGCTCGTGTTTTGACTCTTTGGTCTTTGCACTACCTTCGCCCACCAGTGTCAAGCGACCCGTCCTAGAGGGTGACACAAGCCCCAGACCTTGTTACCTGGGATGAGCAGAGTGGTCCGAGTTTTCTGGTTACAAACGGGCTGCAAGATAGAGTACATAGGCTTCTAGCAACTTTGCTCTATCCGGATCAGTTCCTCTTTCTTCAGGATACTGTCCTGCACCTCAAGACTTGTTCACGGCGTGGGCTGGGATGATCCCTGACTTTGTCCTCTCCGTGAGCGTTTAGCATTGCAAAGTGTGTAGAAGTGCTACTTTCAAGAAATGAGTGTCTGTTCCCATGTGTGTCTGTTCTGTACCACACCTCAGACTACACTCGACTTGGCATAAGCCAGGGCCCAGCTTGACTGCTGTAGGGACCGTTCTGGCTTGCGTTCTTCCTCTACAGAAACCACAGTAGGACTTACTAAGTGTGGCTACACTTCCTCTCCCCATGTGATTACTTCCTACAGCATATGTAACATGTGCTGTGAGTGGGTGAGAAGAGAGTGCAAGAGAAGAAAGGAGGAAGGATATACGTAGAGAAGAGAAAAAGCACAGAGCCAGGCCGGTGCAGGGCAAAAGAACAGCGCCAGTGGCGGAAACCAGGCGGAATTTAAAAAGGACCGCGCCACTGGGATTCCCGCGCCAGGACCAATCTGCTACTGTAAAAAAGCTATATAAAAGCAGCGATCTGTATGATCCATTGTATGTTTCAATCTTGAAGTTTGTAGACGCATCTGTGCACCTGCTCTATGTTGTTGGTGACCGGGGTGTATATCATGGGTACAGGTCACTCCTGGCCAAAGTGTCAGTCTGTCCCCTTATTATGTGTGATCAGAGCCCAGGTATACACTATGACCAGCCGGCACATATATTATATATAATAACAGGAGAGCCGGCCGCCTGGAGATCTGAGCCTCCAGATTGCTCCTCATTATATTAATATTAATTTGGATCCCTGATGAGCAGATCATTTGGATTTATTAGGATGAAGCAGCCCAATAACTTGGTGTAATATTCCGGATACTGAGAATAATCCGCCTGGTGTAATGTCAGGAATGGCGGCCCATCTGTATTACTGCCGCCCCAGCAGCCGGGTACAGGTGGAAGGATAGCCGGACGTCTCCTGGAGTCTTACATTGTACATAGTGATCATTACCCCTGGTGTCCAGGACATAGGATATAGTACTATATACCAATCACATGGTTTTCTTTTTGTTGGGGTGATTTGAGATTTTGTTATGGGGTATTTTTTTTTTAAGATTTTTTTTTTTAGACGTATTTTCTGCTTTCTCAGTATTTGCCGCGTGTCAGTTTTGTGTATGGTCTGAATTTCATCCAGAGGAGCCTCACCTGTGAAGCCATAATAGTTTTGTTGGATGTGATGGCCAATGTTTTTGTATTCTTGACCAATCAGAGAGCTAAACAGAAGCTCATGACATTATCCAAAGTCAGCACCAGAGGATTGCACGGCCGGCAACAGAGGATTGCACGGCCGCCACCAGAGGATTGTACGGCCGGAGCGGAAGGGAAGCGCAGGGGGGGGGGGGTGTTACAGGCTCATTTATTGTTTTACAGCATGGACGGGACGCAGAGTTTTATATTTAACCAGACAATCACCTCTTTGGATGCCACGCTGTCCGGCTGACCACCCCCACTCCAAATATTATGTTATTTTTGCTCATTTTATTATAGAAAACCTATAGAACACTGGATGTTGCTGCTTGTTACAGATGACAGTAACACAAGCTGTTCCAGCCGACTCTGAAATACCAGGTGTCAACATGCCACCAGGGAGCCGGCACTCGGCGCAGATTCTGATGATGTTTGCTGCTTTTATGCTTGTTATTTATAGCGTTATATAATAAATAAAAGAGTAAATCAAATGTCTGAGTCTTTGTTTGCAGACTATAGGTGGTAGAGAGATGGGGAGGCGCTAAGTCACTCACATGTGTATTGTACGTGTATGTGTGCATGTACTGTACATGTGTGTATGTGTGTGCGTGTACTGTGCCTGTGTGTACTGTGTATGTGTACTGTGCGTGTGTGTGTAAGCGTGTACTGTGCGAGTGTGTGCATGTACTGTGTGTGTGTGCATGTACTGTGCACGTGTGTACTGTGTGTGTGTACGCATGTACTGTGCGCGTGTGTACTGTGTGTGTGTGTACGTGTGTGTGTGCGTGTACTGTGCCTGTGTGTGTGTACGTGTACTGTGCATGTGTGCGTGTGCATGTACTGTGCATGTGTGTGTGTGTACTGTGCCTGTGTGTGTGTGTACTGTGCCTGTGTGTGTGTGCATGTACTGTGCCTGTGTGTGTGTACTGTGCATGTGTGTGTGTGCATGTACTGTGTGCGTGTGCATGTACTGTGCGTGTGTGTGTGTGTACTGTGCCTGTGTTTGTGTGCATGTATTGTGTGTGTGTGTGTGTGTATTGTACAATGCAAATTGTAAAATGCAAAAATAGAGAAAAAGAAGCTGCTGCACATGACACCAATGGCTGACCCTAACGCCTCTTGGCTACATATAAAATCCAATGCCAGGATGTTGGTATATAATTTGACCAAACCATGATATAGTGGAGTCTACCTACCTCTCTACAATATACCTATTACACTATATACCCACAATACACCTACTACATATAAGGGTCTAACTACTACTACTATATTTGAAGGCACAAGCAGACTAGAGGTATATGGGGAGCATTAGTATTGCATGGTGCTAGAAAGGGAGGCAGAAAAGGGGGCCATGTTACTGTGTGATGTTACTGAGGGATCCTGTTATTGCTGGAAGACACAAAGGGGAATTATTAGTGTGGCGGCAGCGAGGTGGCCATTATTACTTCTCAGGACACCTGAACATTCGGCAAGTTCACTCATTACTACTGATGACACAGTAGCCATGCGGCAGCCTCAGGGGTCTACACCGGATCTGGTGCTGGTTTATTGAGAGGAGCACACCATGCGGCAGCCTCAGGGGTCTACACCAGATCTGGTGCTGGTTTATTGAGAGGAGCACACCATGCAGCAGCCTAACCGTCTCTGGTGCTGATTTATAGAGAGGAGCACACCATGCGGCAGCCTAACCGTCTCTGGTGCTGATTTATAGAGAGGAGCATACCATGCGGTAGCTTCAGGGGTCTACACCGGCTCTGGTGCTGGTTTATTGAGAGGAGCACACCATGCGGCAGCCTTAGGGGTCTACACCGGATCTGGTGCTATTTTATTGAGAGGAGCACACCATGCGGCAGCCTAACCGTCTCTGGTGCTGATTTATAGAGAGGAGCATACCATGCGGTAGCCTCAGGGGTCTACACCGGCTCTGGTGCTGGTTTATTGAGAGGAGCACACCATGCGGCAGCCTCAGGGGTCTACACCGGCTCTGGTGCTGGTTTATTGAGAGGAGCACACCATGCGGTAGCCTCAGGGGTCTACACCGTCTCTGGTGCTGGTTTATTGAGAGGAGCACACCATGCAGCAGCCTCAGGGGTCTACACTGGATCTGGTGCTATTTTATTGAGAGGAGCACACCATGCGGCAGCCTCAGGGGTCCACACCGGCTCTGGTGCTGGTTTATTGAGAGGAGCACACCATGCAGCAGCCTAACCGTCTCTGGTGCTGATTTATAGAGAGGAGCATACCATGCGGAAGCCTCAGGGGTCCACACCGGCTCTGATGCTGGTTTATTGAGAGGAGCACACCATGCGGAAGCCTCAGGGGTCTACACCGGATCTGGTGCTATTTTATTGAGAGGAGCATACCCTGCAGCAGCCTAACCGTCTCTGGTGCTGATTTATAGAGAGGAGCATACCATGCGGTAGCCTCAGGGGTCTACACCGGCTCTGGTGCTGGTTTATTGAGAGGAGCACACCATGCGGAAGCCTCAGGGGTCTACACTCGTGCTACTGTAGATGTTTGCCGTAATTTACACCACCTTGCCCAAACAACAACAAAGAGTTTGCGCATGACTGTAAGTCTTTTTGAAGACTTAGAGTCTTTTTGGTTGTGGGACAGGAGGAGGGTGATGGGAGCACACCTTGTCTTCTCAGTCTGGGGTATCAATACTTTGTCTGGGCGCGGCTGCCTGATCACAGTTTGGGCTTGGCGTCCAGTGTCCACACCATCGCTACTTATTACATCATTATCTCTTTCATGGTGGAGTTACAGTTATATTGCTATAATCGATCGAGTTTCCTCTAACTTACTGGACAGATGAATTGTCTCTGGATGAACTTTTTCTCCGTGGATCATCTCAATCTATCTATCTCACGGCCGGATTACTGTAGTCTCTACTTGACCTTCCCATTTTATAAATGTCATCACTAATTCTAATTGATTGGAATGAACTAATCTATTGTTATCCCGAAACATTTTGCTCCAGTCAGTTATTATTGCTTCCGAATCATTACAGCCCCATTGTAGAAGAGACCTCTCCAGAAGTGCCAGCTGTATGGATTTATCATTGATTCATCTACACGGCCATGTTGTATGGATCCATAGCAGATAACCCAATAGTAGAGTATCTATAAACCTATACCCAAATGACTACATAGAAAGTACAGAATTAATAACTCAATACAATATGTCAGCCTTCTAAGGCTATGTTCACACAACGTACATTTTCTATTAATCATGGCCGTAGTTGCAAATTGCAAAACCTGCCATGATTAATAGAAATAAGGAAATCCTGGCCAGAGTGTATACACATAGTATATCTCCACTGAGGGATATACTGCCAATACGAGACCCTGCACGTCCGTTTTCTATGGAAATGTATTATGGGGCCTAATACACTCGAAAAACACAACCATAGCCTCAGGCTTCACGGTAGGAGGTCGACCCCCAGTCTACTGACCCATAATGATAGTGATCCTGTAGTAGTAGTACATAGACCGCAGAGTCTCTCACTTTTCTTTTCAGCTTTAATGTATTACAGCAGAACGTGAGTCGTAATCATGTAAAGAGGAGAAGAGGGAATATTTTCATTAAGAATGATTCCAGGTGATTTAGTCTGATGGCAATGTTATAAGACGCAATCGTAGCCTAGTAACCTGATCGATCAATACTTTAACATTGTATATCCTGTAGGTTGGTAACTATATACTGTGTAGAACATAGAGCACAGAACGTGGAGGGGGGGAGGGGGAGCAGGACCATTTGACTTGTCAGAAACAGACAGAAAGTCAATAGTGTCGGTTCCAGAGAGAACTGCTGGCATGTACAGGTATATTCAGCTGCAGGTCTTCTATTAGTTATGGGGAATTCAGTTCTGCACCAGGTCTTGGAACCAGTTTAGGAGGAGGAACAATGCTAGAAAAAGGAACATTTATTTATTTTATTTTTAATTTATTTATAATTTTTTTATTTTATTTTGTTAATAGTGCCTATTGTAGCATTACTTTATTAGGAGATATGGCTACTTTCATTAAAAAAAATCTTTCTATGAAAAAGTATATACAAATGACTGTTCAGGATGTGCTGTGCTGTGTATATATATATATATATGAGGAGCAGCACTGTCCTGTGTATATATATATATATATATATATATATATATATATATATATATATATGAGCAGCAGCACGGATCTGTACATATACATGGGGAGCAGCACTGTCCTGTGTATATACATGAGGAGCAGCACTGTTCTGTGTGTATATATATATATATATATATATATATATATATGAGCAGCAGCACCGATCTGTGTATATACATGGGGAGCAGCACTGTCCTGTGTATATACATGAGGAGCAGCACTGTTCTGTATATATATATATATATATATATATATATATATATATATATATATGAACAGCAGTACCGCTCTGTGTATATACATGGGAAGCAGCACTGTCCTGTGTATGTATATGAGGAGCAGCACTGTCCTGTGTATATACATGAGGAGCAGCACTGTCCTGTGTATATACATGAGGAGCTGCACTGTCCTGTGTATATACATGAGGAGCAGCACCGCTCTGTGTATATACATGGGGACCTTTCCCCCAGTCCTCAGCAGTCCACTCCCTGGACCTTTCCCCCAGCCCTCAGCAGTCCACTCCCTGGACCTTTCCCCCAGTCCTCAGCAGTCCACTCCCTGGACCTTTCCCCCAGTCCTCAGCAGTCCACTCCCTGGACCTTTCGCCCAGTCCTCAGCAGTCCACTCTCTGGACCTTTTGCAGAATATCCGTCTGTCCCTGATGTTTTTCTGGAGAGAAGTGGCTTCTTTGCTGCCCTCCCTGAGACCAGGCCTTGCTCCAAGAGTCTCTGCAGTCTCACAGTGCACAGTGCAGATGCCCTCACACCTGCCTGCTGCCATTCCTGAGCAAGCTCTGCACTGCAGGTAACCCCATCCCGCAGCTGACCACACTTTTAAGAGACGGTCCTGGCGCTTGCTGGTCTTTCTTGGGCGCCCTGGAGCCTTTTTGGCAACAATGGAACCTCTCTCCTTGAAGTTCTTGATGATGCGATAGATTGGTGACTGAGGTGCAATCTTTCTAGCTGCGATACTCTTCCCTGTTAGGCCATTTTTGTGCAGTGCAATGATGGTGGCTCGTGTTTCTTTAGAGATAACCATGGTTAACAGAAGAGAAACAATGATGCCAAGCACCAGCCTCCTTTTTAAGTGTCCAGTGGTGTTATTCTTACTTAATCATGACAGATTGATCTCCAGCCCTGTCCTCATCGACACCCACACCTGTGTTAATGGAGCAATCACTGAAACAATGTTAGCTGCTCCTTGTAAGGCAGGGCTGCAATGATGGTGAAATGTGTTTTGGGGATAAAGTTCATTTTCTAGGCAAATATTGACTTTGCAAGTAATTGCTGTTAAGCTGATCCCTCTGTATAACATTCTGGAGTATATGCAAATTGCCACTTTAAAAACTGAAGCAGTAGACTTTGTAAAAATTAATATTTGTATCATTCTCAAAACTTTTGGCCATGACTGTACATGAGGAGCAGCACCATCTTGTGTATGTATATGAGGAACAGCACTGTCCTGTGTATGTACATGAGGAGCAGCACTGTCCTGTGTATATACAAGAGGAGCAGCACCGTCCTGTGTATATACATGAGGAGCAGCACTGTCCTGTGTGTATACATGAGGAGCAGCACTGTCCTGTGTGTATACATGAGGAGCAGCACTGTTCTGTGTATGTATATGAGGAGCAGCACTGTCCTGTGTATATACATGAGGAGCAGCACCGTCTTGTTTATGTACATGGGATGCAGCACTGTCCTGTGTATATACATGAGGAGCAGCACTGTCCTGTGTATATATTCATAAGGAGCAGCACTGTTCTGTTTATATACATGAAAAGCAGCACTGTCCTGTGTATATACATGAGGAGCAGCACTGTCCTGTGTGTATACATGAGGAGCAGCACTGTTCTGTGTATGTATATGAGGAGCAGCACTGTCCTGTGTATATACATGAGGAGCAGCACTGTCCTGTTTATGTACATGGGATGCAGCACTGTCCTGTGTATATACATGAGGAACAGCACTGTCCTGTGTGTATACATGAGGAGCAGCACTGTTCTGTGTATATATTCATGAGGAGCAGCACTGTTCTGTGTATATATTCATAAGGAGCAGCACTGTTCTGTGTATATACATGAGGAGCAGCACAGTCCTGTGTATATACATAAGGAGCAGCACTGTCCTGTGTATGAGGAGCAGCACTGTCCTGTGTATATACATGAGGAGCAGCACTGTCCTGTGTATATATATGAGGAGCAGCACCACTCTGTGTATATACATGGGGAGCAGCACTGTCCTGTTTATATACATGAGGAGCAGCACTGTCCTGTGTATATACATGAGGAGCAGCACTGTCCTGTGTATATACATGAGGAGCAGCACTGTCCTGTGTATATACATGGGGAGCAGCACTGTCCTGTGTATATACATGAGGAGCAGCACTGTCCTGTGTATATACATTAGGAACAGCACTGTCCTGTGTATATACATGAGGAGCAGCAGTGTCCTCTCAAGCTCCCTTCCAGGCGCCTTACACCGGAACCCCTCATCATGTCCACCGGCCATCACAGTGACTCTGACGGGTCCGGCAGTCCGCCCATGGCCCGGGCGTCACCCGCGGCTCCCGTTGCTATGGCTACCGCAGCGGTTCTTCATTTGGCCCAACAATCTCCCCAGCTATAAAGGGGAACCCCACACGTTGGCTGCTTTCAAGGAAAAAATTTCCCGCACCCTTGAACTTGTCTCACTCTCTCCCACTCAGCAGGTGCAGTTGCTGCTAGGACAACTTGAGGGTCCCGCTGCAGAGGAGGTGCGGTCCTGGCCAGCTACAGAGAAAACTAATGTACAACAGATCCTGGCCCGGCTGAGTAAAGAATTTGAGGTACAGTCACCCACGAGGTCCGTCGGTTTTATGACCGACGACAAAGGCCAGGTGAGACCCTCAGAGACTATGCACTAGCACTCCAATCTGCCTACCGGGCCCTAAAACAGGTTGATACCATAGACCCCTCAGCTGTGGAGAGTATGATCACTGACCGCTTCATAGAGGAGGTGGATTCTAGACTCATCCAGAGCCAACTGCGTATGCTAGCTGCCCAAAACCCTACAATGCCTTTCCTGGACTTCAAGACTCTGGCTCTATGGGTGGTTGGCATTGACAATCCCTGTGTCGGCTGTACTCCGGGTTCAGATTCCCCGGACCCGGTGGGACCTATACCCTCACCTCCAGTGCCCACTATGGTTCCGCCGGTTTCCGCTATGCAAGCTGCCCAACAGTCTATCCCGGCTAGCTCACCAGCGATCCCTGCTCTCCTTACGCAAGTGGTTGACTCCCTCTGCCAAGCCCTAAGGGGGCTACAAGGGGCCTATCCAACACCTCCACCACCACAGGACCCCTGCCCAGAGTATTTAGTTCCTGATCGGCCTCCTCCACAGAGACTTAGATCCCCTGAGCGCCCCTATTGCCGCCACTGTAGGTGACATGGACACTACCGCTCTCAGTGCTATGAGTTAAACGTGCTACCCCTGGGTCCGAGGGCCAACACCCAGGAGGTCGAGATTCAGGCCCGCAGGAAGCACAGTGGTTCTCAAGGTTCCTCTCACAATGCCCGCATGTGACTCTCTGGGTGGACGGAGTCCCCCTGGAGGCTCTGGTAGATACAGGTTCCCAGGTTACCACTATCCCGAGGCATGTGTTTGAAGAACATTGGGATCTGAGAACCCTAGGTCCAGTTGGGAAATACCGTCTGAAACTTATTGCTAGTAATGGTCGCCCTATTGTGCAACTAGGTTATTAGGAACCCACTGTCTGCATAGGGAAGCGAGAGCTAGCACGTCAGGGTATCATTGTTACTGAGGCTCAGGGAGATAGTGGGAACGTGGTATTAGGCATGAATATTATCCGTCATGTATTCACTGAAGTGTTGGATGCCTTGAATGCCTCTATGTCTTGTGCTTCTCCTCAGTACAGACAAGCCGTCCAGAAGACCATTAAAGTGCTTACCGCTCAGCGGAAGTTTGCCAATCCTCGAGGAGAAATCTGCCGTGTCCGCACTAGAGACGCTCGCCCGATCACCATCCCAGCTAACAGTGAGTTCCTTATCTGGTGCAGGGTCCGTCCGGGCCTCAACAATGCTGACTATGTGGCCCTTCTGGATGCTATCGAGATTGAGGGACAACCTCTTGTCAGAGCCGCTAGAAGCCTGGTGACCATCTCCAATGGTCAGGTCCCTGTCCGTCTAGTGAATCTTGGAGACTCTCCTGCTGATCTACCCAAGTTCACCACCGTGGCCATGCTATATCAACTCGATCCTGAGGACATTGTCTGTGAGGAAACTATTGCCTATCAGAGGTCCATCCGTGGCACTCAAAGAGATTCGAACAGGGCCCCTGCCCCTTGGTGGGACGAACTCCATATTGGTGATGCCAATACTCGACTTGAATATCTCCACGGCATCCTCAAGGTGGCCAAAAGGTATCATGAGGCCTTCAGCAAACACTCCTTCGATTTTGGGAAGACCCAGCTGGTCCAGCATCGGATCAACACTGGGGACCACCTGCCTATTAAAGAAAAACATCGGCCTATTCCTCCCGCCAGCTATCAGCAGGTTAAACAAATGCTCCGGGAGATGAAAGATTCCAACGTTATACAGGAAAGCCAGAGTCCGTGGGCCGCCCCTATTGTCTTCGTGAGAAAAAAAGACGGCAACATCCGGTTCTGCGTGGACTATAGAAAACTGAATGCAATCACGCACAAGGATGCCTATCCCTTGCCCCGAATCGAGGAGTCTATTGCCGCTTTGGGGTCGGCTGCCTACTTCTCCACCTTGGATCTCACGAGTGGGTACTGGCAAGTTCCCATGGCGCCCGAAGATCGGGAGAAAACGGCCTTTACTACCATCATGGGACTCTTTGAATTCACCAGCATGCCCTTTGGCCTATGTAACGCTCCTGCTAACTTCCAGCGACTAATGGAACGATGTCTCGGCCATCTCAACTTCCAGAGCGTCCTGCTGTATCTAGACGATGTGATTGTCTACTCTCGCACCTATAAGGATCATGTCCGACACCTGGCTGAGGTGTTTCAGGTCCTCATTGATCACTGCCTAAAGATCAAACCCTCCAAATGCCACCTGCTCAAACCCCAAGTGAACTATCTGGGGCATGTTGTTAGCGCCGAGGGGATACGGCCAGATCCAGAAAAGATCACGGCTGTGGAACAGTGGGATACCCCTAGGACCGTGAAGGAGGTGAGAAGTTTCCTCGATTTGCCGGCTATTACTGCCGCATCATTCCCCACTTTGCACAAGTGGCCGAGCCCCTCACTGAACTGCTCCGGGGGTGCCCTCGGGAAAGTTACAATAGGCGACTCCCCGTTGAGTGGACCGATCGACAAGAGACTGCCTTCCAAACCTTAAAACGTCTGTTGACCACCCCTCCTATCCTAGCCTACCCAGACTAAAACCTTCCCTTCCGGCTCTACACCGATGCCAGTTTCCAGGGCCTAGGTGCCGTGTTGTCTCAAGTTCAAGATGGTCAAGAGAGAGTTGTGGCCTATGCCAGCCGGAGTCTGCGGGGTGCTGAGAAGAATGACAATAACTACAGCTCCTTCAAGTTGGAGTTACTCGCCCTAGTGTGGGCTGTCACTGAGAAGTTCAAGGACTACCTTGCTGCCACTCCTGTTACCATCTACATGGACAACAACCCGCTAGCACATCTCAATACTGCTCGGCTAGGTGCCCTGGAATAACGGTGGGCCTCTCGGCTGGCCAATTTCAGGTTTGAGATCAAATACCGCAGTGGAAAGGCTAACGTCAATGCGGACCTCCTCTCCCGGCTACCTAGAGGTGAAGAGCCCCCGGAGGACAGCGATTGGGAAGACGTTAAAATGCCTCACTTCTATTAAAGGTTCGCCACCCAAGGCGCCATAGAAGCAGCTAGGCCTGAAACGTCCTCTTCTCCACCGAAGGCTCCGTAGGACTTGGCCAGGTGGCAGACTGTTCAAAAGGAGTCCAGAGTTCTGGGAGAAATCTATGATTACCTCTCTACCGGTCGGGTTCCCATGCGGATCAAGAGACCCTACCCGGATGTCGAGCTGAGGCGACTCTGGAGGCAGAGAAAGAGGCTCTTCCTACAAAAGGGACTAATCTTGCGAAACTCCCTCGACCCTGTCTCTGGGGAAAGATGCCACCAGATCCTAATTCCCCGGCGGGATGCTAAGATGGTGCTAGACGCCTACCATGACCAGTCCGGTCATTTCGGGGTCCACAAAACGGAGGCCACCATTCGACGGCAATTCTATTGGATCGGAATGAGAGCCGATATCAAAGACTGGTGTGCTGAGTGCCCTGCTTGTAATATCTCCAAGGCTGGAGGAAGGGAACCAAGAGCCCCCTTACATCCCATCAGCGCCCACAGGCCGAATTAGCTTGTCGCCCTAGACCACGTGAAGTTAGCCCCCACCAGATGTGGATACACTTATGCCCTAACGATGGTCTACCACTATTCCAAGTGGGTAGTCGTGGTGCCTGTCAGACATCTAACCGCTAAAACTACAGCCCTCACCTTCTACCGGGAGTACGTGAAACATTACGGCTGTCCAGAGTCTCTGCTGACGGAAAGGGGTCCGGCCTTTGAATCACAACTGTTCCAGGACCTGTGTGCCTACCACGAGTGTAAGAAACTCCGCACTACGGCCTATCACCCCCAAGGGAATGGCCTGTGTGAAAAGATCAATCAAGTGTTTATCAACATGTTAAGGACGGCATTAGTGGCCAAACGAGTGGAATGGCCTCATCTCTTGGACGAGCTGGTGGAAATCTACAATAATACCACCCACTGCTCCACGGGCTACTCTCCGTTCTACTTGATGTTTGGGTGCCCAGGCCAACTCCCTCAGGACCGCACACTCGGGATCCAAGCTCCTGACATTCTCAATCCCCTGCCCGAGACTGACTGGGTCCAAGAGCATCAAAGGAGAATTCAGGATGCTCGGTAGATTGTGGACCAAAGGATGGGAGAAGCTCATCAGCGTCAGGAAGAGGCCTATAACCGGAGAGCGACTGCTACACCCCTACGAGTGGGAGACCGAGTCTGGCTGAAAAAGTATTACCGCTCTCACAAACTCGACAGCCTATAGGAGCTTCAGCCTTATGTTATCTCTGCGATTCCCTATCCAGAGACCGATGTCTACGAGATTAAAAAACCAGGACTAGCTCCACAGACTGTGCATAGGAACTGGATAAAACTGTGTGCCAAGGAAGATTTACAAGGCCTTGCAGCACCATGCCCGGCACCTGCACCAACACCCCTTGCCACTCCGGCACCTCCAGCCAAACCTCTCTCTCTGGAAGAGATGTTCCAAACGGAACCATTTCTCATACCCATCAGCTATGCGGGTATCCCTGTCCACGTCCCCGCTGTTCCTCCTCCTCCAAGTCTACCTCCAGCGGCTCCGCCTCTGCCGTCACCTACCAGAGAAGATCGTCAACCTACACCAGAGACACTCACTGTTGAAGAGGCCCTTCCGCTGAGACGGTCTGAGCGTTCAACCCGAGGAGTTCCACCTGTACGATACAGAGAGCTAAGCCCTTAGAGGGTTAAACTGTTTTGCTGTTCAGTATTTCTGTTTTTGTTTGGTGTGAAAAGTTATACAACGTTCAAGGTTTGTGCCTGGTCCTCCTGACCAAGTTCCCTGTACTAACCAGCCATGAGCTGATGGACACTTACCATAAAAAAAAATAAAAAAAAAAAGCCTTTAGCCATGGAGATAGTCTTTATTGCCTCAAAGAGAATCTCCCTAACAGAGACACTTAACCCATTCCTTCCTAAAGCACTTTCCTGTGAGTGTGTGATACCCAAAGTTATTATTGCACTTATTCAAGTATTGCACTTATTTCTGCTATTGTATTTTAGTATTATTAAAGTCTCTTATATTTCCTCCTCTGAGCAGGCAAAAGGATGTTTAAGTGGCCTCAGAGTAGAGCGCCTCTTTTTGTAAGAAACAGTGTATTTTTCTAGTGTCAAAGTCAGATAGCTCCTCCTCTGAGTAAGAGAAGTCAGTTCATATATACCTCAGAGAAAGTCTAGATTATATAGGAGTGTATTTTCTCATCCAGTCTCATATTCTCAGTATTGTCTATATTATCTTTATAGCTGGAAAGATTTAGTTGAGCCAGTTTGTATTCAGATTTCTCTCCGGTTTCCTTAAGATTTACTTGAGCCAGTTCTCATCAAAGACCTCGTTGTATATGTCGTCCTTTGTACTTCCCTTCCTGTTGTCTCTAGTGTTGGTCGCCCTGTTTTGTCTCCACACGTTAGTAACCACACATAGTAATACTCCAACATTTACACTTGTCCATACCCATTGCACCTTGGATGCCTTTTTGTGTGTTTGGCCTATAGAGTGCTTGTGTCGCATGATTGCTTGTGTGTATGAGGGATCCCAAAAGTGTATGGTTGCTTTTATTATTTTCCTCTTTCTCTTCCAGGTATCCAAGACATTTCACAAACACGCCAAGGGAATACACAGGTCTTCACAGTTCTCCTCCAGTAGGGTAACACTTTATACAGAAAACCTACTGTCTAACTGGCTGGAACATGGAGGGTCACCCGCCAGCAGTTAAGTTGTCCTGGCTTACACGTCAGATGGTTCACGCACTAGTTACCTGGTCGCCAGAGTACGTTAGGCACCCCTAGGTGAAGTCCTGCCACTAGGGTTTCTCATCCTCTCTCTCTTCTCACCTGTGCCTTGGGCGTGGGAGACACACACCTCATCACACTCACTCTCATCATTCATTTCTGTTGTTTGATTGTCCAGTCTATTCATGTTTGCTACCTTCTAGATTTGCCAAGGTCGGCTCAAACTTTCTAGGGAGGTATGCAGTGTCCCAGAACGCAAGGACTACTACTCCTATCATGCTCATTTCTATCACTTAGTCCATGCTGGTTCTGGTAACTGTGCACACTGCAACTGCTGCTAGTTTTCCCCCTGATATTCCCTGGTTATGTGTATTCTCATGTATATCTTGGTATATATATATATACTCCTGTGTATTATTATTACCTTGTACAGTGATATGCAAGGCTGTGGATCACGTGCCAGTGCCCTGTAACCATGGTTCCTCCAATGGCGGACTAGCTCTGGCCAGGAGCGACCATGTGACCTCCCACTTCCTGCTGACAAGGGAGTTCAGCCCCGGCTTTCAGGCAAGGAGGTTGTGTTGCTCTGTCCTCTCCCTCAGAAGGGGACAGAAGCGTCTCTGCAGCCTTTTCACCATAAGAAGAGTGACTGATTCTGCTGCTGCCTTCCAGTAACCGACTGCCTGCCTATACAAGTGTCCGGAGTCATCTTGTCTCTCATCTGGGTGTCGTGCGGATATCTCTCCCATCTCTACAAGTACCCACAGCAAGTATTACTCCCAAGTTCATCCACCCAGCAACGCTAGTTTCTTCTCATACTACTACTCCCAACATCCGGCACATATCTCCGCAGCCTATGCAGCATCACTCCTGCACTAACTGTCTAAGTCTGCTATATACCCGGTTGCGACCGGAGGAACTCGTTACTACAAGTTACTTCAACTTTAATAAAACCGCTGTTACTGAACCCCGGCATTGGTGTCTACTAACTGGTGCCCTGACTAATCGCATGCCCATCATCACCCGCAGATTCCACAGACCGGCCCTACAGCTGTGCTGCCCTCAGGCCTATACCGTGACAAGTATAACCCCTGCAGCTGCCCCGGTCATTGCCCGCTCATAACAACAGCACCAGGGCATCGCAGCATGGCATACAGCATGGGGCATGGTATACAGCATGAGGCATGGCATACAGCATGGGGCATGGCATACAGCATGGGGCATGGTATACAGCATGGGGCATGGTATACAGCATGAGGCATGGCATACAGCATGGAGCATGGGGCTTAGTATACAGCATGGAGCACGGGGCATGGTGTAGAGCACAGGGCATAGTATACAGCATGGAGCACGGGGCATGGTGTGAAGCACGGGGGATGGTATGGAGCACGGGGCATGGTATGGAGCACGGGGCATGGTGTGGAGCCCAGGGCATGGTGTGGAGCACGGGGCATGGTGTGGAGCACGGGGCTTAGTACTGTTGACTATTTCCAGTAATCCTGGAGCCGGTCGCTGCTGTTTCCAGAAGAATCTCTGCTTTACAAACACTTCACTTGGCAATGAGGACAAATGAAACAACCAAAATAATTCCCTTAGTAAAACAAAACATTCAGAAATTATATGTATATTCACATCTCTATCTATAGTCTATAAAACGTGTCGTGTGATCGGGAGGTTTGGCAACTTTGGCTTTTTCCATGAGTGAGAGAATCCACAGGAGACGCCCGGACTTGTGCGGCAGACATAATATTTTGTAGGTGTCACTTCACCTTTAAGTAACCATGCGTCTCCAGTATACAGTATACAGCTGCCGTCTCGTATCATTCATATTGATTGCACACTCTTACAGAATATTTTTCTTTTACCTGTGTCATGGCTCCGACAAGATGGAGCATTGCAAATCAATGGCACAATCTTATTTTAGACCATTGCAAATTGGTAGATGATAGATTGGACGGGGTCGTGTCATGTGAGAGACTGACAGCCATTGTAAATGACAGATTATAGCAATTTCACCCAACCTGAGAACTCTGCCTTTCATGTGGAGTAACCCTTCAGTACCTCAGTACTAGGACCCGCGGCCATGAAATTCTCACATCTTGTGATCTGGCTATAAGGGCGATCGCTAACTCTGCAAGGTCAGTTTTCTCTCCAGTAAGTGCGCTCTCTCCACAATCATTACACTGGATGAAAGCCGCTCCGGCATCGGGAGACTTTGTACTCAGGCTGTAAAACCTCTTTCCTTCCAGCCGCTCTGTACTTTTATAGTGAATTTTCCCAACGCTGGTTACTGGGGACACAGATTGCTTTTCCTGATACAAAGCTTCAAACCCTCTGCACGACCCCGGTCCCCTTAGCACGCCCCCGATCCCCTCTGCACCCCCCCCCGATCCCCTCTGCACGCTCCCGATCCCCTCTGCACCCCCCCCAATCCCTTTGCACACCCCCCGTCCCCTCTGCACGCCCCTTGTCCCCTTTGCACAACCCCGATCCCCTCTGCACGACCCCGATCCCCTCTGCATGACTCCGATCCCCTCTGCACGACCCCGATCCCCTCTGCACGACCCCGATCCCCTCTGCATGACTCCGGTCCCCTCTGCATGACCCCGATCCCCTCTGCACGCCCCCGCTCCCCTCTGCATGACTCCGATACCCTCTGCACGGCCCAGATCCCCTCTGCAAGACCCCCGATCCCCTCTGCATGACCCCGGTCCCCTCTGCATGACCCCGATCCCCTCTGCACGCCCCCGGTCCCCTCTGCATGACCCCGATCCCCTCTGCACGCCCCCGGTCCCCTCTGCATGACCCCGATCCCCTCTGCACGCCCCCGATCCCCTCTGCACGCCCCCGCTCCCCTCTGCACGCCCCCGGTCCCCTCTGCATGACCCCGATCCCCTCTGCACGCCCCCGCTCCCCTCTGCATGACTCCGATCCCCTCTGCACGGCCCCGATCCCCTCTGCAAGACCCCGATCCCCTCTGCATGACCCCGGTCCCCTCTGCATGACCCCGGTCCCCTCTGCATGACCCCGATCCCCTCTGCACGCCCCCGGTCCCCTCTGCACGCCCCCGCTCCCCTCTGCATGACTCCGATCCCCTCTGCACGGCCCCGATCCCCTCTGCATGACCCCGGTCCCCTCTGCACGCCCCTGGTCCCCTTTGCATGACCCCGGTCCCCTCTGCACGCCCCCACTGCCCTCTGCACGGCCCCGATCCCCTCTGCACACCCCTTGTCCCCTTTGCACAACCCCGCTCCCCTCTGCACGGCCCCGATCCCCTCTGCACACCCCTGCTCCCCTCTGCATGACTCCGATCCCCTCTGCATGACCCCGGTCCCCTCTGCACGCCCCGCTCCCCTCTGCATGACTCCGATCCCCTCTGCACGGCCCCGATCCCTTCTGCATGACTCCGATCCCCTCTGCACGCCCCTGCTCCCCTCTGCATGACTCCGATCCCCTCTGCATGACCCCGGTCCCCTCTGCACACCTCCGATCCCCTCTGCACGCCCCCGATCCCCTCTGCATGACCCCGGTCCCCTCTGCATGACACCGATCCTCTCTGCATGACCCCGGTCCCCTCTGCATGACCCCGGTCCCCTCTGCATGACACCGATCCCCTCTGCATGACCCCGGTCCCCTCTGCACGCCCCCGGTCCCCTCTGCATGACCCCGATCCCCTCTGCACGACCCTGGTCCCCTCTGCATGACCCCAGTCCCCCCTGCATGACTCGGGTCCCCTCTGCATGACTCCGGTCCCCTCTGCACGTCCCCGGTCCCCTCTGTATGACCCCGCTCAGTGAGATGGACGCCTTCTTCAGGGATCTTGCTGATATTTTGGATGCAGATTACAGGGAATCCTCGTCCTATCACCGCACACGTCCATTATTATTCCCCCACCATGTGAAGATCCTATCGCCGGTAGTGGTGGGGAATCTATGCTGCAGGTCACAGTGTGGAATATAATATTCTCTCCAGAAACAAGATTCATACTTCCTGGGATTTTCATATGTATTTATAAGAAATTGGTTGTGTGAACACAGGCTGGAGCCTATAAATGACGTCTGCTGTGCCACCACTAGGGGGAGCTCTGGCTGACAAATCCTATTTTGCTCACTTTTCAGCTCATATTTCTTTCACATGAGGAACGGTGAACAGTAACCACGATAGAGTCAGGATTACAAGGTAAGGTAACACGGGAATACACCACCGACATCTGAGGGCAAGTAAGCTCCTACCTGTTACCTGTGTCGGGGTGTATATGCTGTGTCAGGGTGACAGGGGGTGTATATGCTGTATATGTCAGGGTGACAGGGGGTGTATATACTGTATGTGTCAGGATGGCGGGGTGTATATACTGTATGTGTCAGGACGGTGGGGTGTATATACTGTATGTGTCAGGATGGCGGGGTGTATATACTGTATGTGTCAGTATGGCGGGGTGTATATACTGTATGTGTCAGGACGGTGGGGTGTATATACTGTATGTGTCAGTATGGCGGGGGTATATGCTGTATGTGTCAGTATGGTGGGGTGTATATACTGTAAGTGTCAGGGGGACATGGGGTGTATATACTGTATGTGTCAGGATGGCGGGGGGTATATACTGTATGTGTCAGTATGGCGGGGGGTATATACTGTATGTGTCAGTATGGCGGGGTGTATATACTGTATGTGTCAGTATGGCGGGGGGTATATACTGTACGTGTCAGTATGGCAGGGTGTATATACTGTATGTGTCAGGATGGCGGGGGGTATATACTGTATGTGTCAGTATGGCGGGGGGTATATACTGTATGTGCCAGTATGGTGGGGGGTATATACTGTATGTGTCAGGATGGCGGGGGGTATATACTGTATGTGTCAGGATGGCGGGGGGTATATACTGTATGTGTCAGTATGGCGGGGGGTATATACTGTATGTGTCAGTATGGCGGGGGGTATATGCTCCCCTGACACTACGCCATGGCAGGTACTATACCACAGGTAATAATAGCAGCATAGACCATTGTGATAGAAAACCACAATGGAGTCAGTAATAAATCCCAGAGCTCGGTTCCTTCCCAGCTCATCCAGAAACACATGATAGCGCGGAGCGGATTTACCCCAGTCCATCAATACAGGAACGCTAGGAACGATTTGCGCAGCACATTATGCGTTTTATTCACTCCTCCAGAAAAGCTGCTTCTCTGCTACAGAATTTTGTGGATTGTGAAACGTCTCGTTTCAGCGTCTGGTACAATGTTATCCTGAGATCCATTTCATCTGGCGGCGCTGGTAATAAATGGAGGACGCGATAATCACACACCCAGATTTTTCTCTTTTCACAGCAAGACAGTAAAATTACTCCTTTTTGGTAGAAAGACGATGTGATAAAATTAAGGAGTGCAGAGAGACGTAGACAGTAGCAACTCAGGCGATACTGACACCCGCTGTGACGCACAATGGCAGCCGCCGCCACCAGGACTGCAACGCTCAACCCTGGACAAGACGTTTTACCGCAGGCGACAAAAAGAAACATTTATATTCTGCCAGTTAAATGAAGTGTGGAGCAGATTGTGAATAACATCCTAATCCGGGGAATGGTGCAGTATCTCTACTACTCTGGCATCTGTGACTATGGAGCAAACATCATATAGAGAGGAGCGGTCAGCTCTCCTGCCTGCTCTCCTGTCAGCTCTCCTGCCTGCTCTCCTGCCTGCTCTCCTGTCAGCTCTCCTGCCTGCTCTCCTGTCAGCTCTCCTGCCTGCTCTCCTGTCAGCTCTCCTGTCAGCTCTCCTGCCTTCTCTCCTGCCTGCTCTCCTGTCAGCTCTCCTGCCTGCTCTCCTGTCAGCTCTCCTGCCTGCTCTCCTGCCTGCTCTCCTGTCAGCTCTCCTGCCTGCTCTCCTGCCTGCTCTCCTGTCAGCTCTCCTGCCTGCTCTCCTGTCAGCTCTCCTGCATGCTCTCCTGCCTGCTCTCCTGTCAGCTCTCCTGCCTGCTCTCCTGTCAGCTCTCCTGCCTGCTCTCCTGTCAGCTCTCCTGCCTTCTCTCCTGCCTGCTCTCCTGTCAGCTCTCCTGCCTGCTCTCCTGTCAGCTCTCCTGCTGCTCCTCCTGCCTGCTCTCCTGTCAGCTCTCCTGCCTGCTCTCCTGTCAGCTCTCCTGCCTGCTCTCCTGTCAGCTCTCCTGCCTTCTCTCGTGCCTGCTCTCCTGTCAGCTCTCCTGCCTGCTCTCCTGTCAGCTCTCCTGCCTGCTCTCCTGCCTGCTCTCCTGTCAGCTCTCCTGCCTGCTCTCCTGTCAGCTCTCCTGCCTGCTCTCCTGCCTGCTCTCCTGTCAGCTCTCCTGTCAGCTCTCCTGCATGCTCTCCTGCCTGCTCTCCTGTCAGCTCTCCTGCCTGCTCTCCTGTCAGCTCTCCTGCATGCTCTTCTGCCTGCTCTCCTGTCAGCTCTCCTGCCTGCTCTCCTGTCAGCTCTCCTGCATGCTCTTCTGCCTGCTCTCCTGTCAGCTCTCCTGCCTGCTCTCCTGTCAGCTCTCCTGCCTGCTCTCCTGCCTGCTCTCCTGTCAGCTCTCCTGCCTGCTCTCCTGTCAGCTCTCCTGCCTGCTCACCTGCCTGCTCTCCTGTCAGCTCTCCTGCCTGCTGTCCTGCCTGCTCTCCTGCCTGCTCTCCTGTCAGCTCTCCTGCCTGTTCTCCTGCCCGCTCTTCTTTCCGCTCTCCTGCCCGCTCTTTTGTCCGCCATCCTACCGGCTCTCCTGTCAGCTCTCCTGCCTGCTCTCCTGTCAGCTCTCCTGCCTGCCCTCCTGTCAGCTCTCCTGCCTGCTCTCCTGCCTGCTCTCCTGTCAGCTCTCCTGCCTGCTCTCCTGTTAGCTCTCCTGCCTGTTCTCCTGTCCGCTCTTCTTTCCGCTCTCCTGCCATCTCTCCTGCCTGCTCTGTTGTCCGTTCTCCTGCCCGCTCTTCTTTCCGCTCTCCTGTCAGCTCTCCTGCCTGCTCTCCTGTCAGCTCTCCTGCCTGCCCTCCTGTCAGCTCTCCTGCCTGCTCTCCTGCCTGCTCTCCTGTCAGCTCTCCTGCCTGCTCTCCTGTTAGCTCTCCTGCCTGTTCTCCTGTCCGCTCTTCTTTCCGCTCTCCTGCCATCTCTCCTGCCTGCTCTGTTGTCCGTTCTCCTGCCCGCTCTTCTTTCCGCTCTCCTGCCTGCTCTCCTGCCTGCTCTCCTGCCTGCTCTCCTGTCAGCTCTCCTGCCTGCTCTCCTGCATGCTCTCCTGCCTGCTCTCCTGTCAGCTCTCCTGTCAGCTCTCCTGCCTGCTCTCCTGTCAGCTCTCCTGCATGCTCTCCTGCCTGCTCTCCTGTCAGCTCTCCTGTCAGCTCTCCTGTCTGCTCTCCTGTCAGCTCTCCTGTCAGCTCTCCTGCATGCTCTTCTGCCTGCTCTCTTGTCAGCTCTCCTGCCTGCTCTCCTGTCAGCTCTCCTGCCTGTTCTCCTGTCCGCTCTTCTTTCCGCTCTCCTGCCGTCTCTCCTGCCTACTCTCCTGTCAGCTCTCCTGCCTGTTCTCCTGTCAGCTCTCCTGCCTGCTCTCCTGCCTGCTCTCCTGTCAGCTCTCCTGCCTGCTCTCCTGCCTGCTCTCCTGTCAGCTCTCCTGCCTGCTCTCCTGCCTGCTCTCCTGTCAGCTCTCCTGCATGCTCTTCTGCCTGCTCTCCTGTCAGCTCTCCTGCCTGCTCTCCTGTCAGCTCTCCTGCATGCTCTTCTGCCTGCTCTCCTGTCAGCTCTCCTGCATGCTCTTCTGCCTGCTCTCCTGTCAGCTCTCCTGCCTGCTCTCCTGTCAGCTCTCCTGTCCGCTCTCCTGTCAGCTCTCCTGCCTGCTCTCCTGTCAGCTCTCCTGCCTGCTCTCCTGTCAGCTCTCCTGCCTTCTCTCCTGCCTGCTCTCCTGCCTGCTCTCCTGTCAGCTCTCCTGCCTGTTCTCCTGTCAGCTCTCCTGCCTTCTCTCCTGCCTGCTCTCCTGTCAGCTCTTCTTTCCGCTCTCCTGTCTGCTCTGTTGTCCGTTCTCCTGCCCGCTCTTCTTTCTGCTCTCCTGCCCGCTCTTTTGTCCGCCATCCTACCGGCTCTCCTGCAGTTGAAAGCTGTGATGAAGCAAAGAGCACTTGGCTCCCTGCACCGTCATGGGGGAATTCCTGCAACCTGTTTTATTCTTCTGGTTCCTGAGACATCAGAACCTAATAACTGGGGGATCCATCCATCGCTGATACATGGGCCCCTAGCTGCATAGCCCTGCCTCCCATCTCCGGGACCCCCCGCTGCTCTCCGTGTCACCAGGATCTGTCACATGTTAATTATCCTTTATGTATAATTACCCCCCTAAACCTAATCCCACCCCCCAAAGCCAGCAATGCCGCCCTGTGACTCCCGGCTGCCATGTCTCCTAATCTGTGCGGGTCTATACAGATGATTCCAGTGACACGAGGGCTTTACATATCCCGGTCTTGTCGCATTAAACCGTAAGGGCACAGGAGGTAATGATACAGCAGGGGTTGTCAGCCTTGGCGTCTTGGAGTATAAGCTTCACTATGCGGCTTGTTAAGCTTCTGTGAGACCTCTGGCATCTATTTCTACAACATGTCAGCCGGGCTGAAGTCTCTGCTATAGAGGCCACAGGGGGTCTCGGTGGGGGATTCATTGTTCTGCGCGGCACGTCTCTCCTCGGAGGTCACATCTAGTTCTGTAAAGATATCATTACCGCAGCTAATAACAGCAATATAATACAATACATCTACATCTGACACCAGCGAATGTCATATCCATCATGGCTGCCACTAATATCACGGCTTCTATCCTTACCTGGTGGTCCATCATAGGTACCAAGAGAAGAAACAGAGACTGATGGAGATGGGGTCCGGGGGCTTCCTCTACCTTGGCCAATAGAGCAGAATAGCCTTGTGTGTGATGCAGATTTTCTGTATAGACTGGGACAAGACAAGCGGGGCCATCTCACTTTCGTTAGTAGATCAGGCTATATCAGCTCTGTTAGACGACAAGATGCCCTGAATTACAATACTATAGACTCAGATAGACCTGTGGCCGATGCTCCAACACTGTTGCCGACGCTCCATCACTGTGGCCGATGCTCCATCACTGTGGCCGATGCTCCATCACTGTTGCCGATGCTCCATCACTGTGGCCGATGCTCCAACACTGTTGCCGATGCTCCATCACTGTGGCCGACGCTCCATCACTGTGGCCGACACTCCATCACTGTGGCCGACGCTCCATCACTGTGGCCGACACTCCATCACTGCGGCCGATGCTCCATCACTGTTGCCGACGCTCCATCACTGTGGCTGGCGCTCCATCACTGTGGCCGATGCTCCATCACTGTGGCCGATGCTCCATCCCTGTGGCCGACGCTCCATCACTGTGGCCGATGCTCCATCACTGTGGCCGACGCTCCATCACTGTGGCCGGCGCTCCATCACTGTGGCCGGCGCTCCATCACTGTTGCCGACGCTCCATCACTGCGGCCGACGCTCCATCACTGTTGCCGACGCTCCATCACTGTGGCCGACGCTCCATCCCTGTGGCCGACGCTCCATCACTGTTGCCGACGCTCCATCACTGTGGCCGACGCTCCATCCCTGTGGCCGACGCTCCATCCCTGTGGCCGACGCTCCATCACTGTGGCCGACGCTCCATCACTGTGGCCGACGCTCCATCACTGTGACCGACGCTCCATCCCTGTGGCCGATGCTCCATCACTGTGACCGACGCTCCATCCCTGTGGCCGACGCTCCATCACTGTGGCCGACGCTCCATCACTGTGGCCGACGCTCCATCACTGTTGCCGATGCTCCATGACTGTGGCCGATGCTCCATGACTGTGGCCGATGCTCCATCCCTGTGGCCGAGGCTCCATCCCTGTGGCCGAGGCTCCATCCCTGTGGCCGACGCTCCATCCCTGTGGTCGAGGCTCCATCCCTGTGGCCGAGGCTCCATCCCTGTGGCCGAGGCTCCATCACTGTGGCCGAGGCTCCATCCCTGTGGCCGAGGCTCCATCACTGTGGCCGACGCTCCATCACTGTGGCCGACGCTCCATCACTGTGGCCGACGCTCCATACATTCTTTCTCTATACATCTAGATCATAGTTTAGTTTTGAGTAGTTTGTGGCTTTTAGAATAGGGTGAGATCACATGATCAGTGAGAAGATTTGCAGCTGTGAAATGCGGATCCTTCATTTATCAAGTCTCTTCTGGCCACCTGCTCTGATGGGACTATGATGGATGGACCGGGCCCTGGGAGCCACCATCTCACCGTGTCCCAGAAGGCTCATAGTGTTGCTATTCTCAGCAAGGTGTAGGAGACTCTGGATACATTATATATGTGTCCTTTATGCATCAGATAATAGATTAGTGAGCAGGCAGAAGCCAAGAGGAACAATGGTCAGTGACAGTAGGTGCTGGCCGAGATGGCAGTGAGATGCTGAGGACAATCTCCTACTGGGGTTTAGTGGATGATGGACATTAGATACACACCATGGCCCCCATTCAGTGTCGGGATTTTCTCTAATGGCTGGAGTAATGACGTCTGCCACATCGCAAAATTGGGGGTAGTCGCATCAGGACCCAGCTTGATGGAAGAAAACCTCTTTAGAAGATTAGGCACAAAAGGTGGCACAACAACCGCGCCGGTACAAGATGGAAGCACAACTGGGTTTTTAATTGTTTACATGCAACACGTTTCGGCTCCATAAATAACGCGTTTCGGCTCCATAAATAACGCGTTTCGGCTCCATATATAATGTACAAAGAATAATGTCTTTTATTTAGATATATTTCAAATGAAAAAATTCACTAAAATTCATAAAGTAGGAGCTAGAAGCTAAATGCTAACTGGTAATCCACATTCATATGTACTGGGCACTGGGCATATAACAGGCAAAATAGTAGATTCACAGTGGAAGATCAGATCAAAAGATAAACACAATCAAAAAACGATTGCACATTACCCATACATGTCCTAAGTACATAGGTCCACCTCACCACTCACCCGACGCGCGTTTCGCGTGCTGCTTTATCAAGGGTTTTGTGTATGCATTAAGACCATATATGTGGTAGCCTTATATAGGTGTGTCCATATATAATGTGTTTTGGCTCCTTATATAACTTGCTTCGGCTCCATATATAACATGTTTTGGCTCCATATATAACATGTTTTGGCTCCATATATAACGTGTTTCGTCTCTTTACATAACACATTTCAGCTCTATATATAACTATTTCGGTTCCATATATAACGCGTTTTGACTCCTTAAATATGGAGCCAAAACGCGTTGTATGTATACAATAGAAAAACAGTTGTGCTTCACACCAAGACGCCACATCTTGTGGTACTGGAGCGGTTGTTGTGCCACCTGTTGCGCTCAATCTTCTAAAGAGGTTTTCTTCTATGGAGCCTGGTCCTGGTTGGGCTACCCCACTAAAATCATTACGGGCAAGGGATGGGGGAAAAATTAAAAAGACACTAAGCTCATCTGCCCCGTGACCGGGCTGTGCTGCATGACTGGGCCTAAATACCCCCCCGGGTGCCATCTTCTCCCAGTTTCCAGGTACATCATGACCCGGCTAAAACATGACAAGTGGGTGGGATTTAGCCCAATCAGAGACTGCGGTGGTGTCCGGCCCCTGTCCCCAGTCACTTACATAGCTGGAGAGGATCTAAGAAGAAATCCGGCCGGGGTCCAGGTGAATAAATCTTTTTTACTCCCCCCCCCCCCCCACACACACACACACCCGCTGGACTTTTCCTTTAAGTGTAAACTGATGGCCAGAAGTCTTCTCCCTCTCCGATGGTTTCCTCTCGCTGATCGCAGCCTCAGGGGCTTTTGCTGTCCTTCTCACCTGAGTGACCACCGTACGTTCGACCATCGTACACATCATCGCTGCATTTTCCCCTTTTTTGCGCGTTTCTAAACCTCGCCCACTCATGTCCTGTTTGTGTGATACAGCTTGTTCTCAGGAATTAATTGAAGCGAGTGGTAGATATCAGCCGCACGCGAGGAATTCTCCACCTAGCATGTAGCAGTGGGATCAGCACCCTGACAATTAACACGGCACAATACATCAAACCTTCGCCTGTTTATTTATCTTTTTTATTACTTCAACATTTTTGACATTCTTTTCTAATCTACAATAAACAGAGACATGAAACTGCAAATAGCCCAGATGAACGTCCCTTTGGTGGCATTGTGTGTATACAGCTCCTATGCTGACCCATCCGTCTCCATAGTTACAGAGGACAAACCAAGCTTGTTTAGTCTCCGGCAATGATCCCGCCCTTCCTGCCATCTGTTCCCATCTTTCTCACCTACTGAATGTATGGTAACAAATCGGAGAGGCCAGATGGGGCCCCGTAACTTGGTGAGCGCCACTATATTTTACTATTTACATTTCATTCACTTCTGAAAAAACAACTAGTAAAAAAATGTAAAGTGATTTGCTTATTTTTAGTTCTTTTTATCTTGTTTTATGGTTATTAGGAAGAATCATTTTATTTTAAAATGGTCAATAAAATTCATACAGAAAAAAAGAGAGTGGCGGCCAAGAGGAACCAATCCTAATAAGGCTAGGTTCACACTGCGTTTTCAGCATCCGTTTAACGGATCCGTTTTTTTTAACGTCCAGAAAAATAGGGTCAGCAACGTTTTTTGTCTGTTTTGGTCCGCCAAAAAAAACGGATCCGTTTTTTTTTTATAATGGAAGTCAATGGAAAAACGGATGCACACAAATGAATCCGTTTTTTGCAATCCGTTTTTCATGCGTTTTTTGCAAAAAACGGATGCGTTAAACGGATGCTGAAAACGCAGTGTGAACCTAGCCTAACTCTGTCTAACCTGCAATATTCTCTACATAAAGAGAGAGACTCTGCAGCCACACTACAACCATCCATCCCAGCAGTCAGGGCACTGCACCTTCTCCTAATAGATCTATGAGGGGCACTGTATATGAGGGACACTGTATATAAGGGACACTGTATATGAGGGACACTGTATATGAAGGACACTGTATATGAAGGACACTGTATATGAGGGGCACTGTATATAAGGGACACTGTATATGAGGGACACTGTATATAAGGGACACTGTATATGAGGGGCACTGTATATGAGGGACACTGTATATAAGGGACACTGTATATAAGGGACACTGTATATGAGGGACACTGTATATAAGGGACACTGTATATAAGGGACACTGTATATGAGGGACACTGTATATGAGGGACACTGTATATAAGGGACACTGTATATGAGGGACACTGTATATGAGGGACACTGTATATGAGGGACACTGTATATAAGGGACACTATATGAGGGACACTGTATATAAGGGACACTGTATATAAGGGACACTGTATATGAGGGACACTGTATATGAGGGACACTGTATATGAGGGACACTGTATATAAGGGACACTGTATATGAGGGACACTGTATATGAAGGACACTGTATATGAAGGACACTGTATATGAGGGGCACTGTATATAAGGGACACTGTATATGAGGGACACTGTATATAAGGGACACTGTATATGAGGGGCACTGTATATGAGGGACACTGTATATAAGGGACACTGTATATAAGGGACACTGTATATGAGGGACACTGTATATAAGGGACACTGTATATGAGGGACACTGTATATGAGGGACACTGTATATAAGGGACACTGTATATGAGGGACACTGTATATGAAGGACACTGTATATGAGGGACACTGTATATAAGGGACACTGTATATGAGGGACACTGTATATAAGGGACACTGTATATGAGGGACACTGTATATAAGGGACACTGTATATGAGGGGCACTGTATATAAGGGACACTGTATATAAGGGACACTGTATATTAGGGACACTGTATATGAGGGACACTGTATATAAGGGACACTGTATATAAGGGACACTGTATATGAGGGACACTGTATATGAGGGACACTGTATATGAGGGACACTGTATATAAGGGGCACTGTATATGAGGGACACTGTATATAAGGGACACTGTATATGAAGGACACTGTATATAAGGGACACTGTATATGAGGGACACTGTATATAAGGGGCACTGTATATAAGGGACACTGTATATAAGGGACACTGTATATGAGGGGCACTGTATATAAGGGACACTGTATATGAGGGACACTGTATATGAGGGACACTGTATATAAGGGACACTGTATATGAGGGGCACTGTATATGAGGGACACTGTATATGAGGGGCACTGTATATAAGGGACACTGTATATAAGGGACACTGTATATGAGGGACACTGTATATAAGGGACACTGTATATGAGGGGCACTGTATATGAGGGACACTGTATATAAGGGACACTGTATATGAGGGACACTGTATATAAGGGACACTGTATATAAGGGACACTGTATATGAGGGACACTGTATATAAGGGACACTGTATATGAGGGGCACTGTATATAAGGGACGCTGTATATGAAGGGCACTGTATATAAGGGACACTGTATATAAGGGACACTGTATATGAGGGACACTGTATATAAGGGACACTGTATATAAGGGACACTGTATATGAGGGACACTGTATATGAGGGACACTGTATATAAGGGACACTGTATATAAGGGACACTGTATATGAGGGACACTGTATATGAGGGACACTGTATATGAGGGACACTGTATATGAGGGACACTGTATATGAGGGACACTGTATATGAGGGGCACTGTATATAAGGGACACTGTATATGAGGGACACTGTATATGAGGGACACTGTATATGAGGGGCACTGTATATAAGGGACACTGTATATGAGGGACACTGTATATAAGGGACACTGTATATAAGGGACACTGTATATTAGGGACACTGTATATAAGGGACACTGTATATGAGGGACACTGTATATAAGGGACACTGTATATAAGGGACACTGTATATAAGGGACACTGTATATAAGGGACACTGTATATGAGGGACACTGTATATAAGGGACACTGTATATGAGGGACACTGTATATAAGGGACACTGTATATAAGGGACACTGTATATAAGGGACACTATATGAGGGACACTGTATATAAGGGACACTGTATATAAGGGACACTGTATATGAGGGACACTGTATATGAAGGACACTGTATATGAGGGACACTGTATATGAGGGACACTGTATATAAGGGACACTGTATATGAGGGACACTGTATATAAGGGACACTGTATATGAGGGACACTGTATATAAGGGACACTGTATATAAGGGGCACTGTATATGAGGGGCACTGTATATAAGGGGCACTGTATATAAGGGACACTGTATATAATGGACACTGTATATAAGGGACACTGTATATAAGGGACGCTGTATATGAAGGACACTGTATATGAGGGACACTGTATATGAGGGACGCTGTATATGAAGGACACTGTATATGAGGGACACTGTATATGAGGGACACTGTATATAAGGGACACTGTATATAAGGGACACTGTATATGAGGGACACTGTATATGAAGGACACTGTATATGAAGGACACTGTATATAAGGGACACTGTATATGAGGGGCACTGTATATAAGGGACACTGTATATGAGGGACACTGTATATGAGGGGCACTGTATATAAGGGACACTGTATATAAGGGACACTGTATATAAGGGACACTGTATATGAGGGACACTGTATATAAGGGACACTGTATATGAGGGGCACTGTATATAAGGGACACTGTATATAAGGGACACTGTATATAAGGGACACTGTATATGAGGGACACTGTATATAAGGGACACTGTATATAAGGGACACTGTATATGAGGGACACTGTATATAAGGGACACTGTATATGAGGGACACTGTATATAAGGGACACTGTATATAAGGGGCACTGTATATGAGGGGCACTGTATATAAGGGACACTGCACCTTCTCCTAATAGATCTATGAGGGGCACTGTATATGAGGGGCACTGTATATAAGGGGCACTGTATATAAGGGACACTGTATATAATGGACACTGTATATAAGGGACACTGTATATAAGGGACGCTGTATATGAAGGACACTGTATATGAGGGACACTGTATATGAGGGACGCTGTATATGAAGGACACTGTATATGAGGGACACTGTATATGAGGGACACTGTATATAAGGGACACTGTATATAAGGGACACTGTATATGAGGGACACTGTATATGAAGGACACTGTATATGAAGGACACTGTATATAAGGGACACCGTATATGAGGGGCACTGTATATAAGGGGCACTGTATATGAGGGGCACTGTATATAAGGGACACTGTATATAAGGGACACTGTATATAAGGGACACTGTATATGAGGGACACTGTATATGAGGGGCACTGTATATAAGGGACACTGTATATAAGGGACACTGTATATAAGGGACACTGTATATGAGGGACACTGTATATAAGGGACACTGTATATAAGGGACACTGTATATGAGGGGCACTGTATATGAGGGACACTGTATATAAGGGACACTGTATATAAGGGACACTGTATATGAAGGACACTGTAAATAAGAGACACTGTATATGAGGGACACTGTATATAAGGGACACTGTATATAAGGGACACTGTATATGAGGGACACTGTATATAAGGGACACTGTATATGAGGGACACTGTATATGAGGGGCACTGTATATAAGGGACACTGTATATAAGGGACACTGTATATAAGGGACACTGTATATGAGGGACACTGTATATAAGGGACACTGTATATGAGGGACACTGTATATGAGGGACACTGTATATGAAGGACACTGTATATAAGGGACACTGTATATGAGGGGCACTGTATATAAGGGACACTGTATATAAGGGACACTGTATATAAGGGACACTGTATATGAGGGACACTGTATATGAAGGACACTGTATATGAGGGACACTGTATATAAGGGACACTGTATATAAGGGACACTGTATATGAGGGACACTGTATATGAAGGACACTGTATATGAGGGACACTGTATATAAGGGACACTGTATATAAGGGACACTATATGAGGGACACTGTATATAAGGGACACTGTATATGAGGGACACTGTATATGAGGGACACTGTATATGAGGGACACTGTATATGAAGGGCACTGTATATGAGGGACACTGTATATGAGGGACACTGTATATGAGGGACACTGTATATGAAGGGCACTGTATATGAGGGACACTGTATATGAGGGACACTGTATATGAAGGGCACTGTATATAAGGGACACTGTATATAAGGGACATTGTATATGAGGGACACTGTATATAAGGGACACTGTATATAAGGGACACTGTATATGAAGGACACTGTAAATAAGAGACACTGTATATGAGGGACACTGTATATAAGGGACACTGTATATGAAGGGCACTGTATATAAGGGACACTGTATATAAGGGACACTGTATATAAGGGACACTGTATATGAGGGACACTGTATATAAGGGACACTGTATATAAGGGACACTGTATATGAGGGACACTGTATATGAAGGACACTGTATATGAGGGACACTGTATATGAGGGACACTGTATATAAGGGACACTGTATATGAAGGACACTGTATATAAGGGACACTGTATATGAGGGACACTGTATATAAGGGACACTGTATATGAGGGACACTGTATATGAGGGACACTGTATATGAGGGACACTGTATATAAGGGACACTGTATATGAGGGACACTGTATATGAGGGACACTGTATATGAGGGACACTGTATATGAGGGACACTGTATATGAAGGACACTGTATATAAGGGACACTGTATATGAGGGACACTGTATATAAGGGACACTGTATATAAGGGACACTGTATATGAGGGACACTGTATATGAGGGACACTGTATATGAAGGACACTGTATATAAGGGACACTGTATATAAGGGACACTGTATATGAGGGACACTGTATATAAGGGACACTGTATATGAGGGACACTGTATATGAGGGACACTGTATATAAGGGACACTGTATATAAGGGACACTGTATATGAGGGACACTGTATATAAGGGACACCGTATATGAGGGACACCGTATACCTGCCCTTCCATCATACACATACGTTGTATCTTTTTCCTTTATTCCTTTCTGTAATCGCTCTCATTGTCCCAATAATCCTGTACAACTCCGGCTCCACAGATAGAGATGTAGGTCAATGTGAGAGTCACCATCATTTGTTGTGCACCAGGTTGCGGTACATTATCGGAGAGCACGGCGGCACAATGCGGCCGGTGGGTGAAGAATCCGACACCTGCTCCATCTGTAAATAGGTTGGAGACAATTTCATCTCGGTCTTTCATCCAGAGGCCAGAAGATAATCTAATAGCCGGAGACCATGAGATGTATGGGGACGGATGCCGCAACACTTCTCATTGGTTTCAATGGGACGTCAGAGGGACGCAAGTTCCTGAAATGTCGCTTTGTTTGTTTAGTAAAGAAAGACGCTGGATGCAACAATTCCCAGTGAAATTGGTGAAGACCGAAGAGAAGACGGATGATTGGGGTGACAAGTATCGCCGCCACTTTTCATCAGTCGCCATTCTTTTATTTTCATCTTTTGGGTCATTCGCTTGACTGTAATTTGAAGTGACAAAAAAATCTGATAAGAGTGATTGCCACGGACATCTCCTCCGAAGAGATCTATAAAAACTGATGACAAGAGACATTCTCTACACGACCGATCTGAAAAAACTGATTAAAGAAACCGCGACAATAGTTCAACGTTATTCTAGAAAAAAGGAGAAAACATTGCAATAATTAATCATTCTACGAACACAACCTTAAAGGGGTAGTCTGCTCAAATCTAACTCTAAATATGTGGCTGCCTTTGGGTAAAAGATGACAGACAGCCTATACTTACCTCTCCGCACTCCTCCGGTGTCCTCCTGCATCATCCTCAGGTCCAAAGTCTTCAGGCCAAACAATTTCTTCTCCAACTTCTAAGACGTCTGATAGTGACAGCTTGCTCAGCCGATCCCTGACAGCTCACTCAGCCGATCACTGACAGCTCACTCAGCCGATCACTGACAGCTCACTGAGCCGATCACTGACAGCTTGCTCAGCCGATCACTGACAGCTGACTCAGCCGATCACTGACAGCCTGCTCAGCCGATCACTGACAGCTCACTGAGCCGATCACTGACAGCCTGCTCAGCCGATCACTGACAGCCTGTTTAGCCAATCTCTGGTCTGCATGGGAGGCGTCCTCCTCGGTGACGGGCTTCTCTTTATTGAGAAGGTTTGATGACGGTTGTTTATTACTCAGACATAACATCAGCATGTCTCGGCTGCTGCCAGTAATCAGTAGATTTTGACATCTCCCGACGGGTTTCTTGTTTTTTTTTTTGAGTCGTTTTCATCTTTTATACATTGTTTCTTTATTCGTCTAATTGTCCTGAGGGGAATCTGATTCATTATTTGGATTATTCCTTTTGTTTGTGGGTCCTGTAAGGTTCTAATGGATGTTTAAACATTTTGTAAACTTTTTTCGGTGAGTATCAGTTTTTTATTAACATCGCATTAGCTAATGAGAAGAATCTTTTCTAGGTTTGGAGTCTTCGGCATTTTAATTAATTTGATATAATGGAGTTTAGATTACTAAAAGAACAGTTAGTGGAAATGACTTCTCCGATCTGTGCGAAGCTTCCTGCAGGAATACCCGCCAGGGCTCGCTCCTCCGAGGGACGAATACATCAGGGATGACACCCAGAGGTCTCCCAGCTTGGACAGGCCCCATTCTCTTCAATGACCCGAGCGCCATCAGTAGGGCCTATGTACAAGTTTTGGCTCAGACTAAGGGCCATATTGCACCAGACGATTATCAATCGAAAAATCGTTAAATCGTTCAGATTTACATGATAATCATTTCGTGTAATAGCAGGCAACAATTAAACGACAAATGAGAAATCGTTAATCGTTTGACAGAATCTGGACCTATTTTCATCACTGATCGTTCACAAGTCGTTCAAACACCGTTCAGCGTAATAACAGGTTGTTTGGACGTTCCCTGGTCGATCAGCCAAGAAGGACGAGCGCGAGAACGACCGTAAGTAACGATCATTGTGCTGTGTAATAGGGTGAACGATTTAAGATGATACGCCATAGTGGTCGTTTGAGATCATTTATCGTAAATCGCTGAAATCGTCCTGTGTAATACCGCTGTAAGCCATATAAGAGAGCTCAGACCGAGCAGTAAATCAGCAGCGATCTCCTAGATCGGCGATCATTGACAGATGGAAAGTGAGCATCTCAGAAAGTCACTATGATTGATGTATCCGAGCCTTGTGGTGGCTATCCTGCCCGTTTGCTTCTACAATTGTCGCTTTAGCTGCCACTGATGACTACGTCCAAACAGTTTTTAGGATTTTAGTTTGTTGTCGGCCTTCGGTTTGTATGCAGTTGTATGGGGCATCTCTAGGAATGAAGTACAACCGGTTATTCAGAGCACATCAGGACGGATGTGCCGCAACTGTGGGAAGCCATCCCGTCCACATGAACAACAAGGTGGTCACCATTAGACCCCCATCTCAACATCATCATAGCTGATAGATACTGTCCAGTAGATAATAAGATTAAAAGGGTTCTCCAGCATTAGAAAAACATGGCCGCTTTCTTCCAGAGACAGCACCCCTCTTGTCCCCAGTTCAGGTGTGGTTTGCAATTAAAAGGATATTCCACCTAAAAGCTAAAATAATTTAATGCTCTCAAACCAAACTGGTCTTACTCCCCAAGTCTCCTGAGTATTTTAAGCCATCTCTTTGCCATTCCTGTGTTACATGTTTTACTAAAAGCAGTTCTATATCCAAGATGGCGCCAGCCAGGAAACTACATTTCCCATCATTCATTGCTTCTCCCTGATTAGTCAGTTTCCATTTGATGTAGCAGAACTGATGCCTGAATAATGTAGCAGAGCTGATCTGCACATGATGTAGCAGAGCTAATGAGTGCACGGTGAAGGAGAGCTAATGAGTGCACGGTGTAGCAAAGCTAATGAGTGCACGGTGTAGCAGAGCTAATGAGTGCACGGTGTAGCAAAGCTAATGAGTGCACGGTGTAGCAGAGCTAATGAGTGCACGGTGTAGCAAAGCTAATGAGTGCACGGTGTAGCAGAGCTAATGAGTGCACGGTGAAGGAGAGCTAATGAGTGCACAGTGTAGCAGAGCTAATGAGTGCACGGTGAAGGAGAGCTAATGAGTGCACGGTGTAGCAAAGCTAATGAGTGCACGGTGTAGCAGAGCTAATGAGTGCAAGATGTAGCAGAGCTAATGAGTGCACGGTGTAGCAGAGCTAATGAGTGCAAGATGTAGCAGAGCTAATGAGTGCACGGTGTAGCAGAGCTAATGAGTGCACGGTGTATCAGAGCTAATGAGTGCACGGTGTAGCAGAGCTAATGAGTGCACTGTGCAGCAGAGCTAATGAGTGCACGGTGTAGCAGAGCTAATGCACGCAAAATGTAGCAAAGTTGATGCGTGCACAATGTAGTAGAGCTGATGCAGCTCAGGAGGATGCCGGAGAGGTAATCTGCCTATGGTGGGGTGGGGGCCTTTTGGTGGGCGGCAATGCGCAGCACAGGAGAGATGACCGGTTCCAGAGCGCTGTCATCTTTGTGTACATTCGGGTGCGGGGGTGTGATTGGGACAGTGGGTGCAGGAGGGGAGAGGGCATCTGATCACAAGTGGTGGTGGTGGTGGTGGGGAGCCAATTTTCAGTTTTGTGCTTTCGTTTTTTCCTCCCTGTGTATATAAGGCCATAGCACTTGTATTTTTTCACCCACATGAACCCTTATTTTTTGCGCCACTAATTGTACTTTACAATGGCAGACTTAATTTTTGCATAAAATATGCTGTGAATTTTTTTTTATTTGGGCAGGTTTTTGTGTTTACGCCATTCACCCTATGGTAAAACTGACTTGTTATTCACGGTGGCTCAGTGGTTAGCACTGTAGCCTTGCAGCGCTGGCGTCCTTCAAATCCCACCAAGGGCAACATCTGCAAAGAGTTTGTATGTTCTTTCCGTGTTTGTTTGGGTTTCCTCCGGGTACTCCGGTTTCCTCCCACACCCAAAAACATACAGATAGGTGAAGCGCTGCCGAATCTGTGTGTGCTATACAAATAAAAACATTATTAATATTATTATTATCCCTCAAGATGTTCCGATTACAATGATATGTAACTTGCATAACTTTTATTTTATCTGACTGCTTTTAAAACTTTAAAATCTTTAAAAAGAACTAAATGTTCCTTAAAGGACAAGTGCCATGAAAAACTTTTTCCCAGTAATTGAAGCACATTACAAAGTTATATAACTGTAATATGCTTCAATCACCTATCTGCCCCCCTTCCCTGTCTTTTCCCCCCTCCACCCCCCACCAGGAAGTGTCCTGACTCACACAGACCTGATTACTGTCGTCACCGTCACCAAGCTCTTCTCTCAGCTCCTTCTCCTGTTACACCAGCCTCCCCCCTCCCCTGCCTTGTCAGGTGACAGGCTTGCTCAGCTCCCATTGGCTGAACAACTGCAAGCCATCACTTGTCACATCTCACTTGCTTATCTTCCCTCAGACTGACTCCGGCAGATAGGCAGCTCCCCCCTCCCCTCATACCCTCTCTCCCCCCTCCCCTCATACCCTCTCTCCCCCTCCCCTCATACCCTCTCTCCCCCTCCCCTCATACCCTCTCTCCCCCCTCCCCTCATACCCTCTCTCCCCCCTCCCCTCATACCCTCTCTCCCCCTCCCATCATACCCTCTCTCCCCCTCCCATCATACCCTCTCTCCCCCTCCCCTCATACCCTCTCTCCCCCCCTCCCCTCATACCCTCTCTCCCCCCTCCCCTCATACCCTCTCTCCCCCCCTCCCCTCATACCCTCTCTCCCCCTCCCCTCATACCCTCTCTCCCCCCTCCCCTCATACCCTCTCTCCCCCTCCCCTCATACCCTCTCTCCCCCTCCCCTCATACCCTCTCTCCCCCTCCCCTCATACCCTCTCTCCCCCTCCCCTCATACCCTCTCTCCCCCCTCCCCTCATACCCTCTCTCCCCCTCCCCTCATACCCTCTCTCCCCCCCTCCCCTCATACCCTCTCTCCCCCTCCCCTCATACCCTCTCTCCCCCTCCCCTCATACCCTCTCTCCCCCCTCCCCTCATACCCTCTCTCCCCCTCCCCTCATACCCTCTCTCCCCCCTCCCCTCATACCCTCTCTCCCCCTCCCCTCATACCCTCTCTCTCCCCCTCCCCTCATACCCTCTCCTGCTGCCCTGGACTCAGTGAAGGAGTCATGTCACTAGAGAAGATAAGCTGAGCAAGCAGAGTCACCTGACAAGGAGGGGGAGGGGGAGGCTGGTGTAACAGGAGCTAGGGCAGCCCTCCTGCTGATGACTCATCCTCACAAGAAGGAGCTGCCTGGTGACGGTGAGGACAGTAATCAGGTCTGTGTGAGTCAGGACACTTCCTGGTGGGGGGTGGAGGGGGGAAAAGACAGGGAAGGGAGGCAGATAGGTGATTGAAGCACATTACAGAGTTATATAACTTTGTAATGTGCTTCAATTACTGGGAAAAAGTTTTTCATGGCACTTGTCCTTTAAAACTGTTCTATTCCCCTCCTAATAACAGTTTTATCCTATCTATGAGGCAGTGTGAGATGTCATTTTTTGCTTGCTTGCATATATGTGACTTTTTTATCACTTTTTATTACAATTTTTCTGGATTTGATGCAACCAAAAATGCGCAATTTTGCACTTCGGTATTTTTTTTGCGCTTATGCCACTTACTGTGCATGATCGGGAATGGTATAATTTTTATAGTTCGGCGATTGCGCATGTGGCGATACCAAATATGCTTATTTTTTTTATTTATTTTTTTATTTTTATTTATTAAATGTGAAAGGGGGGGGTGATTTTTTTTTTATTAGGGCAGGGGATTTTTTATTACTAAAAAAAAAACCTTTTTTTTTTTAACATACTCATTAATTAGAAGTCCCCCTTATAGATAAGTGTTGTATACTTAATATAGCACCGATCCATCAGATCAGTGCTGTATTGCTCTGGTCTGTCGCAGACCAGATGCATGGATTGCCAATCTGGGATCAGCGTCAGTCTGAATAAGGGATCTTCCCTCCGTGATCACATCATGGAGAGAAGGTCCCACCACTAGACACCAGGGACGACGCTCTGCAGGGCATTTAAATGCAGCTGTCATGTCTGACAGCTGCTTTTAAATGTCCTTATTAGCGGACACAGTGATCGGCCTAGCCCACTAATAGCTGCGGTCCCAGGCTGCAGAAAGCACCCAGGATTGCGGCCGTTCACAGCTGGGTCGCAGTGCGGCCCCTCTCTGAACCCCCCTAACGGTGCCATGACGTATGAGATACATCATTGGTCGTTAAGGGGTTAATGGAAGTGAGTTGCAAAACCTGCTCCCAAACTGGAGACAAGAGTGGTGCCGTCTTTAGAAGAAAGTGGCCGTGTTTTTCTAATGCTGGAGAACCCCTTTGCCTGAACAGGTACCGCGGCCATCTGAGCGCTTGTTGTTTAGAGGTAATTGGGTCAGGCCAGCTCCCTGGTGGCTCAGTCTGCAGCCCCTATGACCGCTCTCCTGTAGGCACATCTAAGCGGCTATCACTTTATCTGTATATATATATATTTATATATGTATATATATATATATCAGCATAGAATCTTCTGGAGGCCGCGGATTAACCCATCGGAGAGCGTGTCTGACAGAGCGAGCACCGAACGGCCTTGAGCAGACGATGATATATCGGAAGACAAAGCAAGTGAAGAAGATAAAACGCTGCAAAATATTCAATGAAATCCAATTGTAAATATGTTTGCTTTAATAATCTGCCCCGAGTGCAATAAAAAGGAGGCCTCCGTCGCCTTTACAGCGGCTTCTATACTTCTAGCATCGGGGTCCAGTCAATCGGCATCCAGCAATCTCGCCTCTCATCTCGTCTTCTCGCCCTTAAAGGGAATCAAACATGAAATATTAAAGCCCTGGCTGACTTTAGCACGCAGACTTATGCTACACGGCGCTGATAGAAAATTCAGCTGGGTTCTGGCTCAGCGGGAAAAGATGCAAGTTTGCATCTTTTCTGCGATTGAAAATCTCCATATTGGCTTCTTTCCTCTGCTTGGCCGGCGTCCTCTTCTTCTTTAAGTTGGGTGCGCGGCACCTTTCGGCTCGGCAGGTCAGCAGTCTGGGAATGTGCACGCTAATTTTTATGCAGCCCCAAAGCCGAGCGGATTTCTAAAGCATCACTCCAATCAGTGCGAGGGCAAGGAAGGGACAATATGACAATTTGCAATCACTGAAGAGTTACTGTGTCTCTCAGCCAAAGCAGGACCTCTGTGAATGAGTTATCTGTGCCGCATGCTATATCTCCATATGAAAGGTAACAGGTCATCTTTATTCTTGGAACAGAATCCCTGCAGCTGTCTCCCTCTCCCCTCCCCCGTCCTCTATCTTTCAGGCCGCTTCTAACCCCTCAAGCATTCATATATACTATATACTGGTGGAGACCCCCGCCTGTGATAGATCTCCCTTCCACCCGGCTCATTTGACTTACATTTTTTAATTAAGTCATTTTTCTCTTTTATATGAAGCTGATGTTAATTCTTTTGTATTATTGATCGACTGGTTACGTTACTTACTGGATTCAGCGGATTACAAGACGTCGCTTTGCTGAACAAGCAGCAGGGAAAGTGTCCAAAGGCGACAAGAGAGGGGACGCGTCTCTGGAAAGTGCTGGAAGAAAACTCCGGACGCAATATGGTATCAAGCTGATCGATGGTTTATAGCAATGTATAGAAAGAGCCAATGGTGGAGGGATCGAGGTGACAAGTGCCCAGGGTAACCTTATTACTGGCAAACAGATGTGTCCACCCTTACCTTTTCTTTAGTTAAAGGGAATCAGTCACCACTGACCTGTCTGCTTCAGTAATACCCATGAAATCACAATCCCCAGTCACCTCTTCTTCTGTCTGGGGGATAGGCCATTCCTTTGTTATTCTTACTAGAAATCTATGACTCAATAACCAACTCACTAACCAATCAGAGCTGGCAGTGCCAGACAGTGCAGGGAGACACCCCACCCAACTAGTTGCACCCAGTTATTGGTGACGGGTTCCCTTTAACCCCTGGATGACCCTGGACATAAACGTATGTCCTGGAAGTCTGTCATGTACACTCTGTACATTTACGTCCTGGGTCCCTAGGGAACTATGAAGCGCTCTCCGGAGCAGGGCGAGCTTCATAGCAGGTGGGGGCCGGGCTGCTCACTGCTCACCGTTAATGACAGGCTGCAGTGATCAGGCTGCAGCCTGTCATTAACCCCTCAAACCCGCGAACACGATGCGACCGCAGTGTTTAAGTGTGACAGGGGCCCCTTCTGTCACTTACCGATCAGGCTTTAACTGACTGCTAGAGGTCTCTTACCTACCTACGTGCGTTCCGATCGGCACTCTGCCGATTGAGTCTTCCACAGGCCACAGGAAGGCTCAATCAGCAGATCGCCTATTACACTGATCAATACTATGCCTATGGCATAGCAATGATATGATCACTGTGTATAATCTAATGATTGCAGGTAAAAGTACCCCAGGGGGACTTAAAAAGTGTAAAAAAAAAAGTAAAAATGTTTTTTGTTTTTTTTTTACAATACCCCAAAGCCCCTCCCCCAATAAAAGTTAAAATCACCCCCCATCCCATAGTATATAAATCTATATCATAAAAATGAAAGTCTGTCTGTCTGTCTGTCCCCGATAGACTTCGAAACGCCTGAACCATTTGACCCCAAATTTGGCACACAGATACATTGGGTGCCCGGGAAGGTTAGAGCGAAGGCCCCGTCCCCGCCAGATGTACAGGAGGGGAGGGGGAAGAGCGGCGCACCATAGAGATGAAAGGGAAAATCTCCACACTGCAAACACAGGTGATATCATTAGCCTTAGCAACCAATAGGATTACTACTTTCATTTTCACAGGAAGCTGTGGTTGCTAGGGTGGCAACAGATCCACTGAAATAACTGGTAGACCCCCTACTCCATCTATACAGTACAGGTATACAGGACCTCCTACTCCATCTATACAGTACAGGTATACAGGACCCCAAAACTATACACTACAGGTACACAGGACACTACAGGTATACAGGACCCCAAAACTATACACTACAGGTATACATACCTCCCAACATTTTGGACAGCCAAAGAGGGACAGTTGTGGTTCATGCTAGGAAAATTTTACAGGCATTTCTTTTTAATTCAAGGATGCATTTACACATCCAGGATCTGCTGCAGATTGATGCATTTACACATCCAGGACCTGCTGCAGATTGACGCATTTACACATCCAGAATCTGCTGCAGATTGATGCATTTACACATCCAGGATCTGCTGCAGATTGATGCATTTAGTTACATCAATATCTGCAAATCCGCAGCAGATCCTGTAGGTGTGATGACATCCTTAGGTCGCATTCACACATCAGTAACGCTGTCTGTAATTGCGGACCCAAAACTGCGGCCAGGATTACAAATGTGTATCAGTTCCTGTTGGCATTTGCAGGGACACCTGTCAGATAGGTGACACAGGCGCACAATGGCTTCATCGCTTTGTTGCAGCATGGATCATGTCCTCAAATGGATCAGAAACACCTACAGATGTGTGTATGGGGTCATAGAACTCAATGAGTCTGCATGTGTGACAGCGGCCATAATGTCACATGACTCATGGGAATATAACAATGTTTAGGATCCAGCTTGCACCACATGATAGAATAATATGCAGGTTTGGGTCTATTATACAGTAAGAAACCAGACACTTTCTAGAGCAACATAGAAGGCTTATTGATGCAAATCTAATTAATAGGTCAAAAAGAGGGACATGTAAGGGGCAAAGAGGGACAGAGGGACGTGTGTCAAAAGTAGGGACTGTCCCTCTGAAAGAGGGACACTTGGCAGGTATGGGTATACAGGACACTACAGGTATACAGGACCCTAAAACTTCACACTACAGGTATACAGGACCTCTACCAACTATATACTACAGGTATAAAGGACCCCCAAACTATACACTACAGGTATACATGACCCCAAAAGTATACACTCTAGGTATACAGGACCATAAAACTATACACTACAGGTATACAGGACCATAAAAATAAACACTACAGGTGTACAGGGCCCCCAAAACTATAAACTACAGGTATACAGGACCTCCACCAACTATGTACTACAGATATACAGGACCCCAAACTATACACTACAGGTGTACAGGACCCCCAAAACTCTATACTACAGGTATACAGCACCTCCACCAACTCTATACTACAGGTATACAGGACCCCGAACTATACAATACAGGTATACAGGACCCCAAAACTATACACTACAGGTATACAGGACCATAAAACTACACCCTACAGGTATACAGGACCATAAAACTAAACACTACAGGTGTACAGGACCCCCAAAACTATACACTACAGGTATACAGGACCTCCACCAACTATATACTACAGGTATACAGCACCTCCATCAACTCTATACTACAGGTATACAGGACCCCCAAACTATACACTACAGGTATACAGGACTCCAAAACTATACACTACAGGCATACAAGATCTCCAGCAACTATACACTACAGGTATACATATCCTCCACCAACTATATACTACAGGTATACAGGACCCCCAAACTATACAGTACAGGTGTCCAGCCCCCCCCCCCCCCAACTCTACACTACAGGTGTACAGGACCCCCAAACAATACACTACAGGTATAGAGCACCTTCACCAACTATATACTACAGGTATCCAATACAATATCCGCAAACTATACACTACAGGTATACAGGACCCCCAAACTATACACTACCGGTATACAGGACACAAAACTATACACTACAGGTATACATGACCCCACAACTATAAACTACCGGTATACAGGCCCTCAAAACTCTACACTACAGGTATACAGGACCCAAAAACTGTAAACTACAGGTATCCACGACCCTCAAACTATAAACTACAGGTATACAGCACCTTCACCAACTATAAACTGCAGGTATACAGCTCCCCCCCCCCCCCCCACGAACAATTGCAGTTTCCTGTTAAGCATAATTTGCAATGGCAATAAACATGGCCCAAGCCTGATCACTGCAGGTGGTGGCATAAATCTGGATTCTGCATGTCTTCAACATGGACAATTGCATGTTGCTGCTCAAGAGTTGTATCAGGTAAAATCTTTATGTCTATGTACTTGCCAATGTTGTACATAACCAGGCTGTATATAACACTGCCAATGCTGTATAAAATGAGGCTCTGTATATAACACTGCCAATGTTGTTTATAACCAGGCTGTATAAAACACTGCCAATGTTGTATATAACCAGGCTGTATATAACACTGCCAATGTTGTATATAACCAAGCTGTATATAACACTGCCAATGTTGTATATAACCAGGCTGTATACTGTATAACACTACCAGTGTTGTATATAACCAGGCTCAGTATAACACTACCAATGTTGTATATAACCAGGCTGTATATAACACTGCCAATGTTGTAAATAACCAGGCTCTGTATAACACTGCTAATGTTGTGTATAACCAGGCTGTATACTGTATAACACTACCAGTGTTGTATATAACCAGGCTCAGTATAACACTACCAATGTTGTATATAACCAGGCTGTATATAACACTGCCAATGTTGTAATAAACCAGGCTGAGTATAACACTGCCAATGTTGTATATAACCAGGCTCTGTATATAACCCTGCCAATGTTGTATATAACCAGGCTCTGTATATAACACTGCCAATGTTGTACATAACCAGGCTGTATATAACGCTGCCAATGTTGTATATAACCAGGCTCTGTATATAACACTGTCAATGTTGTACATAACCAGGCTGTATATAACACTGCCAATGTTGTTTATTACCAGGCTGTATATAACACTGCCAATGTTGTATATAACCAGGCTCTGTATATAACACTGCCAATGTTGTATATAACCAGACTCTGTATATAACACTGCCAATGTTGTAAATAACCAGGCTCAGTATAACACTACCAATGTTGTATATAACCAGGCTGTATATAACACTGCCAATGTTGTAATAAACCAGGCTCAGTATAACACTGCCAATGTTGTATATAACCAGGCTCTGTATATAACACTGCCAATGTTGCATATAACCAGGCTCTGTATATAACACTGCCAATGTTGTACATAACCAGGCTGTATATAACACTGCCAATGTTGTACATAACCAGTCTGTATATAACACTGCCAATGTTGTACATAACCAGGCTGTATATAACACTGCCAATGTTGTACATAACCAGGCTGTATATAACACTGCCAATGTTGTTTATTACCAGGCTGTATATAACACTGCCAATGTTGTATATAACCAGGCTCTGTATATAAAACTGCCAATGTTGTACATAACCAGGCTGTATATAACACTGCCAATGTTGTATCTAACCAGGATCTGTATATAACACTGCCAATGTTGTATATAACCAGGTTCTGTATATAATACTGACTGCCAATGTTGTACATAACCAGGCTGTATATAACACTGCCAATGTTGTTTATTACCAGGCTGTATATAACACTGCCAATGTTGTATATAACCAGGCTCTGTATACAGTCTGATCACATGACATCTCAGTTTGGCTGTAAGGTATTTAGGATGTTTAAAGTTTTTAGTTTATTTCTAATGTGCATAAGCTACAATTTACATAAACAGAGCAGAACCGTCAGGTATATAGGGGTATATGGGGCTCCTGGCGATTTCCCCTTAAACAAAAAAAACCCAAGGGTATAGATTGGCCCCCTGACCACTCTTGGAACAAATCTAATTAACACCCTGACACTTTATACGCGGGCAGCGGCGGGGACATTTTCTAATTCTTCATAAAAAACATTCCAGGTGCACAGTAATTAGACTGGGTTCACACTACGTATATTTCAGTCAGTATTGTGGTCCTCATATTGCAACCAAAACCAGGAGTGGATTAAAAACACAGAAAGGATCTGTTCACACAATGATGTAATTGAGTGGATGGCCGCCATTTAATGGCAAATATTTGCTGTTATTTTAGAACAACGGCTGTTATATTGAAATAATGGCCGTTATTTACTGTTATATGGCGGCCTGCCACTCAATTTCACCATTGTGTGAACAGATCCTTTCTGTGTATTCTATCCACTCCTGGTTTTGGTTGCAATATGAGAACCACAATACTGACTGACATATACGTAGTGTGAACCCAGCCTAAATATATATATATATATATATATATATATATACACACATGTTATATGCCAGCAGTGAAGGGACAACATGGACCCCCTGTGCTTATTGCGCACACATGGGTGGGGGGGTGGGGGCGCCAAATTGAATCTTTGCCCCGGGTGCAGGAGAGCCTAGCTACACCCCTGGCCAGGGGCCCCGCTACCAACGATCAGATTGAGAATCCACTGGCATTAGGACCCAGCGACTTAGCATCTCAGCTTCCTGCATCTATCTGAGAACAAGGCCATGCTGCTGATCAGCTGGTGAGAGCGCTCCCCATGTACTTAAACTAAGCCTAACCTGAACTGAACCGGCCTGACGACATCTCCAAGCCGAGAGACGGGTGAGAGGTGCCGCCGTGCACTGTACCTCTATATAACATCATATATTGCAATATTGTCTGGATTTCTCCTTTAACATCTCTCCCCAATGCTAATGAGTAGAGAGTCCACGGACTAACCAGGAGTCCAGCACCAGCACTCCATATACTAACCAGGAGTCCAGCACCAGCACTCCATATACTAACCAGGAGTCCAGCACCAGCACTCCATATACTAACCAGGAGTCCAGCACCAGCACTCCATATACTAACCAGGAGTCCAGCACCAGCACTCCATATACTAACCAGGAGTCCAGCACTCTATATACTAACCAGGAGTCCAGCACCAGCACTCCATATACTAACCAGGAGTCCAGCACCAGCACTCCATATACTAACCAGAAGCCCAGCACCAGCACTCCATTTACTAACCAGGAGTCCAGCACTCTATATACTAACCAGGAGTCCAGCACCAGCACTCCATATACTAACCAGGAGTCCAGCACCAGCACTCCATATACTAACCAGGAGTCCAGCACCAGCACTCTATATACTAACCAGGAGTCCAGCACTCCATATACTAACCAGGAGTCCAGTACTAGCACTCCATATACTAACCAGGAGTCCAGCACCAGCACTCCATATACTAACCAGGAGTCCAGCACCAGCACTCCATATACTAACCAGGAGTCCAGCACCAGCACTCCATATACTAACCAGGAGTCCAGCACCAGCACTCCATATACTAACCAGGAGTCCAGCACCAGCACTCTATATACAAACCAGGAGTCCAGCACCAGCACTCCATATACTAACCAGGAGTCCAGCACCAGCACTCCATATACTAACCAGGAGTCCAGCACCAGCACTCCATATACTAACCAGGAGTACAGCACCAGCACCTCATATACTAACCAGGAGTCCAGCACCAGCACTCCATATACTAACCAGGAGTCCAGCACCAGCACTCCATATACTAACCAGGAGTCCAGCACTCCATATACTAACCAGGAGTCCAGCACTCCATATACTAACCAGGAGTCCAGCACTCCATATACTAACCAGGAGTCCAGCACCAGCACTCTATATACTAACCAGGAGTCCAGCACCAGCACTCCATATACTAACCAGGAGTCCAGCACCAGCACTCCATATACTAACCAGGAGTACAGCACCAGCACCTCATATACTAACCAGGAGTCCAGCACCAGCACTCCATATACTAACCAGTAGTCCAGTACTAGCACTCCATATACTAACCAGGAGTCCAGTACTAGCACTCCATATACTAACCAGGAGTCCAGCACCAGCACTCCATATACTAACCAGGAGTCCAGCACTCCATATACTAACCAGGAGTCCAGCACTCCATATACTAACCAGGAGTCCAGCACCAGCACTCTATATACTAACCAGGAGTCCAGCACCAGCACTCCATATACTAACCAGGAGTCCAGCACCAGCACTCCATATACTAACCAGGAGTCCAGCACCAGCACTCCATATACTAACCAGGAGTCCAGCACCAGCACTCCATATACTAACCAGGAGTCCAGCACCAGCACTCCATATACTAACCAGGAGTCCAGCACCAGCACTCCATATACTAACCAGGAGTCCAGCACCAGCACTCCATATACTAACCAGGAGTCCAGCACCAGCACTCCATATACTAACCAGGAGTCCAGAACCAGCACTCCATATACTAACCAGGAGTCCAGCACCAGCACTCCATATACTAACCAGGAGTCCAGTACTAGCACTCCATATACTAACCAGGAGTCCAGCACCAGCACTCCATATACTAACCAGGAGTCCAGCACCAGCACTCCATATACTAACCAGGAGTACAGCACCAGCACCTCATATACTAACCAGGAGTCCAGCACCAGCACTCCATATACTAACCAGGAGTCCAGTACTAGCACTCCATATACTAACCAGGAGTCCAGTACTAGCACTCCATATACTAACCAGGAGTCCAGTACTAGCACTCCATATACTAACCAGGAGTCCAGCACCAGCACTCCATATACTAACCAGGAGTCCAGCACTCCATATACTAACCAGGAGTCCAGCACTCCATATACTAACCAGGAGTCCAGCACCAGCACTCCATATACTAACCAGGAGTCCAGCACCAGCACTCCATATACTAACCAGGAGTCCAGCACCAGCACTCCATATACTAACCAGGAGTCCAGCACCAGCACTCCATATACTAACCAGGAGTCCAGCACCAGCACTCCATATACTAACCAGGAGTCCAGCACCAGCACTCCATATACTAACCAGGAGTCCAGCACCAGCACTCCATATACTAACCAGGAGTCCAGCACCAGCACTCCATATACTAACCAGGAGTCCAGCACCAGCACTCCATATACTAACCAGGAGTCCAGAACCAGCACTCCATATACTAACCAGGAGTCCAGCACCAGCACTCCATATACTAACCAGGAGTCCAGCACCAGCACTCCATATACTAACCAGGAGTCCAGCACCAGCACTCCATATACTAACCAGGAGTCCAGCACCAGCACTCCATATACTAACCAGGAGTCCAGCACCAGCACTCCATATACTAACCAGGAGTACAGCACCAGCACCTCATATACTAACCAGGAGTCCAGCACCAGCACTCCATATACTAACCAGGAGTCCAGTACTAGCACTCCATATACTAACCAGGAGTCCAGTACTAGCACTCCATATACTAACCAGGAGTCCAGTACTAGCACTCCATATACTAACCAGGAGTCCAGCACCAGCACTCCATATACTAACCAGGAGTCCAGCACTCCATATACTAACCAGGAGTCCAGCACCAGCACTCCATATACTAACCAGGAGTCCAGCACCAGCACTCCATATACTAACCAGGAGTCCAGCACCAGCACTTCATATACTAACCAGGAGTCCAGCACTCCATATACTAACCAGGAGTCCAGCACCAGCACTCCATATACTAACCAGGAGTCCAGCACCAGCACTCCAGTTACTGCCAGCAATCCCAGGGTGGTTTCATTTCTTATCAGTGTGGTTCTACTCTCGCTGCAGTGTATTCCAGCTGAGACTTGTGACAGGACAGTGCAATTTCAATAATCCCAGTTTGGTTTTATTCCAATTTTCTTTTCTTTTTTTTTTCAGCACAGTCCAGCTGAGACTTGTAGTTCTACAGCGCTTAATACATACCAATACAATTGCTGTGACTAGCATAACACCGTAAGGGCCCTATGGTTACATTTTACATTTTAAACTGTGTTACTGATTTTATTTCTAATATCTCTAATATTTGTGTTTGTCAGTAGTTATATTTACACTGATGCATTGATCCATGCTATGAGATCATTATCATCATCATCATCATCATTATTATTATATTGCATTTTATTTGAAATATCGAGTAGTCATTATGGGGGAGATTTATCAAAGGGTGTAAAATTTAGACTGGTGCAAACTGGCCACAGCAACCAATCACAGCTCAGCTTCCACAGCAACCAATCACAGCTCAGCTCCCACAGCAACCAATCACAGCTCAGCTCCCACAGCAACCAATCACAGCTCAGCTCCCACAGCAACCAATCACAGCTCAGCTTCCACAGCAACCAATCACAGCTCAGCTCCCACAGCAACCAATCACAGCTAGGCTTTCCTTTCACCAGAGCTGGAAGCTGAGCTGTGATTGGTTGCTGTGGGAGCTGAGCTGTGATTGGTTGCTGTGAGAGCTGAGCTGTGATTGGTTGCTGTGGGAGGTGAGCTGTGATTGGTTGCTGTGGGAGCTGAGCTGTGATTGGTTGCTGTGAGAGCTGAGCTGTGATTGGTTGTTGTGAGAGCTGAGCTGTGATTGGTTGCTGTGGGAGCTGAGCTGTGATTGGTTGCGGTGAGAGCTGAGCTGTGATTGGCTGCTGTGAGAGCTGAGCTGTGATTGGTTGCTGTGGGAGCTGAGCTGTGATTGGTTGCTGTGGGAGCTGAGCTGTGATTGGTTGCTGTGGGAGATGAGCTGTGATTGGTTGCTGTGGGAGATGAGCTGTGATTGGTTGCTGTGGGAGATGAGCTGTGATTGGTTGCTGTGGGAGATGAGCTGTGATTGGTTGCTGTGGGAGGTGAGCTGTGATTGGTTGCTGTGGGAGATGAGCTGTGATTGGTTGCTGTGGGAGATGAGCTGTGATTGGTTGCTGTGGGAGATGAGCTGTGATTGGTTGCTGTGGGAGGTGAGCTGTGATTGGTTGCTGTGGGAGGTGAGCTGTGATTGGTTGCTGTGGGAGATGAGCTGTGATTGGTTGCTGTGGGAGATGAGCTGTGATTGGTTGCTGTGGGAGATGAGCTGTGATTGGTTGCTGTGGGAGATGAGCTGTGATTGGTTGCTGTGGGAGATGAGCTGTGATTGGTTGCTGTGGGAGGTGAGCTGTGATTGGTTGCTGTGGGAGGTGAGCTGTGATTGGCTGCTGTGATTGGTTGCTGTGTGCGCTGAGCTGTGATTGGTTGCTGTGAGAGCTGAGCTGTGATTGGTTGCTGTGAGAGCTGAGCTGTGATTGGTTGCTGTGAGAGCTGAGCTGTGATTGGTTGCTGTGAGAGCTGAGCTGTGATTGGTTGCTGTGGGAGCTGAGCTGTGATTGGTTGCTGTGGGAAGTGAGCTGTGATTGGCTGCTGTGGGAGCTGAGCTGTGATTGGTTGCTGTGGGAGCTGAGCTGTGATTGGTTGCTGTGGGCGCTGAGCTGTGATTGGTTGCTGTGGGCGCTGAGCTGTGATTGGTTGCAGTGGTCAGTTTGCACCAGTCTAAATTTTACCCCCTTTGATAAATCTCCCCCAATGTCTATTGCTTGGACATCCAGGCTCCTCTCTCTCTTTTTTTTTTGTAACTTAGAGCTGTCATTGCCTGTGATTTTAGTGAGCTGCCTCTATTCTTGTCATTTTGTTGATTTCATTTCACATACCCCTTTCTATCCATCTGCATACACATAGTAGCTTTAAGCTCCAGGCTTCTTTCCTTTATTCTTTGTTTGACATTTAGTGATTAGGGTAGTCCCTGCTTAGTTGTGACCTCGGCCCTGGAGATTATAGTGAGCTGCACCCACCGCCTTTACTGTCCTAGTACATAGTGACTAATACCGCCATACAGCCACTGAATAAAGACCGCTATATAAACACAAATGTAACTAATAATACCAATATAATGCCCTCTCACCAGGACCACTACCCTCAACATACAGTGACTGTAAAATCCACTATGTAAAGACAAATATTCTACCTAAGCCACGGCCATATAGATGTGGATACCAGCCTACACATTTACTGTACATCCAGTGACTCACAGGGGGCATCTCTCTATATGGATCACAGGTATGGTTTTGCCAGTTTAAGTTGTTCGCTTTTTCTTCTCCATCTGGCCTCGGCCATCATGAAGACATCTTTGTGCCTCCATGTAATAATAAGGTCTCTGTACATCCATATGTAAGTTGGGCTACTCTTCCTGTAGATGTTTCCCGTGTTTTGCCCACTAGGTAGTATCCTCCCATGTAGGCATCCCGCATTGGTAGCCCCCCTGTTAGTTACCCCTGCCCCCCAAGTAATTAGTTTTCTCTATGTAGATAAGTCCATCCTTAGGTAAATCTCCCCTGTAGGTAATACCCCATATAGATAATGTCCCCTGTAGGTAATACCCCATATACATAATCTCCCCTGTAGGTAATACCCCATATAGATAATGTCCCCTGTAGGTAATACCCCATATACATAATGTCCCCTGTAGGTAATACCCCATATAGATAATCTCCCCTGTAGGTAATACCCCATATAGATAATGTCCCCTGTAGGTAATACCCCATATAGATAATCTCCCCTGTAGGTAATACCCCATATAGATAATCTCCCCTGTAGGTAATACCCCATATACATAATGTCCCCTGTAGGTAACACCCCATATAGATAATCTCCCCTGTAGGTAATACCCCATATAGATAATGTCCCCTGTAGGTAATACCCCATATAGATAATGTCCCCTGTAGGTAATACCCCATATAGATAATCTCCCCTGTAGGTAATACCCCATATACATAATGTCCCCTGTAGGTAATACCCCATATAGATAATCTCCCCTGTAGGTAATACCCCATATAGATAATGTCCCCTGTAGGTAATACCCCATATAGATAATCTCCCCTGTAGGTAATACCCCATATACATAATGTCCCCTGTAGGTAATACCCCATATAGATAATCTCCCCTGTAGGTAATACCCCATATAGATAATGTCCCCTGTAGGTAATACCCCATATAGATAATGTCCCCTGTAGGTAATACCCCATATAGATAATGTCCCCTGTAGGTAATACCCCATATAGATAATGTCCCCTGTAGGTAATACCGTATATAGATAATGTCCCCTGTAGGTAATACCGTATATAGATAATGTCCCCTGTAGGTAATACCCCATATAGATAATCTCCCCTGTAGGTAATACCCCATATAGATAATCTCCCCTGTAGGTAATACCCCATATAGATAATCTCCCCTGTAGGTAATACCCCATATAGATAACGTCTCCTGTAGGTAATACCCCATATAGATAATGTCCCCTGTAGGTAATACCCCATATAGATAACGTCTCCTGTAGGTAATACCCCATATAGATAATGTCCCCTGTAGGTAATACCGTATATAGATAATCTCCCCTGTAGGTAATACCCCATATAGATAACGTCTCCTGTAGGTAATACCCCATATAGATAATGTCCCCTGTAGGTAATACCGTATATAGATAATCTCCCCTGTAGGTAATACCCCATATAGATAATGTCCCCTGTAGGTAATACCCCATATAGATAATCTCCCCTGTAGGTAATACCCCATATAGATAACGTCTCCTGTAGGTAATACCCCATATAGATAATGTCCCCTGTAGGTAATACCCCATATAGATAATGTCCCCTGTAGGTAATACCCCATATAGATAATGTCCCCTGTAGGTAATACCCCATATAGATAATGTCCCCTGTAGGTAATACCCCATATAGATAATGTCCCCTGTAGGTAATACCCTATATAGATAATGTCCCCTGTAGGTAATACCCTATATAGATAATGTCCCCTGTAGGTAATACCCCATATAGATAACGTCTCCTGTAGGTAATACCCCATATAGATAATGTCCCCTGTAGGTAATACCCCATATAGATAATCTCCCCTGTAGGTAATACCCCATATAGATAATCTCCCCTGTAGGTAATACCCTATATAGATAATGTCCCCTGTAGGTAATACCCTATATAGATAATGTCCCCTGTAGGTAATACCCCATATAGATAACGTCTCCTGTAGGTAATACCCCATATAGATAATGTCCCCTGTAGGTAATACCCCATATAGATAACGTCTCCTGTAGGTAATACCCCATATAGATAATCTCCCCTGTAGGTAATACCCCATATAGATAATCTCCCCTGTAGGTAATACCCCATATAGATAATGTCCCCTGTAGGTAATACCGTATATAGATAATCTCCCCTGTAGGTAATACCCCATATAGATAATCTCCCCTGTAGGTAATACCCTATATAGATAATGTCCCCTGTAGGTAATACCCTATATAGATAATGTCCCCTGTAGGTAATACCCCATATAGATAATGTCCCCTGTAGGTAATACCCCATATAGATAATCTCCCCTGTAGGTAATACCCCATATAGATAACGTCTCCTGTAGGTAATACCCCATATAGATAATGTCCCCTGTAGGTAATACCCCATATAGATAACGTCTCCTGTAGGTAATACCCCATATAGATAATCTCCCCTGTAGGTAATACCCCATATAGATAATCTCCCCTGTAGGTAATACCCCATATAGATAATGTCCCCTGTAGGTAATACCCCATATAGATAATGTCCCCTGTAGGTAATACCCCATATACATAATCTCCCCTGTAGGTAATACCCCATATAGATAATGTCCCCTGTAGGTAATACCGTATATAGATAATGTCCCCTGTAGGTAACACCCCATATAGATAATCTCCCCTGTAGGTAATACCCCACATACATAATGTCCCCTGTAGGTAATACCCCATATAGATAACGTCTCCTGTAGGTAATACCCCATATAGATAATGTCCCCTGTAGGTAATACCCCATATAGATAATCTCCCCTGTAGGTAATACCCCATATAGATAATGTCCCCTGTAGGTAATACCCCATATAGATAACGTCTCCTGTAGGTTATACCCCATATAGATAATCTCCCCTGTAGGTAATACCCCATATAGATAATGTCCCCTGTAGGTAATACCCCATATAGATAATCTCCCCTGTAGGTAATACCCCATATAGATAATGTCCCCTGTAGGTAATACCCCATATAGATAATGTCCCCTGTAGGTAATACCCCATATAGATAATGTCCCCTGTAGGTAATACCCCATATAGATAATGTCCCCTGTAGGTAATACCGTATATAGATAATGTCCCCTGTAGGTAATACCGTATATAGATAATGTCCCCTGTAGGTAATACCCCATATAGATAATCTCCCCTGTAGGTAATACCCCATATAGATAATGTCCCCTGTAGGTAATACCCCATATAGATAATGTCCCCTGTAGGTAATACCCCATATAGATAATCTCCCCTGTAGGTAATACCCCATATAGATAATCTCCCCTGTAGGTAATACCCCATATAGATAATCTCCCCTGTAGGTAATACCCCATATAGATAACGTCTCCTGTAGGTAATACCCCATATAGATAATGTCCCCTGTAGGTAATACCCCATATAGATAATGTCCCCTGTAGGTAATACCGTATATAGATAATCTCCCCTGTAGGTAATACCCCATATAGATAATGTCCCCTGTAGGTAATACCCCATATAGATAATGTCCCCTGTAGGTAATACCGTATATAGATAATCTCCCCTGTAGGTAATACCCCATATAGATAATCTCCCCTGTAGGTAATACCCCATATAGATAATGTCCCCTGTAGGTAATACCCTATATAGATAATGTCCCCTGTAGGTAATACCCCATATAGATAACGTCTCCTGTAGGTAATACCCCATATACATAATCTCCCCTGTAGGTAATACCCCATATAGATAATGTCCCCTGTAGGTAATACCCCATATACATAATGTCCCCTGTAGGTAATACCCCACATACATAATGTCCCCTGTAGGTAATACCCCATATAGATAACGTCTCCTGTAGGTAATACCCCATATAGATAATGTCCCCTGTAGGTAATACCCCATATAGATAATCTCCCCTGTAGGTAATACCCCATATAGATAATGTCCCCTGTAGGTAATACCCTATATACATAATGTCCCCTGTAGGTAATACCCCATATACATAATGTCCCCTGTAGGTAATACCCCATATAGATAATGTCCCCTGTAGGTAATACCCCATATAGATAATCTCCCCTGTAGGTAATACCCTATATAGATAATGTCCCCTGTAGGTAATACCCTATATAGATAATGTCCCCTGTAGGTAATACCCCATATAGATAATGTCCCCTGTAGGTAATACCCCATATAGATAATGTCCCCTGTAGGTAATACCCCATATAGATAATCTCCCCTGTAGGTAATACCCCATATACATAATGTCCCCTGTAGGTAATACCCCATATAGATAATCTCCCCTGTAGGTAATACCCCATATAGATAATCTCCCCTGTAGGTAATACCCCATATAGATAACGTCTCCTGTAGGTAATACCCCATATAGATAATCTCCCCTGTAGGTAATACCCTATATAGATAATGTCCCCTGTAGGTAATACCCTATATAGATAATGTCCCCTGTAGGTAATACCCCATATAGATAATGTCCCCTGTAGGTAATACCCCATATAGATAATGTCCCCTGTAGGTAATACCCCATATAGATAATCTCCCCTGTAGGTAATACCCCATATAGATAATCTCCCCTGTAGGTAATACCCCATATAGATAATGTCCCCTGTAGGTAATACCCCATATAGATAATCTCCCCTGTAGGTAATACCCCATATAGATAATCTCCCCTGTAGGTAATACCCTATATAGATAATCTCCCCTGTAGGTAATACCCCATATAGATAACGTCCCCTGTAGGTAATACCCCATATAGATAACGTCCCCTGTAGACAAACCCGCTTTGAGTAAACTCCCCCCCCCCCATCTGTTGGCAATCTCCTTGGCCCTTTGACCCCAGTGGGAGCGGGGACAGGTGTAGGTGGTGGCCATCTTTGTATCTATGAACAGCAGAACGCGTTGGTGCTTTATCAATGAACCAAATAATTAATAAAATATGTACAAAAATGTACGGGAGCATGTGCAGAGGGGATGGGGTATTAGAGAGAACGATACATAGTGACAGATATCAGCTCCACGATATGGAGAAGCGTAATAACTTCCATGGTGAAATCACATCGCCAACGTTTCCTAACTTCGAAAGAAGTTTTTTCTGAATATCAGTCAACAATAAATGTGATAGATTTCTGCTTCTTATATGTAGAGAAAAAGAAGGAGGCGACGAGGCCGAGAACCTTAGAAGATGAGAAAATGAATGAGAGTCCAAGGTGGAGGGCAAAGGGGAAAGGTGGGAAGAGGCGACTGATGAGATGGGAGGCAGCGGGATAAGACTGGGATATTACTGGGCTATTAAAGGTATATGACTGGGCTATCACTGGGCTATTACTGGGATATGACTGGGATATTACTGGGCTATTACTGGGATATGACTGGGATATTACTGGGCTATTACTGGGATATTAAAGGTATATGACTGGGCTATCACTGGGCTATTACTGGGATATGACTGGGCTATTACTGGGCTATTAAAGGTATATGACTGGGCTATCACTGTGCTATTACTGGGATATGACTGGGCTATTACTGGGCTATTACTGGGATATGACTGGGATATTACTGGGCTATTACTGGGATATGACTGGGATATTACTGGGCTATTACTGGGATATTAAAGGTATATGACTGGGCTATCACTGGGCTATTACTGGGATATGACTGGGCTATGACTGGGCTATCACTGGGCTATTACTGGGATATTACTGGGATATTACTGGGCTATTACTGGGATATGACTGGGATATTACTGGGCTATTACTGGGATATTAAAGGTATATGACTGGGCTATCACTGGGCTATTACTGGGATATGACTGGGCTATTACTGGGCTATTAAAGGTATATGACTGGGCTATCACTGTGCTATTACTGGGATATGACTGGGCTATTACTGGGCTATTACTGGGATATGACTGGGATATTACTGGGCTATTACTGGGATATGACTGGGATATTACTGGGCTATTACTGGGATATTAAAGGTATATGACTGGGCTATCACTGGGCTATTACTGGGATATGACTGGGCTATGACTGGGCTATCACTGGGCTATTACTGGGATATTACTGGGATGTTACTGGACTATTACTGGGATGTTACTGGGACGTTACTGGGATGTTACTGGGATATGACTGGGATGTTACTGGACTATTACTGGGATGTTACTGGGACATGACTGGGATGTTACTGGACTATTACTGGGATGTTACTGGGACATTACTGGGATGTTACTGGGATATCACTCTACCAGTCCTCTACCCCATACAGACACCATGTCGTCCATGTCTTACAGTTTCTTCCGTCTGAGGAAACCATTGAAGCATTTTGAGGGTTGTAGAAACCTACAATTTTGCTGTCACCTTCATGTAACCTGACGTCGTGGGGCGCTGGGCTTATGTGTAAAGTGCCGCCTGTCTGTGCACCTTCATTATATCCAATACACAATGAAATGCATGATGGGAAAATGACTCTGAGAGGATCAAGCCCCCCGGCAGCTGCAGCCTAGCAACATCCAGCTTCATACACCGCACCTTGTTACCTCTCCAACTGTCTCAAGTTTGCACACACACACACATGCACACATACATGCACACATACATATATATGCACACACACACACACATATATGCACATACACACATACAGTATATGCACATACACACACACATGCACACATACATATATATGCACACACACACACATACACGCACACACACACATGCACACATACATATATATGCACACACACACACACACACATATATGCACATACACACACACATATATGCACATACACACACACACACATATATACACATACACACGCACGCACACACATAAATGCACACACACCCATGTGCACATACACACACACATAAATGCACACACACATACAGTGAGTCCAAGAAGTATTTGATCCCTTGCTGATTTTCTTTGTTTGCCCACTAATAAAGACATGATCATTCTATACTTTTAATGGTAGATGTATTCTTACATGGAGAGACAGAATATTAAAAAGAAAATCCAGAAAATAAATCTAAGGAATATATATTAATTGATTTGTATTTCATGGAGTGAAATAAGTATTTGATCCCTTAGTATTCATTAGCAGTTCTGGCTTTTACAGACCAGTTAGACACTCCCAATACACTTGTTACCTGACCTGAAGCCGCCTGTTCTCACTAATCACTTGTGTGAAAAACAACTGTCCACAGAATCAGACAGATCACACAGATTTCAAATCTCCAACATAGGTAAAACCAAAGAGCTGTCACAGGACCTCAGAGTCAGAATTGTTGACCTTCACAAAGCTGGAATGGGCTACAAAAAGATTAGTAAGGTGTTGGATGTGAAAGTAACAACTATTGGTGCAATTATCAGAAAGTTTAAAGAGTATAACATGACAATCAACAGACCTCGGCCCGGTGCTCCAAAGAAGATTTCGCCTGGTGGGGCGGCAATGATGCTGAGAACAGTCAGAAATCGTCCTGCAACCACTCGGCAGGAGTTAGCAAATGACCTGAAGGCAGCTGGGACCACAGTTTGCAAGGAAACAATTGGCAATACTTTGCGCAACAATGGATTCACATCCTGCAGTGCCCGAAAGGTACCCCTGCTGAAGAGAGCACATGTGGAGAGAAGGTGCCCCTGCTGAAGAGAGCACATGTGGAGAGAAGGTGCCCCTGCTGAAGAGAGCACATGTGGAGAGAAGGTGCCCCTGCTGAAGAGAGCACATGTGGAGAGAAGGTGCCCCTGCTGAAGAGAGCACATGTGGAGAGAAGGTGCCCCTGCTGAAGAGAGCACATGTGGAGGCGCGCCTCAAGTATGCCAATCATCATTTGAAAGATGAACCAAGTTATTGGGAGAAGGTTTTGTGGTCAGATGAGACCAAAATTGAACTTTTTGGCCTCAACTCCACCCGCCATGTGTGGAGGAAGAAAAATGCTGCCTATGACCCCAAGAACACTGTGCCCACCGTCAAGCATGGAGGTGGAAGCATAATGTTTTGGGGGTGTTTCTCTGCCAAGGGTACAGGGCTACTTCACCGCATCACTGGGAAGATGGATGGAGCCATGTACCGCACAATCCTGAGGGACAACCTCCTCCCCTCTGCCAGGGTTCTGAAAATGGGCCGTGGTTGGGTCTTCCAACATGATAACGACCCTAAACATACAGCAAAGGCAACAAAGGATTGGCTCAAGAAAAATCACATTAAGGTCATGGAGTGGCCCAGCCAGTCGCCAGACCTCAATCCGATGGAAAATCTATGGAGGGAGCTGAAGGTCAGAGATGCCAAGCGACAGCCCACCAACCTTCAGGATTTAGAGAGAATCTGCAAAGAAGAGTGGGCCAAGATTCCCCCTGGTGTGTGCGCTAAACTTGTGGTGAACTACAACAAACGTCTCACCGCTGTGCTTGCAAACAAAGGCTTTGCCACTAAGTATTGAGTGTGTTTGGCAAGAGGGATCAAATACTTATTTTCCTCATTGAAATACAAATTAATTAAAATATATTCTTTAAAATTATATTCTGGATTTTTTTCTTGATATTCTGTCTCTCCATGTTAGAATATATCTACCATTAAAAGTGCTGAAGGATAGTGTCTTTATTAGTGGGCAAACAAAGAAAATCAGCAAGGGATCAAATACTTCTTGGACTCACTGTATATGCACACACACACACACATATGCATATACACAAACACATATGCATATACACACACATGCACACACACATATATGCATATACACACACACACATAAATGCACACACATATATGCACACACACACACACACACACACACACACATATGCATATACACACACACACACATATACACACACACATGCACATACACACACATACACACACAGGCTGAGGAGCTGATACCCTGAGGGGGCCACCTGCTTTCTGCTGCTAGATTTTCCACCAGTGATGGACAGATCTCCCTGATGCTGGTTATTTAACCCCCTAGATGCCACAGTATTTATAAGATTACATATCAGAAGTATAATAGTGCAATAATTGGATGCTGATCAGGGGTGATGGACGCCTCTGTGGTTACTGTGATCGCACTATAGGACTCTGTTCAAACATAACATGACAATAAATTAACAGATTAAAGAAAGTCACAGCCTGCAGAATTGTTTTTGCTTTTTGGGGACCTTTTTCCCCCTGCCATATCCCTGCCTCCTCCCTGTCACATCCCTACCCCATCCCTACCCCATCCCTGTCACATCCCTACCCCATCCCTACCCCATCCCTGCCCCATCCCTGTCACATCCCTACCCCATGCCTACCTCATCCCTGCCTCATCCCTGTCACATCCCTGCCTCCTCCCTGCCACAAACCTGTCACATCCCTACCCCATGCCTACCTCATCCCTGCCCCATCCCTGTCACATCCCTACCCCATCCCTACCCCATGCCTACCTCATCCCTGCCCCATCCCTGTCACATCCCTACCCCATCCCTACCCCATGCCTACCTCATCCCTGCCTCCTCCCTGTCACATCCCTACCCCATCCCTACCCCATGCCTACCTCATCCCTGCCTCCTCCCTGTCACATCCCTGCCTCCTCCCTGCCACAAACCTGTCCTATCCCTGCCCCATCCCTGTCACATCCCTGCCTCTGCCCCTGCCCCATCCCTGTCACCTCTGCCCCCTCTGCCCTATCCCTGCCCCATCCCTGTCTTATCCCTGCCCCATAATGTGTACTTAAAGGGAACCAGTATGAAGCTCCTGTGCAGCTTGCGGTACGTACCAGTTGCGGCTGCAGCAGCAACTTTATAACTGAGAAAATTAATTTTTATTCCGCGGGCACCCGGCAGGCAGAGGCGGGCAGGCAGTCATCTGGGCGGCTCCCTGCCGGGTCTAGTCACCGTTCTCCACCTGTCAGCACGCTTAGCTGGGATGATTCACAGGGAGAGCGCACAGCGCTGACAGGCGGAGAGCGGTGACTAGACCCGGGCGGGGAGCCGCCCAGATGACTACCTGCCCGCCTCTGCCTGCCGGGCGCCCGCGGAATTAAACTATCATTTCTTGGGTATAAAGCTGCTACTGCCCTGACCGGACATGCCGCAAGCTGCACAGGAGCTTCATACTGTCCTCCCATTGGGCTGACTGGTTCCCTTAAAACTTTTTTGATCCTATTTGTTTGTTACATTAGTTTTTTTGTTGTTGTTATATCTGTGTTATCAATTTAATAAAGGGAATTCATTCTCCAATCTGCTGACCCTGTTAGATGCTATTCGGTCAAGGAGACACATGGGACCTTTCATATATCTGTCTGCGCTTCCATGATGTAGAAAAATACTTTCATTCTCCGGGTCAAACTGTCAAAGAGGCGTTCCCATCTGCCTGAAGTACTGAGGACTGTAAGGCCTCCTTGCTCCCCCTCCCATCCCCTAATTTCTTGATTATAATTTCATCTTTGAAGGTAACTTTGTAATAAAGCCGATTGTGTCAACATTTTAATTACATTGGTGTCAGCACAAAGTGTGTCTCAGTAACATCAGGATGTGTGGATGGGGACCCCCTCTCCGCAGTCTCTCAGTAACATCAGGGTGTGTGGATGGGGACCCCCTCTCCACAGTCTCAGTAACATCAGGGTGTGTGGATGGGGACCCCCTCTCCGCAGTCTCAGTAACATCAGGGTGTGTGGATGGGGACCCCCTCTCCGCAGTCTCAGTAACATCAGGGTGTGTGGATGGGGACCCCCTCTCCGCAGTCTCAGTATCATCAGGGTGTGTGGATGGGGACCCCCTCTCCGCAGTCTCAGTATCATCAGGGTGTGTGGATGGGAACCCCCTCTCCGCAGTCTCAGTAACATCAGGGTGTGTGGATGGGGACCCCCTCTCCGCAGTCTCTCAGTAACATCAGGGTGTGTGGATGGGGACCCCCTCTCCGCAGTCTCAGTAACATCAGGGTGTGTGGATGGGGACCCCCTCTCCGCAGTCTCAGTAACATCAGGGTGTGTGGATGGGGACCCCCTCTCCGCAGTCTCTCAGTATCATCAGGGTGTGTGGATGGGGACCCCCTCTCCGCAGTCTCAGTAACATCAGGGTGTGTGGATGGGGACCCCCTCTCCGCAGTCTCAGTAACATCAGGGTGTGTGGATGGGGACCCCCTCTCCACAGTCTCAGTAACATCAGGGTGTGTGGATGGGGACCCCCTCTCCGCAGTCTCTCAGTAACATCAGGGTGTGTGGATGGGGACCCCCTCTCCGCAGTCTCAGTATCATCAGGGTGTGTGGATGGGGACCCCCTCTCTGCAGTCTCAGTAACATCAGGGTGTGTGGATGGGGACCCCCTCTCCGCAGTCTCAGTAACATCAGGGTGTGTGGATGGGGACCCCCTCTCCGCAGTCTCAGTATCATCAGGGTGTGTGGATGGGGACCCCCTCTCCGCAGTCTCAGTAACATCAGGGTGTGTGGATGGGGACCCCCTCTCCGCAGTCTCAGTATCATCAGGGTGTGTGGATGGGGACCCCCTCTCCGCAGTCTCAGTAACATCAGGGTGTGTGGATGGGGACCCCCTCTCCGCAGTCTCAGTATCATCAGGGTGTGTGGATGGGGACCCCCTCTCCGCAGTCTCAGTATCATCAGGGTGTGTGGATGGGGACCCCCTCTCCGCAGTCTCAGTAACATCAGGGTGTGTGGATGGGGACCCCCTCTCCGCAGTCTCAGTAACATCAGGGTGTGTGGATGGGGACCCCCTCTCCGCAGTCTCAGTATCATCAGGATGTGTGGATGGGGACCCCCTCTCCGCAGTCTCAGTATCATCAGGGTGTGTGGATGGGGACCCCCTCTCCGCAGTCTCAGTATCATCAGGGTGTGTGGATGGGGACCCCCTCTCCGCAGTCTCAGTAACATCAGGGTGTGTGGATGGGGACCCCCTCTCCGCAGTCTCAGTAACATCAGGGTGTGTGGATGGGGACCCCCTCTCCGCAGTCTCAGTAACATCAGGGTGTGTGGATGGGGACCCCCTCTCCGCAGTCTCAGTATCATCAGGGTGTGTGGATGGGGACCCCCTCTCCGCAGTCTCAGTAACATCAGGGTGTGTGGATGGGGACCCCCTCTCCGCAGTCTCAGTAACATCAGGGTGTGTGGTTGCTACACTGCTACAATAATATATATATATATATATATATATATATATATATATATATATATATGCTGCACATAGTGTCAGTATACAGGAGATATATATATATATATATATATATATATATATATAAGCTGCACATAGTGTCAGTATACAGGATATATATATATTATAAGCTGCACATGGTGTGAGTATACAGGATATATATATTATATAAGCTGCACATGGTGTGAGTATACAGGATATATATATTATATAAGCTGCACATGGTGTGAGTATACAAGATATATATATATTATATAAGCTGCACATGGTGTGAGTATACAGGATATATATATATATTATATAAGCTGCACATGGAGTGAGTATACAGGATATACCGTCCTGTGCTACACCTGGAACCATGACAAGGAGGAACATGACACGGATCCCAATCCGCCACGTTTCCCCTTTTATTAGGAGCTGACACCGGCGCCCCCATCGCTCTCTCATCCGTATCTCTGCGTATTCCTCACTGATAATATTAGAGGAACTTGTCAGGAATATTTCCCCTCATTATAAAAGACAATATGAACTTTAATTTGCCCCAATTGTAACTTTTACGCCATTTTTGATACTTTGTGACCTCAATGTTAACGTTCTCCACCTGGTGGCTAAAAGCCTGAATTACAATGAGTTTAAAGGAAATCTGAAGCTTTATTTCTGCAAAGCTTCATGTTATATCCCTGCGAAATGTGGAGGAGATGTGAGAGGCGTCCCTGTCCTCCAGCTCGGAGCACGCCTATTACTTTATAGGTTCATACACGGCCTGGAGTGGGAGGCCGGGATCCATCAGTAACAGTATTCTCCAGTAAGGTGGAGATGTGAGAGGTGTCCCTGTCCTCCAGCTCTGACCACGCTCACTCCTCTATAGGTTCATACACGGCCTGGAACGGTAGGCTGGCATCCATCAGTAACAGTATTCTCCTGTGAGGTGGAGATGTGAGAGGTGTCCCTGTCCTCCAGCTCTGACCACGCTCACTCCTCTATAGGTCCATACGGCCTGGAGCGGGAGGCCGGGATCCATCAGTAACAGTATATCCCTGTGAGGTGTGGAGGAGATGTGAGAGGCGTCCCTGTCCTCCAGTTTGGAGCACGCCTATTACTCTATAGGTTCATACACGGCCTGGAGCGGGAGGCCGGGATCCATCAGTAACAATATTCTCCAGTAAGGTGGAGATGTGAGAGGTGTCCCTGTCCTCCAGCTCGGAGCACGCCTATTACTCTATAGGTTCATACACGGCCTGGAGTGGGAGGCCGGGATCCATCAGTAACAGTATTCTCCTGTGAGGTGGAGATGTGAGAGGCGTCCCTGTCCTCCAGCTCGGAGCACGCCTATTACTCTATAGGTTCATACACGGCCTGGAGCGAGAGGCCGGGATCCATCAGTAACAGTATTCTCCTGTGAGGTTGAGATGTGAGAGGTGTCCCTGTCCCCAAGCTCGGAGCACGCCTATTACTCTATAGGTTCATACACGGCCTGGAGCGGGAGGCCGGGATCCATCAGTAACAATATATTCTCGGTCACTCCCGGCTTCTTACACTGTATAAATTCATTGATAGGTGAAGAATCCCTTTCATTAGGACGTTGCGGCCGGCGTGCGCAGTGATATAACTCTCATAGGAATGACACTTGGACAATACCGGAGGACGGGGGGAAAGTTGAGAAGAATTTCCCGGCATAGGAGATGAAAGATTTATACGGCCCTATACGCTGCCGGCATATTGCCTAATAAACATTTTTATCACCAAAACAGCATGTTATGAAATTTTCTCTTTTTTGTCTTTTTTTTTTTATGCCTTTTGTACTTTTTTCCTTTTTATTATTTACGCTTCGTCTTCTGCCACTTAAATGTGAAACGGTCGCATTAAAGGGGAACAAACGGCGAGATGGATTTCTTGCTGTTTATGGTCGGGTTATGTGCGGCGGCGGCGGCTGTAACGTACAATCTGTACGCCGCGTTAATCATCCCGCTCCGGGGTGACACCTCTCTGCCCTATATCCAGGGAAGGTTGTTATGGCAGCTACATGACAGCTACGATCTGGATCCGGCCCAACTCTGCAGAAAATAACCCCCATCTGCCATACTCATTCGCTCAAACTCAAAGGTGGTTTTTTTGCAATATGTAAATGTATAATCCGATTATTGCAGCGAGTTCTCGGCCGTCTTTTCATTTACTGTTAGTTAAAACACCTGAAAAATCTAATGATATTAATAGTAAGGTCAGTAGGGGTCGCCCTTCTCCAGGAATCTGTGATAGTGTGAGGGATGTGGTTCTCCCACAGCGCCCCCGCAGGTACAGGGAGGTATTACACAGCGCTGACATGTAGGGTCCTCCCAATAATAAGAGCCGGATTATTCACAAAGCGTCATAGAAATCCCAGGGGTCACAGGGTGATGGCGTCTCCTTCAGGAATCAACGGAGGAAGAAAGTGAAGGGTCCCTGAGCAGTGATGGACGACTGGTGGGATTAGTGACACTGTGTTTGTCTCCACAATCACATCACATCTTATTAGTAATCAATAAGAAAATCAATGACGTTCCAAAGATCGATTCTTTTCTTTTTTGTAAATCTATTTGCAGCATCATTATAGCCCCTCACTCTCAGTATACGGTATATACCTGCATCATTATAGCCCCTCACTCTCAGTATACGGTATATACCTGCATCATTATAGCCCCTCACTCTCAGTATACGGTATATACCTGCATCATTATAGCCCCTCACTCTCAGTATACGGTATATACCTGCATCATTATAGCCCCTCACTCTCAGTATACGGTATATACCTGCATCATTATAACCCCTCACTCTCAGTATACAGTAATAATTTGCTGGGTTCACACTATGTATATTTGCAGCTGTATTTGGTCCTCATGTCAGGTCCTCATAGCAACCAAAACCAGGAGTGGATTGAAAACACAGAAAGGATCTGATCACATAATGGTGAAATTGAGTGGATGGCCGCCATATAACGTTAAATAACTTCCATTATTTCAATACCACAGCCGTTGTTTTAAAATAACAGCAAATATTTGCCATTAAATGACGGCCATCAACTCCAATACAACATTATGTGAACAGAGCCTTTCTGTGTTTTCAATCCACTCCTTGTTTTGGTTGCTATACAGCCTCACAAATACAGCCTCAAATATACGTAGTGTGAACATAGTATACCTGCATCATTATAGCCCCTCACTCTCAGTATACGGTATATACCTGCATCATTATAGCCCCTCACTCTCAGTATACGGTATATACCTGCATCATTATAGCCCCTCACTCTCAGTATACGGTATATACCTGCATCATTATAGCCCCTCACTCTCAGTATACGGTATATACCTGCATCATTAAGGCCCCTCACTCTCAGTATACGGTATATACCTGCATCATTATAGCCCCTCACTCTCAGTATACGGTATATACCTGCATCATTATAGCCCCTCACTCTCAGTATACGGTATATACCTGCATCATTAAAGCCCCTCGCTCTCAGTATACGGTATATACCTGTGTGTGGCTCATTAATAAGGAGGTATCCGCCATGCTGGGGTTGCGCCTCTTCTATACGTGTCGATCACATTGCTCGGTGATTGACATTAATGGCCGCTTTGAGACTGACAAATTCTTTTAATTTTCTGCAGAAATAATTGCAATTTACATTGATGGTGAAACCTTCCCTTGTTTGTCGAAGAAAGGAAAATCCATAGCAACCATTGAGATCTTTCCTTTGATCAATCCGGCACATATCAAGCTAATTAGAGGGACGTTCCCCACTGGTTACTTTGTGTTTTCCTTTAATTGACAAACAAGCAACTAATTGTCCTGATTTTTCTCCATTTCATACTTTCCATCATCTTAATGTGACGTCCTCGGGGGAGAAAGCCAGAGAAGCGGCGTAGAGACGGCGGCTCTGACCTCCCGGATCCCGTCAGCGTGAGGTTTCTAGCAGCTAATGAGTCTTCCGCCCGAGCCCATGTCCTCACCCGGCTCTCTGGATGCAATGCAGTACAATCACTCTTCTCCCGGTGGAACTGCGGCCTCCGAACGCGCCGAACGCTTTCCTGATACTATTCACCCGATTTGCCATGAAGGATTTTTCAGCCTTCAGAAAACTCTGGCAATAAAGAAGAAATCAAAGGATGCAGCAAAGTAAACAGACGCCATGGACGCCTCCCCGGCAGAGGGCAGGTCTGAAGGTTAGGGTCACCGGTAAGACAGACGGGGGTCACCGGTAAGACGGACGGGGGTCACCGGTAAGACGGACGGGGGTCACCGGTAAGACGGCCGGGGGTCACCGGTAAGACGAATGGGGTTCACCGGCAAGACGGACAGGGGTTACCGATAAGACGGAAGGGGGTCACTGGTAAGACAGACAGGGGTCACCAGCAGGACAGACAGGGGCTTATCGGTAAGACACACGGGGGTCACCAGCATAGACTACACGAGCGGAACTTTCTAAGTCTTCTAAGAGTTCACTAAGAGAAAGTAATAAAAGTTTTCTCCATTTCGGTAGATGCTGTCACGGTCCTGGAGCATAAACACCAAACCATCTAAAACCCTGCAGTCAGAACGGAACGATAATCGTGAATTTTACAAAAACAAATTCAGACTATAAGATACAGTCCGACTTTCCGCATTTTATTTAGTCAAGAAGGAGGCTGCGTTTACACCAAGGAATCCCCGCTCTCATCTCAGACGTGCCACGGACTCTCAGGAGGGAGAGAGACACCCGCAGAACATCTCAGGATGGACACCCACGGAACGTCTCAGGAGGGACACCCAAGGAGCATCTCAGGAGGGACACCCACGGAGCGTCTCAGGAGGGACACCCACAAAGCACCTCAGGAGGGACATCCAAGGAGAGTCTCAGGAGGGACATCCAAGGAGCATCTCAGGAGGGACACCCACGGAGCGTCTCAGGAGGGACACCCACAAAGCACCTCAGGAGGGACATCCAAGGAGAGTCTCAGGAGGGACATCCAAGGAGAGTCTCAGGAGGGACACCCAAGGTGCGTCTCAGGAGGGACACCCACAAAGCATCTAAGGAGGGACACCCATGGAGCGTCTCAGGAGGGACACCCACAAAGCATCTAAGGAGGGACACCCACGGAGCGTCTCAGGAGGGACACCCACGGAGCGTCTCAGGAGGGACACCCAAGGAGCATCTCAGGAGGGACACCCACGGAGCATCTCAGGAGGGACACCCACGGAACGTCTCAGGAGGGACACCCAAGGAGCATCTCAGGAGGGACACCCACAGAGCATCTAAGGAGGGACACCCACGGAACGTCTCAGGAGGGACACCCACGGAGCATCTCAGGAGGGACACCCACGGAGCGTCTCAGGAGGGACACCCACGGAGCATCTCAGGAGGGACACCCACAGAGCATCTAAGGAGGGACATCCACAAAGCACCTCAGGAGGGACACCCACAGAGCATCTAAGGAGGGACACCCACGGAGCGTCTCAGGAGGGACACCCACAGAGCATCTAAGGAGGGACACCCACGGAACGTCTCAGGAGGCACACCCAAGGAGCATCTCAGGAGGGACACCCACGGAACGTCTCAGGAGGGACACCCAAGGAGCATCTCAGGAGGGACACCCACAGAGCATCTAAGGAGGGACATCCACAAAGCACCTCAGGAGGGACACCCACAGAGCATCTAAGGAGGGACACCCACGGAGCGTCTCAGGAGGGACACCCACAGAGCATCTAAGGAGGGACACCCACGGAACGTCTCAGGAGGCACACCCAAGGAGCATCTCAGGAGGGACACCCACGGAACGTCTCAGGAGGGACACCCACAGAGCATCTAAGGAGGGACACCCACGGAACGTCTCAGGAGGGACATCCAAGGAGCATCTCAGGAGGGACACCCACGGAACGTCTCAGGAGGGACACCCACAGAGCATCTAAGGAGGGACACCCAAGGAGCATCTCAGGAGGGACACCCAAGGAGCATCTCAGGATGGACACCCACAGAGCATCTAAGGAGGGACACCCACGGAGCGTCTCAGGAGGGACACCCACGGAACGTCTCAGGAGGGACACCCAAGGAGCATCTCAGGAGGGACACCCACAGAGCATCTAAGGAGGGACACCCACGGAGCGTCTCAGGAGGGACACCCACGGAACGTCTCAGGAGGGACACCCAAGGAGCATCTCAGGAGGGACACCCACAGAGCATCTAAGGAGGGACACCCACGGAGCGTCTCAGGAGGGACACCCACGGAACGTCTCAGGAGGGACACCCAAGGAGCATCTCAGGAGGGACACCCACAGAGCATCTAAGGAGGGACACCCACGGAGCGTCTCAGGAGGGACATCCAAGGAGAGTCTCAGGAGGGACATCCACAAAGCACCTCAGGAGGGACACCCACAAAGCACCTCAGGAGGGACACCCACGGAGCGTCTCAGGAGGGACATCCAAGGAGAGTCTCAGGAGGGACACCCAAGGTGCGTCTCAGGAGGGACACCCACAAAGCTCTAAGGAGGGACACCCATGGAGCGTCTCAGGAGGGACACCCACAAAGCACCTCAGGAGGGACACCCACGGAGCGTCTCAGGAGGGACACCCAAGGTGCGTCTCAGGAGGGCAACCCACAAAGCATCTAAGGAGGGACACCCATGGAGCGTCTCAGGAGGGACACCTGTAGAGCATCTAAGGAGGGACACCCACGGAGCGTCTCAGGAGGGACACCCAAGGAGCATCTCAGGATGGACACCCAAGGAGCATCTCAGGATGGACACCCACAAAGCACCTCAGGAGGGACACCCACAAAGCATCTAAAGAGGGTTACCCATGGAGCGTTTTAGGAGGGACACCTGAAGAGCATCTAAGGAGGGACACCCACAGAACATCTAAGGAGGGACACCCGCGGAGAGTCTCAAGAGGGACAACCAAGGAGTGTCTCATTAGGGACACCCAAGGAGCGTCTCAGGAGGGACCCCCGAGTCTGGGATGGCTTTTCTATACGGACAGCGATGACTATTAGAGGTGGTCGAGGCGTTTTTGTGCTTTTTTGTTACAGACTATAATTGGCTTATCAGTCCATGTAGCACAACATGGCGTCTCCATCTCCCCGGACACTATCTCATCTATGTAAACAGTCGTCACCCCCATCATTGATTGACTGGGAGGAAAGTAATTTTTCAGATATTGAATATTTTCTGTATGTAAGTGATTTCCGACACAGACCTGAAGATTGATGAACGTTGGGAGTGATGGGTTCTCCAGCCGTGTGACCATCATAGAGACGAGCGTCAGTGCTCCGACGGCCGTGGATGTGACTATCTGCCAATAATATGAGACAAGTATGATGGAGCGGAGGGGACTACGTGTATATGGACAGATCCCAGCTGAGGAGCCGACTATTGATCCGTCCTAAGAGAGGAGATCATATACATCAACGGACACTAAAACACAAGATGGAAGTCATTCACGATGGACGGGAGAAAATCATTAGTCTTCAGCATTTACGTCCGTTCACCCTCCATACATCAGGGGAATAATAAGCATCTCTTAAAGGGATCGGTGTGACTCCTACTGAGGAAGAATCTCTGCTCTACCATGATGGACCAATCCCCCGGGAACGATATGCTGGGAGATTGACCCCTGTTATGTCAATGAGGTCGACCCAATGTGGTCATGTAAAATGGATGAGAAGCTTTAATTACAATTGATATTAACATTACTGTAAAGTAAACTGTCCTCGCTGTAATGAGCAGCAAAAGAGCCCGACATTGATTCTTCTAAATACCCATCTTAGGTTTGACGGCCACATCCATCATGGATTATCAGTGGTTCTTCCTTCTACACATACTGGCGCCCCCTGCTGAATGATGATGGGTGGGAGGAGGGCAGTGACAGCCTCTTACATCACGCTTTGGGTCACCTTACTACGTATATATTTATATACATTGTAGAACTAATCCTATATCTGGTGCAGACAATGAAGCAATGTTGCATTATAATTCGCTTTCGCTTTCGATGCATCAGTCATCACCCTGATCCCCTATAATAGACTAATGTTTCTACTCTAGAACTAGAACCTCATCTCCAGAGACTATAGCCTCTGGCACCTATAGTACATGACACCCACATGGCACCTACAGTACATGACACCCACATGGCACCTACAGTACATGGCACCTACACAGCATCCACATGGCACCTACACAGCATCCACATGGCACCTACACAGCATCCACATGGCACCTATAGTACATAACACCCACATGGCACCCCATGGTATCTACATGGCACCCAAATGGTATCTACATGACACTCACATGGCTATCTACATGGCACCTACAGTACATGGCACCTACATGGTATCTACATGGCACCCATAGTACATGACACCCACATGGCACCTACAGTACATGACACCCACATGGCACCCCCATGGTATCTACATGGCACTCACATGGCACCCAAATGGTATCTACATGGCCCCTACAGTACATGAGACCTACATGATATCTACATGGCACCTATAGTACCTGGCACCTATATGATATCTACATGGCACCTATAGTACATGGCACCCACATGGCACCCACATGATATCTACATGGCACCTATAGTACATGGCACCCACATGATATCTACATGGCACCTATAGTACATGGCACCCACATGATATCTACATGGCACCTATAGTACATGGCACCCACATGGCACCTATAGTACATGGCACCTATAGTACATGGCACCCACATGATATCTACATGGCACCTATAGTACATGGCACCTATAGTACATGGCACCCACATAATATCTACATGGCACCTATAGTACATGGCACCCACATGGCACCTATAGTACATGGCACCCACATGATATCTACATGGCACCTATAGTACATGGCACCCACATGATATCTACATGGCACCTATAGTACATGGCACCCACATGGCACCTATAGTACATGGCACCTATAGTACATGGCACCCACATGATATCTACATGGCACCTATAGTACATGGCACCCACATGATATCTACATGGCACCTATAGTACATGGCACCCACATAATATCTACATGGCACCTATAGTACATGGCACCCACATGGCACCTATAGTACATGGCACCCACATGATATCTACATGGCACCTATAGTACATGGCACCCACATGGCACCTATAGTACATGGCACCCACATGATATCTACATGGCACCTATAGTACATGGCACCCACATGGCACCTATAGTACATGGCACCCACATGATATCTACATGGCACCTATAGTACATGGAACCTACATGGCATCTTATTACCATTACTTGGGTACTAGGCACATAACAAACACCTATACTGATTCCGGCTCTTCTGAGGAAGTGGAAACGCCAAAAGTACTTTACCATAGGGGACAATAACGTGCGGGGAGTTTTTTGTGGTGCTTGAATCTGTGTCTGCAGGAATCGTAAATAAATTCTGCAAGATTCGCCAACAATACGGATCTATAACCGCCTCCAAGTAACACAAATAATACAAAGTGTAATATAAACGCCATCATCTGTCAATCGCTTCCACTTCTTCTGTCTTCTTTGTGAGACCTTGTTTACCCGGCAGCCGCGTGATGTCTTCATGGATGACACGTGAATAATCGGGGATTGGTCGAGGGCCGATAGGGACGCCGTGGGAGCAGCAGGTGAGGGTCAGTCATTTGATTGGCTGAGCATTTAGTATTTTTATGTTATACTCATCATGATAAGTTACTTCATCTTGGAAAGATTCCTCTGTCCATCGAACCTCCTTGTCAGCCCTGTTGGTGATCATGTGACTAAGAGCTCAGAACCTTCTGCCGAAAATCAAATTACAGGAAAAAAGTCTGAACTGGGCTTAAGGGGCCAATCCATCATGCACCACTGTAATGTATTGCGCAGGTTAGTTTGATTGACAGGTCATGCTGATAAAACTCGCACCATAAATAAAAGGGTATAAAGAAATCTCATTGATCCGCAGAGTTCTTTGCACCATCCTGCTTCCTGACGACCGCCAAACCACATTGTGCTCCCCTCCCAAGATAAAGGGAAGACTTTAAAAGATGGCGGCTCTGTAAGTACACAAATAAATCCTTACGCTTCTGCGTAGGTGCGAGAGACATGACGTAAATCATTGCGACGGACGATAAAGTGTTCACAAAAAGCAAAAATCCTTAATGCAGTAAGATTGGGAGCTTTTCTGCCATAATGACTGCCGCCCTTCGTGGTCTCCATGAATGATTAACCGCGTCACTTGCCTGCAACATACAACCGCTACGTCTGGTACGGATATGTCACTGTGTATGGAGCGGGATGATTGAAATGCATCCACATTAGTGTTATCACCGATGAGGACCGGGATACGTCCCCTCCAAATATTGCGGGGCGGAGCTTCTCCGGAGAGAAGCTTCAACGATTCTACTTTCTGAAACCGGATCGGGAGTCAAAGAAGTCGGAATGCCGACTACTAAACAGTGAGCGTCTCTTCTATATGTATCACAAGCAAACTCTATGGAAATGGTGACCATAAAACAATGGTGGTGACTTCTGCTGGTCCGGGGCTTCTGCTGCTCATAGAATAGCCGGGCTGGTGGCCGACCTGTTAGCCGGGAGGCCATAAAAGTCACCGCTCTATAAGTGCACCCATAAACTCTTCTATCACTTCTCAAGTGCAGGAGACGTCATGTAAATCCCAGTGACTGACAATAAAATATTCAAAAGAAAAAAAAAATTCCAATTCACAACGCAGAGAAATTGTGTGTTTTTCTGCTATCATAATTCTACACTTTCACAGACTCCATAAATAATTAACTATGTCACTTACTTACAACATACAAGTAACACCACCCCGGGCGGAAAGCGCAGCCGTATATATCAGCGAGCAGGAAGATTCTGATATCCACTGAGCTGTATCAGATGCTAATCGAGTCTTACATCTCAAGTCGTTACAAGGTAAAAGGGTGCGCGACAAAGTGATAATAGCTTTTGGATACTTGGATTGTAAAAACTCCAGACAATAAAATAATCAGTCTCAGCAAAGGTGTCTACAGATGTGCCAGAATGTTTGTATCATTTCACTGTAGCCCAATTCAGCGGCCCATCAACCATAGAGACGAGTGGGCTCCGCCCCTAACAGACCATTGGGTACAACGGGTGGTGTGCGGTGGCCTCTGGCCCAACTGGGCCTGCAGCAAATTAGTCAAATACGTCAAGTAAAGGGGGTCATTTGGGCGATAGCAAGTTCTCCAAACCCCTGACTTGAGCTGGTAGGAGCTGTCCTTGGCAAGTAGATGGAAACAGGACACGGGGAGAGCAGGGGGGCACTTGAGCAATGGAAACTTCTCCAAACCCCTGATTTCAGCTGACAGGAGCCGTCCTTGGCAAATAGAAGGAAACAAGACACTTGGAGAGCAGGGGGGCACTTGAGTGATGGCAACTTCTCAAAACCCCTGACTTCAGCTGGCAGGAGATGCCTTGGCAAATAGAAGGAAACAAGACACTTGGAGAGCAGGGGGGCACTTGAGCGACTTGAGCGATGGTAACTTCTCAAAACCCCTGACTTCAGCTGACAGGAGCCGTCCTTGGCAAATAGAAGGAAACAAGACACGTGGAGAGCAGGGGGGCACTTGAGCGGTGGCAACTTCTCCAAACCCCTGACTTCTGCTGGCAGGAGCCGTCCTAGGCAAGTAGATGGAAACAGGACACGGGGAGAGCAGGGGGGCACTTGAGCGATGGCAACTTCTCCAAACCTTTGACTTGAGAATTGGGTTGAGACTTAGATGGGCCTTGCAGCGTAGACATACAGGTTCCTCAGAGGTAGTCACACCTCAGGTGTTTAGCACAACATAGTTCTGTAATATATTCAGATAGGAAATACAGGAAAAGCAGTATAAACTCCTCCACTATTGACACTATGCTGAACTGAACACATGGCTCTCTCCACCCCTACACATGTCCAACTCATTCTCAGTCGGTTGACAGAGGGTTATTATGTCTCTTGCACTCAGATTCCCCCCTCAATGCCTAGGTTATATATAGTGGGATTGGGACTGAGCCAGTTAGTTGTTGGTTGTTAGTTGGGAGTGTGCATTAGAAGCAACACTACTCCAGAGAGAATGCTGAGAGATTCTTCCTGGGCATGGGACTGTTATCTTTCTTTTATGTTCTGATACCCTAGCCATGTCCAGCTAGAGCACCATGAGTGCGGGGATGTGGAAGTCCGAGATTAAAACCTATCCATGCTGGGCTGTCGTCCTCTTCTTCTATCTCTGAATGCAAAGCACAAGTAACCGAGGTTCTATTCAAGCCAGTAGTTAAGCACAGCGCGAAGGCCGAGTCTCTAATGCATGCTGCTAGGATTCCTAGCTCTACCCACTGGGTGTGCCTGTAATCCTTGATCGTGTGTCACTCTGTGCCCACATGGTAGCTCAGGTGGATGTTCATTTCCATGAATACAGGACTTACAACTTGAGCTGAGCACCACAGTTGTCTGGATAAGGACCTCACGTTTACCCCCACAGACCCCCAAGTCGCTTCAGCTCCACTTCTCAAGGTTAAAAAGCCTATTGTCTTCAAAGTCAGGATACTTAACTCATCAGTATACATCCAGCTTCTATGCTGGGTAACGTATCTACCAGTGTACCAGCTGTGCCTCCTATTTCAGAGAAAAGAACAAAAGTCTATTGTTTTGCTAAAGATTCCTAAACTGTGGAAAGGACTGTTTAGCACCTTCCAAGAACACCTGCAGAGCTATATTTGGCCACATATATTCCTATAACATTGTATCCCTCTATGAGTTCTCCAGTAAAGAGTTTAACTGTTTAGGTGCTTGGAGTTTGTCCTCTGTAGCGTGCAACTCGCACAACTCATCACTACAACTCCTAGTATCCTGTCAGTGCTGAGTTAGAGTATCCAGGGGTGGCCATAGCTGGTCCCACTCCTGGCCACCTTGACAAGTGCCTGTTCATGCTTCCAACATCTACCTTCTAGGTCACTGTACTTGTGCGCTCCACAGGCTGCGCTCCTGACAGGTGGCTGGGACTTCTGGTGCAGGCTGCGCTCCGGACAGGTGGCTGGGACTTGTGGTGCAGGCTGCGCTCCTGACAGGTGGCTGGGACTTGTGGTGCAGGCTGCGCTCCTGACAGGTGGCTGGGACTTCTGGTGCAGGCTGCGCTCCTGACAGGTGGCTGGGACTTCTGGTGCAGGCTGCGCTCCTGACAGGTGGCTGGGACTTCTGGTGCAGGCTGCGCTCCTGACAGGTGGCTGGGACTTCTGGTGCAGGCTGCGCTCCTGACAGGTGGCTGGGACTTCTGGTGCAGGCTGCGCTCCTGACAGGTGGCTGGGACTTCTGGTGCAGGCTGCGCTCCTGACAGGTGGCTGGGACTTCTGGTGCAGGCTGCGCTCCTGACAGGTGGCTGGGACTTCTGGTGCAGGCTGCGCTCCTGACAGGTGGCTGGGACTTCTGGTGCAGGCTGCGCTCCTGACAGGTGGCTGGGACTTCTGGTGCAGGCTGCGCTCCTGACAGGTGGCTGGGACTTCTGGTGCAGGCTGCGCTCCTGACAGGTGGCTGGGACTTCTGGTGCAGGCAGTGTCTGTAACACATGCTGCCTGTGCCTGAAGAAGAGTGTACAGGAGAGCTGCAGCAACAGCGAAGCGTGTGGGAGGTGAGTTTTGTTTTTAGTGCTCCGACCTTGGATGACCCCACAGCTGCACATCACTCAGGGGCCCCCGGGTTATGTGCAGCTACAGTATGATCAGATGTGGGCCCCCCAGTCGCTTCAGGCCCCTGGCAGCCACCAAAATATATATAAAAATTATAATCCACCAATGGCTATAAATGTGTAGCCTATATGTACATGTATAATAGTATATATATATATATGTATATGTGTAGCATCCAGCTGTATATATATAATCTACATGTATATGTATAGTCTATATATATATATATATATATATATATATATATATATATATATATACACTACTGTTCAAAAATTTGGGGTTACCCAAACAATTTAGTGTTTTCCATGTAGTCCCACTTCTTCACCCCCAGACGTTGTGAAATGAATAGAAAATAGAGACAAGACATTGACAAGGTTAGAAATACTGACTTGTAGGTGAAATAACATTGTTCTTCCATCACACTTTGCTTCCGTCCCAGAATCCTCCTCTTGCACCAATTCCAGCATTGCACACCTTTGGCATTCTAGCTATTAATCTGTTGGGGTAAGCTGGAGAAATTGCCCCCCACGCTTCTAGAAGCAGCTCCCACAAGTTGGATTGGTTGGATGGGCACTTCTGGCGTACCATACGGTCCAGCTGCTCCCACAATGGGGTGGTGATCTGGTGACTGCGCTGGCCACTCCTTTACCTAGGATAGAATACCAGCTGCTGCTTCTGCTGGAAATGGTTCTTGCACAATTTGGAGGTGTTTAGGGTCATTGTCCTGTTGTAGGATGAAATTGGCTCCAACCAAGCGCTGCCCACTGGGTATGGCATGGCGGTGCAGAGTGATGGCCTTCCTTATTCACAATCCCTTTTAACCTGTACAAATCTCCCACCTTACCAGCACCAACCCCAGACCATCACATGACCTCCACCATGTATAACAGATGGCGTCAGGCATTCTTCCAGCATCTTCTCATTTCTTCTGCGTCTCACAAACCTTCTTCTTTGTCATCCAAACACCTCAAACTTGGATTCATCCATCGTCCACAACACTTTTTTCCAGTCTTCCTCTGTCCAATCTCTGTGTTCTTTTGCCCATCATAATCTTTTTCTTTTATTGGCCAGTCTCAGATATGGCTTTTTCTTTGCCACAAAATCCGGCAGCCGCCTCTTCACTGTAGATGGTGACACTGGTGTTTTGCGGGGACTATGTAATGAAGATGCCATTTGGGGACCTGTGAGGCGTCTGTTTCTCAAACTAGAGACTCTAATGTGCTTATCTTCTTGCTTAGTTGTGCAACGCGGCCTCCCACTTCTTTTTCTACTCTGGTTAGAGCCTGTTTGTGCTGTCCTCTGAAGGGAGTAGTACACACCGTTGTAGGAAATCTTCAATTTCTTAGCAATTTCTCGCATGGAATAGCCTTCATTTCTAAGAACAAGAATAGACTGTCGAGTTTCAGATGAAAGTTCTCTTTTTCTGGCCATTTTGAGCGTTTAATTGACCCCACAAATGTGATGCTCCAGAAACACAATCTGCTCAAAGGAAGGTCAGTTTTGTAGCTTCTGTAACCAGCTAGACTGTTTTCAGATGTGTGAACATGATTGAACAAGGGTTTTCTAATCATCAATTATCCTTCTGAGCCAATGAGCAAACACATTGCACCATTAGAACACTGGAGTGATAGTTGCTGGGAATGGGCCTCTATACACCTATGTAGATATTGCACCAAAAACCAGACATTTGCAGCTAGAATAGTCATTTGCCACATTAGCAATGTATAGAGGGGATTGGTTTAACGTTAGAACGTTATCTTCATTGAGAAGTACAGCGCTTCTCCTTCAAAAATAAGGACATTTCAATGTGACCCCAAACTTTGGAACGCTAGTGTATGTGTGTAGCATCCAGCTGTATATGTATAATCTATATGTATATGTATAGTCTATGGGGGACATTTATGAAGTCAGGTTTTTTCTGCGATGGACTTAAAAATGTCCCTGATGCTCCGAGACTACGGAGTTTTAGGGAGAGGTGCACTGCCTCTACATAAATCCGGCGCACGCCAGGAACCCTACGCCACCCCGGAGCTCAGAGCTGGAGTAGGTTTCCTGACTTTTTTTTAGCAAAACAAATGCTGAATTGAGCGGACTCTGAGTCCGCGCCCCTGTTCCGCCCCCTCCACACACCCTCCCCGCCCCCCTGGCGTACCGGGCGGAAAGTGGCCAGATGTGAATATTTTATTCACAAAGCGGCCATTTGCGAATAAATTTATTGGCATCTGGCCATTTTCCGTCGAAAAATAAGCTTTTTTTTTTTTAACTTGATAAATGTCCCCGTTTATGTGTAGCATCCAGTTGTATATGTATAATCTATAGGTATAGTATATATATATATATATATATATATATATATATATATATATATATATATACACATCTGTACATGTATAGTCTATATATATATATAGATATATATGTGTGTGTGCTTGTGTGTGTAGTATATAGCTGTGTATGTTCCGTACAGATACGCCATGTAATAACATTATAATTGTCTGTATGGAGAAGCAGATGGGAGATTCCCGGTCGGTGTTTGTATCGGTAAAGACCGCTGCCGCTTCCGATCAGATTGATAGAGATTTCCCATGGGTGATGGATATAGAAGGGCGCCATCCTGTAACATCTTGTGTCCATCTGTGCGGTCACTTAGGAGGAGGCCGATCTATCCAGTGCATAATACATATCTCTGTATAATCGGCGGCCTGCATTGTGTGAGGACATGTATAATACAACACAGGCGCCATGTATATTTATATATGGCTGTATATACCCTCCTAGCAGGACCATAAATTAATGACGAGGCCGGGGTCTGGAGATTAGGGGAAGCGCAGGTTTATTAATCATTCAGCGCCGGGGCCCCACTTGGGCGCTGACCTTTCCGTTCTCCTCGTCTCCATCCTGTGGTTTAAGCACTGGGGCGTCTGTAACCGCTGCCGCTCTGCGCTCACACGTATGAATATGCATGACACTCACCTAGCTCTCTTCAGGGGAGCTCGGCAATGATTCGGAGAGGGACAAGCCCCGCTGGCTGTGGAGAGAACTCCGAGCGCAGGAGAAATATTCAAGTATTAGACTCACAAAGGTGCAGAGCTTTAATAATGCAGAACCCCAACTCTACAGGACGTCCATACAATCTATATATATATATATATATATATATATACACCTGTGCTACAGAGCCATGGGCCCCGCATAACACTGATGCAACCATCATAGACACCAGGGCCCGGCTCACCTACTGCTGCCGCATCTATCCTCCATACACAATATATATATATATATTTGCCTGTGCTACACAACCATGGGACCCGCATAACATTGGTACAACCATCATATCATCACATATATACATATACTGTATAATGGCGTATCACACATCACCCCATATATATATATACTGTATAATGGCGTATCACACATCACCCCATATATATATATATACTGTATAATGGCGTATCACACATCACCCCATATATATATATACTGTATAATGGCGTATCACACATCACCCCATATATATATATATGCTGTATAATGCCGTATCACACATCATGGGGGGCGGGGATTTGTATCTGGGGGATGAGGGGGGAGGGGATTTGTATCTGGGGGATGGGGGGCGGGGATTTGTATCTGGGGGATGAGGGGGAGGGGATTTGTATCTGGGGGATGAGGGGGAGGGGATTTGTATCTGGGGGATGGGGGGCGGGGATTTGTATCTGGGGGATGGGGGGGAGGGGATTTGTATCTGGGGGATGGGGGGGAGGGGATTTGTATCTGGGGGATGGGGGGGAGGGGATTTGTATCTGGGGGATGGGGGGGTGGGTTAATTTGTATCTGGGGGATGGGGGGGAGGGGATTTGTATCTGGGGGATGGGGGGGAGGGGATTTGTATCTGGGGGATGGGGGGGAGGGGATTTGTATCTGGGGGATGAGGGGGAGGGGATTTGTATCTGGGGGATGGGGGGCGGGGATTTGTATCTGGGGGATGGGGGGGTGGGTTAATTTGTATCTGGGGGATGGGGGGGCGGGGATTTGTATCTGGGGGATGGGGGGGCGGGGATTTGTATCTGGGGGATGGGGGGCGGGGATTTGTATCTGGGGGATGGGGGGGCGGGGATTTGTATCTGCGGGATGGGGGGATGAGGCTTTGTATCTGGGGGATGGGGGGGAGGGGATTTGTATCTGGGGGATGGGGGGGAGGGGATTTGTATCTGGGGGATGGGGGGAGGGGATTTGTATCTGGGGGATGGGGGGGAGGGGATTTGTATCTGGGGGATGGGGGGGCGGGGATTTGTATCTGGGGGATGGGGGGGAGGGGATTTGTATCTGGGGGATGAGGGGGAGGGGATTTGTATCTGGGGGATAGGGGGAGGGGATTTGTATCTGGGGGATGAGGGGGAGGGGATTTGTATCTGGGGGATGAGGGGGAGGGGATTTGTATCTGGGGGATGGGGGGGAGGGGATTTGTATCTGGGGGATGGGGGGGAGGGGATTTGTATCTGGGGGATGAGGGGGAGGGGATTTGTATCTGGGGGATGGGGGGGGCGGGGATTTGTATCTGCGGGATGGGGGGATGAGGCTTTGTATGTGGGGGATGGGGGGGCGGGGATTTGTATCTCCGGGATGGGGGGCGGGGATTTGTATCTGGGGGATGGGGGGGAGGGGATTTGTATCTGGGGGATGGGGGGGCGGGGATTTGTATCTGGGGGATGGGGGGGAGGGGATTTGTATCTGGGGGATGAGGGGGAGGGGATTTGTATCTGGGGGATGAGGGGGAGGGGATTTGTATCTGGGGGATGAGGGGGAGGGGATTTGTATCTGGGGGATGAGGGGGAGGGGATTTGTATCTGGGGGATGGGGGGGAGGGGATTTGTATCTGGCGGATGAGGGGGAGGGGATTTGTATCTAGGGGATGGGGGTGCAGGGATTTGTATCTGCGGGATGGGGGGAGGGGATTTGTATCTGCGGGATGGGGGGAGGGGATTTGTATCTGGGGGATGAGGGGGGAGGGGATTTGTATCTGGGGGATGAGGGGGAGGGGATTTGTATCTGGGGGATGAGGGGGAGGGGATTTGTATCTGGGGGATGAGGGGCGGGGATTTGTATCTGCGGGATGGGGGGATGAGGCTTTGTATCTGGGGGATGGGGGGGCGGGGATTTATATGTGGGGGATGGGGGCGGAGCTTTGTATCTGGGGGATGGGGCGGGGCTTTGTATCTGCGGGATGGGGGGAGGGGATTTGTATCTGGGGGATGAGGGGGAGGGGATTTGTATCTGCGGGATGGGGGGATGATGCTTTGTATCTGGGGGATGGGGGGGAGGGGATTTGTATGTGGGGGATGGGGGCGGAGCTTTGTATCTGGGGGATGGGGCGGGGCTTTGTATGTGGGCGATGGGGCACAGTCATGGTGTGGAGGTGTGACCACCTGCTTGCGATGTCCGTTAGCTGTACGTGCAGGCGCAGTTTTGTTCACGTGATAATTTAAGGCGCTATTACATGAAGCAATTATCAGCAGCACTTGGCTGATTACCGGACGTTAATTGTTTGGTGTAATTCTACGTTTCCACGAAGCGATAATTCACCCAATTAATTGTTTAACGACTTTGAACCAACGATTTGGTTTTTTGGTTTTAAAACCGTTTGCAAATTTTACATAGGATAAATCGGTGAACGACTGTTTACACAAAGCGATCTGCCAATTTTCAGCCAACGACGTTTTAAGAACATGTTGAAAGATCAAAATGAACGATTTCTCGCTTGACGTTTGATCGTTCGCTGCGTTTACACGGTAAGATTATCGCTCAAGTGCGATTGTTTATGCAAAAATTTGAACGATAATTGTTCCGTTTAAACGCAGCATAAGTATGTTGAATAAAAACGAGAACAATAGCCACAGTCTGCAGGCCGTCGCACCTTGTAATAGCAGTGGTGGCAGCAGACCGCCGCTCTCTTCTAGAGATTGGACAGGCAGCCCGTCCCGCAGCTCCCCGGGCAACGAGGAGCAGGTGATCGCTGATCTGACAGGTGGGCACTCTCATGCTGCTAATTATCAGGCCGTGTAATCAGGGCCGGTTTTAGACTAAATGTGGCCCTGGGCAAAGTTGAAGGTGGGGCCCCAAATGCTGAAATATTGTAGCAGCAATTTAAGGTTCCCATACACTTTTTGGTGGTACCTGCTGCTCGTGGTGGGTTCGGCCATCAGTGTAAGGTGAATGGGGCTCTTTGTACAGTCCTCTGACATGATATCAGTGGACATATGGGGTTGGGCTTGATGGAAAATCAACATCCAACCTCTTTGTTCTCAGAGAGACAAGCCGTCATCAGATCTGTCTGGCTATGGCTTACCCCTCCTATAGAGAACACAGAAACGCTCAGCTGTGCCGAACATTCCTGTGTATGGGGAGGACAGGGCCAGATGAGATTTTATATATATATATCTCATTAGTGATGTGTGTGCAGCCCTTGCTGTATATAGTGAACAATGAAGATATATACTAGCTGATCACATTCCCCGGTGTCCTCAGGCCTTGTCTGTGGGATCCCCCAGTCCCAGCTCTCACTTCTCGTCCTCTCTCTGAGGTGACAGGCCATTCAGCCAATCACTGGCCGTAACAAACAGACAAGGCCTGAGGACACCGGGGAACGTGATCAGGTAAGTACCAGCTTTATTTTGTTATACGCACAATCAGCAGACAATGATTTTTACACTTGCCAAAAGACAATGATCAGCTGATTACAGTTGTCTCTATATACACAGAGCGATATCGGCCAGGTTAGGACAATTTTTGCTCTGTATATTATGGCCCTTAGTCACATTGAGTCAATTCAGAAGGTTACATGTCGGGACTGCCGCTACATGCCGGGACTGCCGCCACATGCCGGGACCGCCACTACATGTCGGGACCGCCGCTAGTGGTGTAAACACAAAAACTATCTATATGCATGGTTTTAAAAAATAAAATAAAAAAAATCACTATATCAGGACCAAATCTTACCTCCATACCGTTATTGATGAAAACACACTATATATAGGCCAATATTACCACCATAAAGTGACCGCCCCATAATGACACTATATACACGCCAATATTAGCACCACACCATGACCGCAACATAATGATTCTATATACACTATATACAGACCAATATTACTACTATAGACTGACCATCACATAATGACTCTGTATATACTATATACAGACCAATATTACTGCCATAGAGTGACCACCACATAATAACTCTATATACACTATATACAGACCAATATTACCGCCATAGAGTGACCACCGCTTAATAACTCTATATACACTATATACAGACCAATATTACCGCCATAGAGTGACCACTGCTTAATAACTCTATATACAGACCAATATTACCGCCATAGACTGACCACCACATAATGATCCTATATACAGACTAATATTACTGTCATAGAGTGACCACTGCATAATGACTCTATATACACACACTATATACAGACCAATATTACCGCTATAGACTGACCGCCACATAATGACTCTATATACAGACCAGCACACACCATGACCGCCACATAATGACTCTATATACAGACCAGCACACACCATGACCACCACATAATGACACTATATATACACCATATACAGACCAATATTACCACCATAGTGTGATCACCACATAATGACTCTATATACACACTATATACAGACCAATATCATGTGGCGGTCACTGTATGGCGGTAATATTGGTCTGTATATAGTGTATATATAGAGTCATTATGTGGTGGTCATGGTGTGTGCTGGTCTGTATATAGTGTATATATAGAGTCATTATGTGGCGGTCACTCTATGGCGGTAATATTGGTCTGTATATAGTAAATATAAAGAGTCATTATGTGGCGGTCACTCTATGGCGGAAATAACTCTATATACACTATATATACACTATATACAGACCAATTTTACCACCATAGACTGACCACTGCATAATGACACTATATATACACTATATACAGACCAATATCATGTGGCAGTCACTCTATGGCGGTAATATTGGTCTGTATATAGTGAATATAAAGAGTCATTATGTGGCGGTCACTCTATGGCGGAAATAACTCTATATACACTATATACAGACCAATTTTACCACCATAGACTGACCACTGCATAATGACTCTATATACACTATATACAGACCAATATCATGTGGCGGTTACTCTATGGCGGTAATAATGGTTTGTATACTGTATATAGAGTCATTATGCATTATGTGGCGGTCAGTCTATGGCTGTAATATCGCTCTGTATATAGTGTATATATAGAGTCATTATGTGGTGGTCACTCTATGGCGGTAATAACTCTCTATATACACTATATACAGACCAATATTACCACCATAGACTGACCACCACATAATGACTCTATATACACTATATACAGACCAATATTACCGCCATAGACTGACCATCACATAACTCTATATACACTATATACAGACCAATATTACCACCATACAGTGACCGCCACCTTATTTTTTTCTCAATAAAATACACCGTGTTGCCTTAGTGACATCATCATACACTATACATAGGAGGAGCAGCCAATCAGCAGCCTCAGTGGTCACCTGCAGCAATTACATAGGACTGATGAGGCCAGAGAATGGCTGCAGCTCCTATATACAGTCTATTCACCTCAACACTTGGAGTCAGCAGTGCTAATACACACACACTAATATATATATATATATATATATATATATATATATATATATATATATATATATATATATATATATACACATACACACACACCATTATATATATATATACACATACATACACACACACACTCTAACACATCCATAAAAACACATTATACAAACCATCCAGCCCACACACTATACACAGGACATGTAACAGACACTACAGTCATCCATTATACACCTACATTCATACACACACTACATGTACAGTATACTTACCCCCTCTAACAGCATGCTGGGTGTAGTTGTCCTTGTCCATGGCAGCAGCAGCAGGAGGCTGTGCTCCTCACCCTGCAGCCCTCTCCTCTATCGTCCCGACAGCTCCACACCAGGAAGAGAGAGGAAATCACATGGTACAGAAGGGAGAGGGAGGGGGAAGCTACACACTCCGGAGCCCAGCGTCCTGCAGCCTCTGTGTGACCCCTGATAGCAGCCAGAGATCACTGACAGAGGCTGCAGGACGCTGTCTGTGCGCTCCTGCACCTAACACTCACTGTAACTGGGGCAGGGGGCCCCTGGGGGATGGGGGCCCTGGGCAACTGCCCTCTTTGCCCCCCCCTAACGCCGGCCCTGCGTGTAATAGGACCCCCCCCCCATGTCTCAGAATGGTTACTTCCGGGACGTTGCTAGCGTCAGGCAGATGAAGACCTCGGCCGTCCTCTGCTCCCCGGACCACAACCCTTTCAGCTTCATTCATCATCCCTTATTTTGCAGTATTGATTATACCGTTCTGCTCTTTATTCCGGACGTTCTTACCCCCGGGCTTGGCCCTTTAATGGCACCCGGAAGAGATGTGGGATTTGTATTACAGCTGTAAGTACTTCAGTGAGGGGTAAATGAATATATACACCTCAGTCTATATAGCGTGCAGTCATACAGCCATAGTAATGAGGACCCCCCCGATTATACGCAGCCGGTCAGAAATACGACAATTTAGAGACAACCGGATTTGTAGTATTTGTAGTGATGTCAGATGAGAAGAAGGAACAAGATGCAAAAGAGAACGGGAAATAAAGATGGGAGGATGAACCTGGCTGCTCGGTCATATATAGCGTCACCAACGTCCCCACTCTGCTCTCCGCTATAACCGCGGCCTCTTACTGCTTCATGTCACATGACATTACTGCAAGGAGCAATATAACCAATATCCCCCATACACAGGCCATATACTGGGAGTTACTATTATTATATCTGCTCTGCAAAGAGATTGCAGGTACATCCAGTGACCCACAGGGGACGTCTTCTCTGATCGGAGTCATTTGCCATATACAGTTATAGTGCCCTACACAGTAATAGTGCCCCATACAGTAATAGTGCCCCACACAGTAATAGTGCCCCCACACAGTAATAGTGTCCCCACACAGTAATAGTGCCCCCACACAGTAATAGTGCCCCCACACAGTAATAGTGTCCCCACACAGTAATAGTGTCCCCACACAGTAATAGTGCCCCCACACAGTAATAGTGTCCCCACACAGTAATAGTGCCCCACACAGTAATAGTGCCCCACACAGTAATAGTGCCCCATACAGTAATAGTGTCCCCACACAGTAATAGTGCCCCCACACAGTAATAGTGCCCCCACACAGTAATAGTGTCCCCACACAGTAATAGTGCCCCACACAGTAATAGTGTCCCCACACAGTAATAGTGCCCCCACACAGTAATAGTGTCCCCACACAGTAATAGTGCCCCATACAGTAATAGTGTCCCCACACAGTAATAGTGTCCCCACACAGTAATAGTGCCCCCACACAGTAATAGTGTCCCCACACAGTAATAGTGCCCCATACAGTAATAGTGCCCTATACAGTAATAATGCCCCATACAGTAATAGTGCCCCATACAGTAATAGTGTCCCATACAGTAATAGTGCCCCATACAGTAATAGTGCCCCCACACAGTAATAGTGTCCCCACACAGTAATAGTGCCCCCACACAGTAATAGTGTCCCCACACAGTAATAGTGCCCCACACAGTAATAGTGTCCCCATACAGTAATAGTGCCCCATACAGTAATAATGCCCCACACAGTAATAGTGTCCCCACACAGTAATAGTGCCCCATACAGTAATAGTGTCCCCACACAGTAATAGTGCCCCCACACAGTAATAGTGCCCCCACACAGTAATTGTGTCCCCACACAGTAATAGTGCCCCACACAGTAATAGTGTCCCCACACAGTAATAGTGCCCCATACAGTAATAGTGCCCCATACAGTAATAGTGCCCCCACACAGTAATAGTCCCACCATACAGTTATAGTGCGCCATACAGTAATAGTGCCCCCACACAGTAATAGTGCCCCATACAGTAATAGTGCCCCCACACAGTAATAGTGCCCCACACAGTAATAGTGCCCCCACACAGTAATTGTGTCCCCACACAGTAATAGTGCCCCACACAGTAATAGTGTCCCCACACAGTAATAGTGCCCCATACAGTAATAGTGCCCCATACAGTAATAGTGCCCCATACAGTAATAGTGCCCCACACAGTAATAGTGCCCCCACACAGTAATAGTCCCACCATACAGTTATAGTGCGCCATACAGTAATAGTGCCCCCACACAGTAATAGTGCCCCATACAGTAATAGTGCCCCCACACAGTAATAGTGCCCCATACAGTAATAGTGCTCCCACATAGTAATAGTGTCCCATACAGTAATAGTATCCCCATACAGTAATAGTGCCCCATACAGTAATAGTGCCCCATACAGTTATAGTGCCCTATACAGTAATAATGCCCCATACAGTAATAGTGCCCCATACAGTAATAGTGTCCCATACAGTAATAATGCCCCATACAGTAATAATGTCCCATACAGTAATAATGCCCCATACAGTAATAGTGCCCCATACAGTAATAGTGTCCCATACAGTAATAGTGCCCCATACAGTAATAGTGTCCCCATACAGTAATAGTGCCCCATACAGTAATAGTGCCCCACACAGTAATAGTGTCCCCATACAGTAATAGTGCCCCATACAGTAATAGTGCCCCATACAGTTATAGTGCCCTATACAGTAATAGTGTCCCCACACAGTTATAGTGTCCCCACACAGTAATAGTGTCCCCACACAATAATAGTGTCCCCACACAGTAATAGTGCCCCACACAGTAATAGTGTCCCCACACAGTAATAGTGCCCCACACAGTAATAGTGCCCCATACAGTAATAGTGTCCCATACAGTAATAGTGCCCCATACAGTAATAGTGTCCCCATACAGTAATAGTGCCCCATACAGTAATAGTGCCCCACACAGTAATAGTGTCCCCATACAGTAATAGTGCCCCATACAGTAATAGTGCCCCATACAGTTATAGTGCCCTATACAGTAATAGTGCCCCATACAGTAATAGTGCCCCACACAGTAATAGTGTCCCCACACAGTTATAGTGTCCCCACACAGTAATAGTGTCCCCACACAGTAATAGTGCCCCACACAGTAATAGTGTCCCCACACAGTAATAGTGCCCCACACAGTAATAGTGTCCCCACACAGTAATAGTGCCCCCACATAGTAATAGTGTCCCCATACAGTAATAGTGCCCCATAAAGAAGTAATGCCCCATACAGTTATAGTGCGCCATACAGTAATAGTGTACCCACACAGTAATAGTGTCCCCACACAGTAATAGTGCCCCCACATAGTAATAGTGTCCCCATACAGTAATAGTGCCCCATAAAGAAGTAATGCCCCATACAGTTATAGTGCGCCATACAGTAATAGTGTACCCACACAGTAATAGTGTCCCCACACAGTATTAGTGCCCCCACATAGTAATAGTGTCCCTATACAGTAATAGTGCCCCATAAAGAAGTAATGCCCCATACAGTTATAGTGCGCCATACAGTAATAGTGCCCCATACAGTAATAGTGTCCCATACAGTTATAGTGCCCTACACAGTAATAGTGTCCCATACAGTAATAATGCCCTATACAGTAATAATGCCCCATAAAGTTGTAGTGCCCTATACAGTACTAGTGCCACATACAGTAATAATGCCCCATACAGTAATAGTGTCCCCACAGAGTAATTGTGCCCAGTGATAGGGGACCATACAGTTATAATGCCCATGTCCCTCTATTTAGTAAAAGTTTCCCCCTGTGGCCTCCTCCTGTGCCTCCATATAGCAATAATGATCCCTACTGTGCCCCATATAGAAATAATGTCTCCTACTGTGCCTCCATATAGTAATAATGTCTCCTGCTCTGCCCCATATAGTAATAATACCCCCTGCTGTGCCCCATATAGTAATAATGTCTCTTGCTGTGCCCCCATATATTAATAATTTCTCCTGCTGTACTCCTTATAGTAATACTGTCCCTGCTATGCCCTCATATATTAATAATGTCTCCTGCTGTGTCTTCATATACTAATAATGTCCCTGTTTTGCCCCCATATACTAATAATGTCTCCTGGTGTGGCCCCATATTGTAATAATGTCTCCTGCTGTGCCTTCCATATAGTAATAATGCCTCCTGCTGTGCCCTCCATATGGTAATAATGATTCCTTCTGGCCCCCCCTATATAATAATATTGTCTCCTGCTGTGCCCTCCATAAAGTAATAGTGTCTCCTGCAGTGCCCCCATATAGTAATAATGTCTCCTGCAGTGCCCCCATATAGTAATAATGCCTCCTGCTGTGCCCTCCATAAAGTAATAGTGTCTCCTGCTGTGCCCCCATATGGTAATAATTCCTCCTGCTGTGCCCCATATAGTAATAATGTCCTCTGCTGTACCCCATATAGTAATAATTCCTCCTGCTGTGCCCCCATATAGTAATAATGCCTCCTGCTGTGCCCTCCATAAAGTAATGGTGTCTCCTGCTGTGCCTCCATATAGTAATAATTCCTCCTGCTGTGCCCCCATATAGTAATAATGTCCCCTGCTGTACCCCATATAGTAATAATTCCTCCTGCTGTGCCCCCATATAGTAATAATGCCTCCTGCTGTGCCCCATATAGTAATAATGTCTCCTGCGGTGCCCCCATATAGTAATAATGTCCCCGGCTTGGCCCCATAAAGTAATAATGTCCCCTGCTGTGCCCTCCATATAGTAATGAAGCCTCCTGCTTTGCCCCATATAGTAATAATACCCCCTGCTGTGCCCCATATAGTAATAATGCCCCTTGCTGTGCTCATATATAGTAATAATGCCCCCTGCTGTGCTCCTATATAGTAATAATGCCCCCTGCTGTGCTCCTATATAGTAATAATGCCCCCTGCTGTGCTCCTATATAGTAATAATGCCCCCTGCTGTGCTCCTATATAGTAATAATGCCCCCTGCTGTGCTCCTATATAGTAATAATACCCCCTGCTGTGCCCCATATAGTAATAATGCCCCCTGCTGTGCCCCATATAGTAATAATGCCCCCTGCTGTGCTCCTATATAGTAATAATGCCCCTGCTGTGCCCCATATAGTAATAATGCCCCCTGCTGTGCTCCTATATAGTAATAATGCCCCCTGCTGTGCTCCTATATAATGCCCTAGTAATGCCCTAGTAATAATGCCCCCTGCTGTGCTCCTATATAGTAATAATGCCCCCTGCTGTGCTCCTATATAGTAATAATGCCCCTGCTGTGCCCCATATAGTAATAATGCCCCCTGCTGTGCTCCTATATAGTAATAATGCCCCCTGCTGTGCTCCTATATAGTAATAATGCCCCCTGCTGTGCACATTATGGCTATGTTCACACACTTAAATAGCAAAATCTGACAATAAGTATGAAACACGGCTGTATTTTGACTCTTACTTTTGTCCCCTGCTGTACCCCATATAGTAATAATTCCTCCTGCTGTGCCCCCATATAGTAATAATGCCTCCTGCTGTGCCCCATATAGTAATAATGTCTCCTGCGGTGCCCCCATATAGTAATAATGTCCCCGGCTTGGCCCCATAAAGTAATAATGTCCCCTGCTGTGCCCTCCATATAGTAATGAAGCCTCCTGCTTTGCCCCATATAGTAATAATACCCCCTGCTGTGCCCCATATAGTAATAATGCCCCTTGCTGTGCTCATATATAGTAATAATGCCCCCTGCTGTGCTCCTATATAGTAATAATGCCCCCTGCTGTGCTCCTATATAGTAATAATGCCCCCTGCTGTGCTCCTATATAGTAATAATGCCCCCTGCTGTGCTCCTATATAGTAATAATGCCCCCTGCTGTGCTCCTATATAGTAATAATACCCCCTGCTGTGCCCCATATAGTAATAATGCCCCCTGCTGTGCCCCATATAGTAATAATGCCCCCTGCTGTGCTCCTATATAGTAATAATGCCCCTGCTGTGCCCCATATAGTAATAATGCCCCCTGCTGTGCTCCTATATAGTAATAATGCCCCCTGCTGTGCTCCTATATAGTAATAATGCCCCCTGCTGTGCACATTATGGCTATGTTCACACACTTAAATAGCAAAATCTGACAATAAGTATGAAACACGGCTGTATTTTGACTCTTACTTTGACTCTGTCAGTCTGTGCGCCTGTCTGGCGTTGTACCTGACCGCTGATTAAAATGTCCAAATCTTCAATGTCAAAACTTCTGAAAGGTGAAGCCTTTAACTAGTATAGAACCAGAAGCTAGCGTCTCACCCGCGGCTCATTGCTTCCATTGCGGCTGTTGCAGTGCCGGGTGATTATCCTCTTGTCTATAACATAATGTTAATCTTGTGATCCGGCTAATTGCAGCTTGTGGAGAGGAGGCGAATCCCTGCCCTCCCCCTCCCCGCTCCTCCATGGATCAACAATGGGTTCATTAAGGAGAAATTTGGTTTGATTAAGCCGTGTCTGTTCTCATTGCTAATAACTCTGAGTCATTTACATCTGGTCAGAAGTATCTCCTGCTTCTTATAGACCCGAATATGCCAATCAATCCGTCACCTGGAGCCGCCAATCAATCTGTCACCTGGAGCCGCCAATCAATCTGTCACCTGGAGCCGCCAATCAATCTGTCACCTGGAGCCGCCAATCAATCCGTCACCTGGAGCCGCCAATCAATCCGTCACCTGGAGCCGCCAATCAATCCGTCACCTGGAGCCGCCAATCAATCTGTCACCAGGAGCCGCCAATCAATCTGTCACCTGGAGCCGCCAATCAATCAGTCACATGGAGCCGCCAATCAATCAGTCACCTGGAGCCGCCAATCAATCCGTCACCTGGAGCCGCCAATCAATCTGTCATCTGGAGCCACCAATCAATCTGTCATCTGGAGCCACCAATCAATCCGTCACCTGGAGCCGCCAATCAATCTGTCACCTGGAGCCGTCAATCAATCAGTCACATGGAGCCGCCAATCAATCCGTCACCTGGAGCCGCCAATCAATCTGTCACCTGGAGCCGTCAATCAATCAGTCACATGGAGCCGCCAATCAATCCGTCACATGGAGCCACCAATCACTCCGTCACATGGAGCCGTCAATCAATCCGTCACCTGGAGCCGCCAATCAATCCGTCACATGGAGCCACCAATCACTCCGTCACATGGAGCCACCAATCACTCCATCACATGGAGCCGTAAATCAAACCGTCACCTGGAGCCACCAATCACTCCATCACATGGAGCTGCCAATCAATCAGTCACCTGGAGCCGCCAATCAACCCGTCACCTGGAGCCGCCAATCACTCCATCACATGGAGCTGCCAATCAATCAGTCACCTGGAGCCGCCAATCAAAAAGAAAAATCTGAAAGAAAAGCGCACACACAGTATTTTGTGTATTCAGCAGAAAGCAGCAGCTAAGAACTGAGGGAAGGAGACTGAATAGATAATAATATAAAGGTATATATTTAGGGAATATTAGTCTGTATATAAAGGACACTATAAATAGAGAGGACACTATGTATAGAGGGGGGCACAGTGTATATAGAGGGGGCACTGTATATAGAGGGGGGCACTGTGTATATAGAGGGGGCACTGTGTATATAGAGGGGGCACTATGTATAGAGGGGGCACAGTGTATATAGAGGGGGCACTATGTATAGAGGGGGCACAGTGTATATAGAGGGGGCACTGTGTATAGAGGGGGCACAGTGTATATAGAGGGGGCACAGTGTATATAGAGGGGGCACTGTATATATAGAGGGGGCACTGTGTATATAGAGGGGGCACTGTGTATATAGAGGGGGCACTGTGTATATAGAGGGGGCACTGTATATAGAGGGGGGCACTATATATAGAGGGGGCACTATGTATAGAGGGGGCACAGTGTATATAGAGGGGGCACTGTGTATATAGAGGGGGCACTATGTATAGAGGGGGCACTGTGTATATAGAGGGGGCACTGTGTATATAGAGGGGGCACTGTGTATAGAGGGGGCACTGTGTATATAGAGGGGGGCACTGTGTTTATAGAGGGGGGCACAGTGTATATAGAGGGGGCACAGTGTATATAGAGGGGGCACTGTGTATAGAGGGGGGCACTGTATATAGAGGGGGCACTGTGTATATAGAGGGGGCACTGTGTATATAGAGGGGGCACTGTGTATATAGAGGGGGCACTGTGTATATAGAGGGGGCACTGTGTATAGAGGGGGCACTGTATATAGAGGGGGCACTGTGTATAGAGGGGGCACTGTATATATAGAGGGGGCACTGTGTATAGAGGGGGCACTGTATATAGAGGGGGCACTGTGTATATAGAGGGGGGCACTGTGTATAGAGGGGGCACTGTATATATAGAGGGGGCACTGTGTATAGAGGGGGCACTGTATATAGAGGGGGCACTGTGTATATAGAGGGGGCACTGTGTATATAGAGGGGGCACTGTGTATAGAGGGGGCACTGTGTATAGAGGGGGCACTGTATATAGAGGGGGCACTGTGTATATAGAGGGGGCACTGTGTATAGAGGGGGCACTGTGTATATAGAGGGGGCACTGTGTATATAGAGGGGGGCACTGTGTATATAGAGGGGGCACTGTGTATAGAGGGGGCACTGTGTATATAGAGGGGGCACTGTGTATAGAGGGGGCACAGTGTATATAGGGGGGCACTGTGTATATAGAGGGGGGCACTGTGTATATAGAGGGGGCACTGTATATAGAGGGGGCACTGTGTATATAGAGGGGGCACTGTGTATAGAGGGGGCACTGTGTATATATAGGGGGCACAGTGTATATAGAGGGGGCACTGTGTATATAGAGGGGGCACTGTGTATAGAGGGAGGCACTGTGTATAGAGGGGGGCACTGTGTATATAGAGGGGGCACTGTGTATATAGAGGGGGGCACTGTGTATAGAGGGGGCACTGTGTATAGAGGGGGGCACTGTATATAGAGGGAGGCACTGTGTATATAGAGGGGGCACTGTGTATATAGAGGGGGCACTGTGTATAGAGAGGGGGGCACTGTATATAGGGGGGCACTGTGTATATAGAGGGAGGCACTGTATATAGAGGGGGCACTGTGTATATAGAGGGGGCACTGTGTATATAGAGGGGGGCACTGTGTATATAGAGGGGGCACTGTGTATATAGAGGGGGGCACTGTGTATATAGAGGGGGCACTGTGTATAGAGGGGGCACTGTATATAGAGGGAGGCACTGTGTATATAGAGGGGGCACTGTGTATATAGAGGGGCACAGTGTATATAGAGGGGGCACTGTGTATATAGAGGGGGCACTGTGTATAGAGGGGGCACTGTATATAGAGGGGGGCACAGTGTGTATAGAGGGGGCACTGTGTATATAGAGGGGGCACTGTGTATAGAGGGGGCACTGTATATAGAGGGGGGCACTGTATATAGAGGGGGCACTGTATATAGAGGGGGGCACAGTGTATATAGAGGGGGCACTGTGTATAGAGGGGGCACTGTGTATATAGAGGGGGGCACTGTGTATATAGAGGGGGCACTGTGTATATAGAGGGGGGCACTGTGTATATAGAGGGGGCACTGTGTATAGAGGGGGCACTGTATATAGAGGGAGGCACTGTGTATATAGAGGGGGCACTGTGTATATAGAGGGGGGCACTGTGTATATAGAGGGGGCACTGTGTATAGAGGGGGCACTGTATATAGAGGGGGGCACAGTGTGTATAGAGGGGGCACTGTGTATATAGAGGGGACACTGTGTATAGAGGGGGCACTGTATATAGAGGGGGCACTGTATATAGAGGGGGCACTGTGTATATAGAGGGGGCACTGTGTATAGAGGGGGCACTGTGTATATAGAGGGGGCACTGTGTATAGAGGGGGCACTGTATATAGAGGGGGGCACTGTATATAGAGGGGGCACTGTGTATATAGAGGGGGCACTGTGTATAGAGGGGGCACTGTGTATATAGAGGGGGGCACTGTATATAGAGGGGGCACTGTGTATATAGAGGGGGCACTGTATATAGAGGGGGGCACTGTGTATATAGAGGGGGCACTGTGTAAATAGAGGGGGCACTGTGTATATAGAGGGGGCACTGTGTATAGAGGGGGCACTGTGTATATAGAGGGGGCACTGTGTATATAGAGGGGGCACTGTGTATATAGAGGGGGCACTGTGTATATAGGGGGGGCACTGTGTATATAGGGGGGCACTGTGTATATAGAGGGGGCACTGTGTATATAGAGGGGGCACTGTGTATATAGAGGGGCACTGTGTATAGAGGGGGCACTGTGTATATAGAGGGGGCACTGTATATAGAGGGGGCACTGTGTATATAGGGGGGGCACTGTGTATATAGAGGGGGCACTGTGTATATAGGGGGGGCACTGTGTATATAGAGGGGGCACTGTGTATATAGAGGGGGCACTGTGTATAGAGGGGGGGGCACTGTGTATATAGAGGGGGCACTGTGTATATAGGGGGGGCACTGTGTATATAGAGGGGGCACTGTGTATAGAGGGGGGGCACTGTGTATATAGAGGGGGCACTGTGTATATAGGGGGGGCACTGTGTATATAGAGGGGGCACTGTGTATATAGAGGGGGCACTGTGTATATAGAGGGGGCACACTGTGTATATAGAGGGGGCACTGTGTATATAGAGGGGGCACTGTATATAGAGGGGGGCACTGTGTATATAGAGGGAGGCACTGTGTATATAGAGGGGGCACTGTGTATATAGAGGGGGCACTGTATATAGAGGGGGGCACTGTGTATATAGAGGGGGCACTGTGTATAGAGGGGGCACTGTGTATATAGAGGGGGGCACTGTGTATATAGAGGGGGCACTGTGTATATAGAGGGGGCACTGTGTATATAGAGGGGGCACTGTATATAGAGGGGGCACTGTGTATATAGAGGGGGCACTGTATATAGAGGGGGCACTGTGTATATAGAGGGGGGCACTGTGTATATAGAGGGGGCACTGTGTATATAGAGGGGGCACTGTATATAGAGGGGGCACTGTGTATATAGAGGGGGCACTGTGTATATAGGGGGGGCACAGTGTATATAGAGGGGGCACTGTGTATAGAGGGGGCACTGTGTGTATAGAGGGGGCACTGTGTATATAGAGGGGGCACTGTGTATAGAGGGGGCACTGTGTATATAGAGGGGGCACTGTGTATATAGAGGGGGCACTGTATATAGAGGGGGCACTGTGTATATAGAGGGGGCACTGTATATAGAGGGGGGCACTGTGTATATAGAGGGGGGCACTGTGTATATAGAGGGGGCACTGTGTATATAGAGGGGGCACTGTGTATATAGAGGGGGCACTGTGTATATAGAGGGGGCACTGTGTATATAGAGGGGGCACTGTGTATATAGAGGGGGCACTGTATATAGAGGGGGGCACTGTGTATATAGAGGGGGCACTGTGTATATAAAGGGGGGGCACTGTGTATATAGAGGGGGCACTGTGTATATAGAGGGGGCACAGTGTATATAGAGGGGGCACAGTGTATATAGAGGGGGCACTGTGTATATAGAGGGGGCACAGTGTATATAGAGGGGGGCACTGTGTATATAGAGGGGGCACAGTGTATATAGAGGGGGCACTGTGTATATAGAGGGGGGCACTGTATATAGAGGGGGCACTGTGTATATAGAGGGGGGCACTGTGTATATAGAGGGGGGCACTGTGTATAGAGGGGGGCACTGTGTATATAGAGGGGGCACTTGTGTATATAGAGGGGGCACTGTGTATATAGAGGGGGGCACTGTGTATAGAGGGGGCACTGTGTATATAGAGGGGGCACTGTAGTATAGAGGGGGCACTGTGTATATAGGGGGGGCACTGTGTATATGAGAGGGGGCCACTGTGTATATAGAGGGGGCACTGTGTATATAGGAGGGGGCACTGTGTATATAGAGGGGGCACTGTGTATATAGAGGGGGTCACTGTGTATATAGAGGGGGCACTGTGTATATAGAGGGGGCACTGTGTAATATAGAGGGGGCACTGTGTATAGAGGGGGCACTGTGTATATAGAGGGGGGCACTGTGTATAGAGGGGGCACTGTGTATATAGAGGGGGCACTGTGTATATAGGGGGGGGCACTGTGTATATAGAGGGGGCACTGTGTATATAGAGGGGGGCACTGTGTATAGAGGGGGGCACTGTGTATATAGAGGGGGCACTGTGTATATAGAGGGGGGCACTGTGTATAGAGGGGGCACTGTGTATAGAGGGGGGCACTGTGTATATAGAGGGGGCACTGGGTATATAGAGGGGGGCACTGTGTATATAGAGGGGGCACTGTGTATATAGAGGGGGCACTGTGTATATAGAGGGGGCACAGTGTATATAGAGGGGGCACTGTGTATATAGAGGGGGGCACTGTGTGATAGAGGGGGGCACTGTGTATATAGAGGGGGGGCACTGTGTATATAGGAGGGCACTGTGTATATAGAGGGGGGCCACTGTGTATATAGAGGGGGGCACTGTGTATATAGAGGGGGCACTGTGTATATAGATGGGGGCACTGGTATATAGAGGGGGCACTGTGTATATAGAGGGGGGCACTGTGTATATAGAGGGGGGCACTTGTGTATATAGGAGGGGGGCACTGTGTATATAGGGGGGCACTGTGTATATAGAGGGGGGCACTGTGTATATAGAGGGGGGCACTGTGTATATAGAGGGGGCACACTGTGTATATAGAGGGGGCACTGTGTATATAGAGGGGGCACAGTGTATATAGAGGGGGCACAGTGTATATAGAGGGGGCACTGTGTATAGAGGGGGCACTGTATATAGAGGGGGGCACTGTGTATATAGAGGGGGCACAGTGTATATAGGGGGGGCACTGTGTATATAGAGGGGGCACTGTGTATATAGAGGGGGCACTGTGTATATAGAGGGGGCACTGTGTATAGAGGGGGCACTGTGTATATAGAGGGGGGCACTGTGTATATAGAGGGGGCACTGTATATAGAGGGGGGCACTGTGTATATAGAGGGGGCACAGTGTATATAGGGGGGGCACTGTGTATATAGAGGGGGCACTGTGTATATAGAGGGGGCACTGTGTATATAGAGGGGGGGCACTGTGTATATAGAGGGGGCACTGTGTATATAGAGGGGGGGCACTGTGTATATAGAGGGGGCACTGTATATAGAGGGGGCACTGTGTATATAGAGGGGGCACTGTGTATATAGAGGGGGCACTGTATATAGAGGGGGCACAGTGTATATAGAGGGGGCACTGTGTATATAGAGGGGGCACTGTGTATATAGAGGGGGGGCACTGTGTATAGAGGGGGCACTGTATATAGAGGGGGCACTGTGTATATAGAGGGGGCACTGTGTATATAGAGGGGGCACTGTGTATAGAGGGGGCACTGTGTGTATAGAGGGGGCACTGTGTATATAGAGGGGGCACTGTGTATAGAGGGGGCACTGTGTATATAGAGGGGGCACTGTGTATAGAGGGGGCACTGTGTATATAGAGGGGGGCACTGTGTATATAGAGGGGGCACTGTGTATAGAGGGGGGCACTGTGTATATAGAGGGGGCACTGTGTATATAGAGGGGGCACTGTATATAGAGGGGGCACTGTGTATATAGAGGGGGCACTGTGTGTATAGAGGGGGCACTGTGTATATAGAGGGGGGGCACTGTGTATATAGAGGGGGCACTGTATATAGAGGGGGGCACTGTGTATATAGAGGGGGCACAGTGTATATAGGGGGGGCACTGTGTATATAGAGGGGGCACTGTGTATATAGAGGGGGCACTGTATATAGAGGGGGCACTGTGTATATAGGGGGGGCACAGTGTATATAGAGGGGGCACTGTGTATATAGAGGGGGCACTGTATATATAGAGGGGGCACTGTGTATAGAGGGGGCACTGTGTATATAGAGGGGGCACTGTGTATATAGAGGGGGGCACTGTGTATATAGAGGGGGCACTGTGTATAGAGGGGGCACTGTGTATATATAGGGGGCACTGTGTATAGAGGGGGCACAGTGTATATAGGGGGGGCACTGTGTATATAGAGGGGGCACTGTGTATAGAGGGGGCACTGTGTATATAGAGGGGGCACTGTGTATATAGAGGGGGCACTGTGTATATAGAGGGGGCACACTGTGTATATAGAGGGGGCACTGTGTATATAGAGGACGGGCACTGTGTATATAGAAGGGAGCACTGTGTATATAGAGGGGCACTGTATTATAGAGGAGGGCAGCTGTAGTATATAGAAGGGGGCACATGATGATATATAGGAGGGGGCACTGTGTATATAGAGGGGGCACTGTGTATAGAGGGGGGCACTGTAGATAGATGGGGGCACATGTAGTATAGAGGGGGCACTGTAGTATATAGAGGGGACACGGGTATTAGAGGGGGCACTGCGTGATATAGGAGTGGGAGGGTACACAGTGTATATAGAGGGGGGCCACTAGTGTGTATATAGAGAGGGGCAGAACTGTGATATATAGAGGGGGGCACTAGATGATATTAGAGAGGGCACTGTGTATATAGAGGGGGCACATGGTATATAGAGGTGGGCCACTAGTATATAGAGGGGGCACTAGTGTTATATAGAGGGGGCACTAGTGGATAGAGGGGGCACTGTGTATATAGAGGGGGCCACTGTGTATATAGAGGGGGGCCACTGTTGTATATAGAGGGGGCACTGTGTATATAGAGGGGGGCACTGTGTATATAGAGGGGGCACTGTGTATATAGAGGGGGGCACTGTGTATATAGAGGGGGCACTGTGTATATAGAGGGGGGCACTGTGTATAGAGGGGTCACTGTGTATATAGAGGGGGCACTGTGTATATAGAGGGGGGCACTGTGTATATAGAGGGGGCACAGTATATATAGAGGGGGCACTGTGTATAGAGGGGGCACTGTGTATATAGAGGGGGCACTGTGTATATAGAGGGGGCACTGTGTATATAGAGGGGGCACAGTGTATATAGAGGGGGCACTGTGTATATAGAGGGGGCACTGTGTATATAGAGGGGGCACTGTATATAGAGGGGGCACTGTGTATATAGAGGGGGCACTGTATATAGAGGGGGCACTGTGTATATAGAGGGGGCACAGTGTATATAGAGGGGGCACTGTGTATATAGAGGGGGGCACTGTGTATATAGAGGGGGCACTGTGTATATAGAGGGGGCCAGTGGTATATAGAGGGGCACGTATATAGAGGGGCACTGTATATAGAGGGGCACTGTGTATATAGAGGGGGCACATGTGTATATAGAGGGGGCAACGGTGTATTATAGAGGGGGGCACTGTCGTTCGTGTATATAGAGGGGGCACTGTGTATAGAGGTGGGTGGGCCACTTTGTATATAGAGGGGGCACTGTGTATATAGATAGGGGGGCACTGTGTATATAGAGGGGGCACTGTGTCTATGCGGGGGGCACTGGTTATCTAGAGGGGCACACGTGTATTATAGGGGGCACACTGTGTATATAGGGGGGCACTGTGTATATAGATGGGGGCACTGTGTATATAGACGGGTGGCACATGTGTATATAGATGGGGGGCACTGTGTATATAGAGGGGGCACTGTGTATTAGAGTGGGCCACTGTGTATATAGAAGGGGGCACGCTGTGTAATTAGATGGGCGGGCACTGTGTATATAGAGGGGGGCACTGTATAATAGAGGGGGCACTGTGTATATAGAGGGGGCACTGTTGTATTATAGGGGGGGCACTGTGTATATAGAGGGGGCACTGTGTATATAGAGGGGGCACTGTATATAGAGGGGGCACTGTATATAGAGGGGGCACTGTGTATATAGAGGGGGCACTGTATATAGAGGGGGCACTGTGTATATAGAGGGGGCACAGTGTATATAGAGGGGGCACTGTGTATATAGAGGGGGGCACTGTGTATATAGAGGGGGCACTGTGTATATAGAGGGGGCACTGTGTATATAGAGGGGGCACTGTATATAGAGGGGGCACTGTATATAGAGGGGGCACTGTGTATATAGAGGGGGCACAGTGTATATAGAGGGGGCACAGTGTATATAGAGGGGGGCACTGTGTATATAGAGGGGGGCACTGTGTATATAGAGGGGGGCACTGTGTATATAGAGGGGGCACTGTGTATATAGAGGGGGGCACTGTGTATATAGAGGGGGCACTGTGTATATAGAGGGGGGCACTGTGTATAGAGGGGTCACTGTGTATATAGAGGGGGCACTGTGATATATAGAGGGGGGCACTGTGTATATAGAGGGGGCACAGTATATATAGAGGTGGGCACTGTGTTATAGAGGTGGGCACTGTGTATATAGAGGGGGCACTGTGTATATAGAGGGGGCACTGTGTATATAGAGGGGGCACTGTGTATTAGAGTGGGCACTGTGTATATAGCAGGGAGGCCACTGTGTATAGAGGGGGCACTGTGTATATAGAGGGGGCACTGTGTATATAGAGGGGGCACTGTGTATATAGAGGGGGCACTGTGTATAGAGGGGGCACTGTGTATATAGAGGGGGCACTGTGTATATAGAGGGGGGCACTGTGTATATAGAGGGGGGCACAGTGTATATAGAGGGGGCACTGTGTATAGAGGGGGCACTGTGTATATAGGGGGGCACTGTGTATATAGAGGGGGCACTGTGTATATAGAGGGGGCACTGTGTATATAGAGGGGGGCACTGTGTATATAGAGGGGGCACTGTGTATATAGAGGGGGGCACAGTGTATATAGAGGGGGCACTGTGTATAGAGGGGGCACTGTATATAGAGGGGGGGGGCACTGTGTATATAGAGGGGGCACTGTGTGTATAGAGGGGGCACTGTGTATATAGAGGGGGGCACTGTGTATATAGAGGGGGGGGCACTGTGTATATAGAGGGGGGGCACTGTGTATAGAGGGGGCACTGTGTATATAGAGGGGGCACTGTGTATATAGAGGGGGCACTGTGTATAGAGGGGGCACTGTGTATATAGAGGGGGGGGCACTGTGTATATAGAGGGGGGGGCACTGTGTATATAGAGGGGGGGCACTGTGTATAGAGGGGGCACTGTGTATATAGAGGGGGCACTGTGTATATAGAGGGGGCACTGTGTATAGAGGGGGCACTGTGTATATAGAGGGGGCACTGTGTATATAGAGGGGGCACTGTGTATATAGGGGGGGGCACAGTGTATATAGAGGGGGCACTGTGTATATAGAGGGGGCACTGTATATAGAGGGGGCACTGTGTATATAGAGGGGGCACTGTGTATAGAGGGGGCACTGTGTATATAGAGGGGGCACTGTGTATATAGAGGGGGCACTGTGTATATAGAGGGGGCACTGTGTATAGAGGGGGCACTGTGTATATAGAGGGGGCACTGTGTATAGAGGGGGCACTGTGTATATAGAGGGGGCACTGTGTATATAGAGGGGGCACTGTGTATATAGAGGGGGCACTGTGTTATAGAGGGGGCACTGTGTATATAGAGGGGGGCACTGTGTATAGAGGGGGGGCACTGTATATAGAGGGGGCACAGTGTATATATAGAGGGGGCACTGTGTATAGAGGGGGTCACTGTGTATATAGAGGGGGCACTGTGTATATAGAGGGGGTCACTGTGTATATAGAGGGGGCACTGTATATAGAGGGGGCACAGTGTATATAGAGGGGGCACTGTGTATATAGAGGGGGCACTGTGTATATAGAGGGGGCACTGTGTATAGAGGGGCACTGTGTATATAGAGGGGGGGCACTGTGTATAGAGGGGGCACTGTGTATATAGAGGGGGCACTGTGTATATAGAGGGGGCACTGTGTATATAGAGGGGGGCACTGTGTATAGAGGGGGCACTGTGTATATAGAGGGGGGGCACTGTGTATAGAGGGGGCACTGTGTATAGAGGGGGCACTGTGTATATAGAGGGGGCACTGTGTATATAGAGGGGGCACTGTGTATATAGAGGGGGCACTGTGTATAGAGGGGGCACTGTGTATATAGAGGGGGCACTGTGTATATAGAGGGGGCACTATCCGCGAGAATTCCGTAGTCTGAACAGACCCTTTATGTGCACTAAAAAAATATTAGCATTTTGATTTATTTTTTATTCTTTTTTTGTTAATATTGAAAGTCTATGAAATGGATGAAAATAATCGCCTCCATTGTTTCATCCTTTTTTTTTTTTGCAGAAAACATATGAAAATAACGCATTGCAAAAACAAAGTGTGAACCCGGCCGTAAGCAGAGACTTGGATTTTCCTGATTGTAACATGAAGTAACAGTTATATACAGTAATATACAGTGATATGTAGTAATATACAGTGATATACAGAAATATACAGTGATATGTAGTAATATATAGTAATATACAGTGATATACAGTGATACGTAGTAATATACAGTGATATGTAGTAATATATAGTAATATACAGTGATATATAGTAACATACAACAATATACAGTAATATGCAGTAATATTTACCCTCTCCTTATATGCCCCACCCTCTTCTGATATGCCCCACCCTCTCCTTATATGCCCCTCCTTATACGCTCTGCCCACTCCTTATATGCCCCATCCTTTCCTTATATGCCCCGCCCTCTTCTTATTTGCCCCACCCTCTCCTGATATGCCCCACCCTCTCCTTATATGCCCCTCCTTATACGCTCTGCCCACTCCTTATATGCCCCATCCTTTCCTTATATGCCCCGCCCTCTTCTTATTTGCCCCACCCTCTCCTGATATGCCCCATCCTTTCCTTATTTGCCCCACCCATTCCTGATATGCCCCATCCTTTCCTTATTTGCCCCATCCTCTCCTTATATGCCCCATCCTCTCCTGATATGCCCCATCCTCTCCTTATATACCCCACCCTCTCCTGATTTGCCCCATCCTCTCCTGATTTGCCCCATCCTCTCCTTATATGCCCCATCCTCTCCTGATATGCCCCATCCTCTCCTTATATACCCCATCCTCTCCTGATTTGCCCCATCCTCTCCTGATTTGCCCCATCCTCTCCTGATTTGCCCCATCCTCTCCTGATATGCCCCATCCTCTCCTTATATACCCCACCCTCTCCTGATTTGCCCCATCCTCTCCTGATTTGCCCCATCCTCTCCTGATATGCCCCATCCTCTCCTTATATACCCCACCCTCTCCTGATTTGCCCCATCCTCTCCTGATTTGCCCCATCCTCTCCTGATTTGCCCCATCCTCTCCTTATATACCCCACCCTCTCCTGATATGCCCCATCCTCTCCTTATATACCCCACCCTCTCCTGATATGCCCCATCCTCTCCTGATTTGCCCCATCCTCTCCTGATTTGCCCCATCCTCTCCTGATTTGCCCCATCCTCTCCTGATATGCCCCATCCTCTCCCGATATGCCCCATCCTCTCCTGATTTGCCCCATCCTCTCCTGATTTGCCCCATCCTCTCCTTATATGCCCCATCCTCTCCTGATATGCCCCATCCTCTCCTTATATACCCCACCCTCTCCTGATTTGCCCCATCCTCTCCTGATTTGCCCCGCCCTCTCTTGATATGCCCCACCACATGGTGCCCTGTTAATCCTTCTCTCGCTGTTTGGGATGGGCAGGGGATGTAGATGAGGAATATAGGGATATAGGCTAGGGTTATAGTGAGGAAGACGTTATTTAGAGTCAGGACCTGAGGACGGCGAGCGACCAGCGCCAAATGCTTTGTCTGACCTCTATAATAAGTGTGACTGAGAATCTTCTATACTCACCATCATGTTAGCGGCTGAACTTACCTGGACACTGCAATGGTAAAAGTCGGTTACCGTGGTGACATAACAATAACGTGTAGCCATTGTTTGTGAAGCCGGAGCGATTTAACCTTGATTTTCTGAAAAACAATGGCGCTCATGAATTATTCCTACTTCATCCCATTGAAAGCATTCGCCTCCCGGGTCTTTTATCCCGAAAACTAAGGCCACAAGTGACGGCCGCTTCACCACAACGTCCTGCGCTTTACAATCCTAGGTCGCATCATTTGTGCAGATAAAACATAGTAAAAAGCTGTAAAAAATGTGCGACCAAAAAACATAAAGTTCTCCACCTGACCTCACACTTACCTCCATACAGAAACAGCTCAGGAGAAGAAATTTTAAGCAAAAAACAACAGAATTCAATAAAAATTTTATTTCCTGAAAGAATCCAAATGAGGGTTGCCCGGTCGGCCATGAATAAGATTGTGCGGTGAGTTTTGCCTTCTCTCTTATGCATATTTTGTGTATTGTCACGTATGATTTATTGTTCTCGGAGTAGAGACCAACAGGATCTTTCTCGGTGGCATTTATGTGCCCCAAGGGGAAGCTCTCTCTTCTTGTGTGGATGTGGAGGGAGCGCCGTCTAAATGAAGATGACTGGGGACCTGAAGACTGAAATAAATCTGCATGTTCAGAGGGGCAGATGCGAATTGAACTAGTTTTTTTCTGAGCGTGGCTCCGTAGTGGATGTGCTAGTTTGAGCTGCAACCTACGGATGAATCCCTGGGCTTCTACCACCTCCTCGTGCCTCTCCGCCTTCTCACAAATCCAAAGCATTGCGGAGCTTCCTACACCTGGCTGTCAAACATGACAGATGGCGACGCTTTGCTACCACTACAATCCTTACAGGAGAAAAAACAACCTTATCGCCCAATGGCATCCAGGCGCCTCCGAAGGTAATAATTGTTGTAACAGCCGCCTTCTAAACATAAATATAAAGTCTCAGCAGAACGCAGGTTGTAATAAGGCCGGCGCCGGCGCCAATGTACATTCTTTTACGTGACGCATTATCATTTCTTATATAAAATTGATAGGAGACACTTCAGCGAGTTCCGGCTCGGCTTATGAAACATCATCCAAACATTCTAAATAAATCATGAGAGCGAAAAACATACAATTGAAGAAAAAAAAATAAAAAAAACTCCACCTGACAACCGGAGTGTTTGATGTTCAATCCCGGCGGGATAAATAATTTATAAAGCTGCTGCAGAATTCTCATAAAATCCAGTGTTTGGCCGTGACCGGTGATTAGGACGTGGCAGGGTTTTAGGGTTGTCCAATCCCAGGAATAACGTAACAATGATAATTACTACATGACTAGCACCTTGACATTTCATACTCGGGTTCCGCGCGGTTGAACACACAATCTTTCGGATACAAGTCGCTGCCATGTAGAAATGACAGTCTGATTTTTGTTGGTGCCGTTGGCCTATGGAGATAAATGACTAGCTCGAGACCCCGAAGGAGCTAAAGAAGGAAATCAGAACCTGCCGAGCTCAGACTACAGAGCAGAAAGCTGCATGGGCTTTTGTTAGCAACTAGGTAGCGGCTTATACCTACTGAGTTATAAATATAACGTGTGCAACAGGACCGTGTCCGCCGGAGCAGGGAGGTGGCGACGGGGGCAAAAGAACAGGTTGGCGCAGCAACTGCAGAGCCAGAAGAGAGAAGCAAGGAAGCGTTTGAACTATTTAGAGGTGAAGTTATTAAATTAGTTATAAAGATGAAAAGGAAAAATTGTTGCCCAAATGGGGTTGGACCTTGAAAGAACTGCACTATTATCCAAGAGAAGGAGAGAAAAAAAATGATTACAATTAGAGGAAATCTGACTGTATGAGAACGAATCCTCGCAGCTCTAATGCGCTTTCACCTACGGAATAATTACCGTTATTAAAATGCTTACTTTCCTAGAGTGTCTCCTCTTAGCCACAACGCTCCGTCTCCTACAAAATATCATCGCATTAATAATCCTTCTCATAAGGATAAAAAAATCCTGTAGCTGCAATGTTCCCTCAAGAAATAATTCTTGTTATTTGAGAACTTCCATCACGAGCTGCAAACCTCGGAGCCTGAGCGATAGACTGAGCTACATAATAACTGGGATACAAGTTCTAGGGGAAGGTCTCCCGATGGTGGAAATCTTCTCTCTCTTCTCGACTTATAACAACGTCTCCTTGAGGCCCCCAAAAAAAAGAAAAGAAAAAAATTTCAAATCTCTAAGAAGTGAACTCCTAATAGAAGCTCTTGTATAATGGGATCCTTTCTTAGGAAACGATGGAGAGATACGGAGCCGTATGAAAGCAGCCCCGTGGAGCTCCAGTGTGTTTTTGTCTTACAAGGTTTTGCTAATAAGAGCATGACCTTGGAGATCAAACCTCCTCGGGCTAGAGGGGGAGCCCATTTGTATAGGGCAAAATAGACATGTTTTCCAGGCTCGGGAAATGCAGCCTCGCCGGGATATAATTGAAGCAACAATGAGGACGTGATTATGGCGCTGAATATGGTCATTTGTAGCTCGGCCCTTGACAAATACAACATGGAATCTAGGTGGCAGGGAGAAGTTTGATGACTTGTTACTGCGTCAGCCGGAAAACAAGGCACAAGCGGCAAGCGTCCGCTAGGAACGGCATAAACCAACCTTGTGAGACCGGCAGATATCGGACATGAAGGGTCCTTGATTTACAGTCAAAGCTTTTAGACGCTTTTACTCTCATTTTTATTCAGATTTTCATATGTTTAAAAAATTATAGACAATATAATAAGATGTGTGATCAACGAATGGGAAAAAGGTCAAATAAGGACTCACAAGAGCGACCAAAGAAGAGGTCAACGACCCATGTGGCTATCGTGAACATTTCTTGTCCTTACTGTTTAAAGGGAACCAATGAGCCTAATTGGGCTGGTTTCCTGGAGCACTGTATGAGCTCCTGTGCAGCTTGCGGCACCTATCAGCCGTTACTGGCATCTTTTCCTGTCAATCATCCGCACCGAGCACGCTGACAGGCAGAGAGCGATGACAAGACAGGGGCAGGGAGACGCTCAGATGACTACCTGCCATGTCTCTCTCTGCTGCGGCCAGTACGTGTCGCATGCTGCACAGGAGCCTCATACTGTGCTCCAGGGAACCAAATCAGCCCAATTGGACTCATTGGTTTCCTTTAAAGGGTCTCAAGGTTCAGGAACTTTGCTTTCTGACATTGTCTAATAGTTTGTCCTGGCCATGTGGTGGACACACCAGTATATGGTTGATGTATACATTGGCATACCAACAGGAGGACCCCTGGGCAAAGAATATGCCTGGGCCTTATCATACCCCCATTCTACCCTATAGAAGTGATAACAGTGCAGTTATATGCAGTTACTCACATGGGGAGTCAATCTCTGGTGATGCTTTCCCTGATCAGAGATATTCACTTTTTCTTCCCCATCTGGTTTTGGCCATCATGACAACTTCTATTAGCCATGACTTATCTCAGCAGAATCTGCCAGACATATATTTTAGGTTCCTTGCTTCTGCCCAACAGTGCTTGCACAGAAATAGTGCCCCCTTATAACTGGCCCCGTCTGTGCTCCATATAGTAGTGATCCTCCTTTGTGCTCCCACACAAGGACGGGGGATCGGTCAGGGTATGGAGTCGCATCATGCAAGATTACTATCGTTACATCAGTCAGTCAGTGATGCAGCATTGCTATCATTACATCAGTCAGTCAGTCATTGATGCAGCATTGCTATCATTACATCAGTCAGTCAGTGATGCAGCATTACTACCGTTACATCATACAGTCAGTGATGTAGCATTACTACCATTACATCAGTCAGTCAGTGATGCAGCATTACTATCATTACATCAGTCAGTCAGTGATGCAGCATTGCTATCATTACATCAGTCAGTCAGTGATGCAGCATTACTATCATTACATCAGTCAGTCAGTCAGTGATGCAGCATTACTATCATTACATCAGTCAGTCAGTGATGCAGCATTACTATTGTTACATCAGTCAGTCAGTGATGCAGCATTACTATCATTACATCAGTCAGTCAGTCAGTGATGCAGCATTACTATCGTTACATCAGTCAGTCAGTGATGCAGCATTACTATCATTACATCAGTCAGTCAGTCAGTGATGCAGCATTACTATCGTTACATCAGTCAGTCAGTGATGCAGCATTACTATTGTTACATCAGTCAGTCAGTGATGCAGCATTACTATCATTACATCAGTCAGTCAGTGATGCAGCATTACTATCGTTACATCAGTCAGTCAGTGATGCAGCATTACTATCATTACATCAGTCAGTCAGTGATGCAGCATTACTACCATTACATCAGTCAGTCAGTGATGCAGCATTGCTATCATTACATCAGTCAGTCAGTGATGCAGCATTACTACCATTACATTAGTCAGTCAGTGATGCAGCATTTCTATCATTACATCAGTCAGTCAGTGATGCAGCATTGCTATCATTACATCAGTCAGTCAGTGATGCAGCATTGCTATCATTACATCAGTCAGTCAGTGATGCAGCATTTCTATCATTACATCAGTCAGTCAGTGATGCAGCATTACTACCATTACATCAGTCAGTCAGTCAGTCAGTGATGCAGCATTGCTATCATTACATCAGTCAGTCAGTGATGCAGCATTACTATCATTACATTAGTCAGTCAGTGATGCAGCATTTCTATCATTACATCAGTCAGTCAGTGATGCAGCATTACTACCATTACATCAGTCAGTCAGTGATGCAGCATTGCTATCATTACATCAGTCAGTCAGTCAGTGATGCAGCATTACTATCATTACATCAGTCAGTCAGTCAGTGATGCAGCATTACTATCATTACATCAGTCAGTCAGTGATGCAGCATTACTACTGTTACATCAGTCAGTCAGTGATGCAGCATTACTACCATTACATCAGTCAGTCAGTGATGCAGCATTACTATCATTACATCAGTCAGTCAGTGATGCAGCATTACTACCATTACATTAGTCAGTCAGTGATGCAGCATTACTATCATTACATCAGTCAGTCAGTGATGCAGCATTACTACCATTACATCAGTCAGTCAGTGATGCAGCATTACTACCATTACATCAGTCAGTCAGTGATGCAGCATTGCTATCATTACATCAGTCAGTCAGTCAGTGATGCAGCATTACTATCATTACATCAGTCAGTCAGTCAGTGATGCAGCATTACTATCATTACATCAGTCAGTCAGTCAGTGATGCAGTATTACTATCATTACATCAGTCAGTCAGTGATGCAGCATTACTACTGTTACATCAGTCAGTCAGTGATGCAGCATTACTATCATTACATCAGTCAGTCAGTCAGTCAGTGATGCAGCATTTTTCAATGTCAGCAAGAGAACAGGAGACTAAATCGGCCTGTGGCTGGATAGATCTAGTCATCCTGATCCTGGACTTTCCAGGTCGGTTCCGGCACCATTATATAAGCCTTTTGTTGTATGTGAATGGGGTGTAGGAGTCCTCCTTATCATTGCCCCCGGCCTGCTTACCCCCCCCCCCCCCCCCCCTACAGCCATTACATAGAGAAGCCAAGGCCTGGACTCTTACTGTGCGGAGGAACGTCTGGGCACTTGGGTCTCATTTACCTAATGACAGAGATCTCAGCTGGAAAGGACTATGGGAATCCCGGAATCCTGACTCTAGACATGGGATTGTTCCACCCCGGATTTCCTGTTCTCTTTACCAGTACGGGCCCCAGGGGTCACCATGGTATTCACCCCCAACCTTTCTGCCAGGATGCCGATGTATATATCACAGAGGACACGTTTCCAATGTGATGATAACCTTCAGGCTATGCTCCCTCTAAGTAATAATATCGGCTGAAGGTGGACGTCTTGTTAAATAGACGGCCGCTAATAACGTTCATGATCATCTCTTTCCCACTGTGAAAGAGATGAATATGTGCAGAGTCGTGGTTGGAGGAGTGGGATACAATAGAATGTAATATTATACAGCTGGAGGCAGATACACGATGGAGACGGCTCCCCTCCTCCTCCTCCGCTACACGACACATAGCATGTTCCCTCAGAAATCAATGAGATGTTAGAGAAGATTCACACATCACAAGGTAAATCTGTGTCTATGTTCTCAGAGCTGTAGATACTGCAGGAGATAATGGAGAAACCATCATGGCGGGGGCATCACCGTCCTCACCCATAGATAACATCCATAGAGTCCTATGTTATACATCTACTACATTGTGTACAGGTTTGTGGTCTTCATCTAAGCTCGGGTGTAGACCACCCTGATGGTTGGAGTGAGGTGAGGTGGTAATGGAACGGGACTCACGCTTAGCTATGTTAGACCCCCCCCCAGGATAGCCTCATGACAATCCCAGATGGGGAGCTAGTAGAATAAATTGATATTCATTTGTGTGGCCCTGCTTCGAAGATCCCTTTGAACACATTGGGACCTTCATGACGAGACCCGGCCACATGAGCTGCAGTTCTGAAGTGGGTTGTTATAGAGATGAGCCAATCTCAAGCCCAAGTGTGCGGCATGTGCTTACCGGTGGCTGCAGAAGTTGGATGTGTGGTGTCCTACAACAGGTGTTACTCTTATATACAAACTTCATAAAAGTCTGTACTTATTGTACTTGTGTGGTGATGAAAGTAGTATCAGAGTTTCGCCACTAGATGTCACTGTATTGAATATGTGTATTTAGAAGCTGCACAGCTGAAGTGTATAAAGGGTTGCTGTTTATTTGTGTGTCATATGGATCTGCAGACCAATAGGAATATGTTCTTCTTCTCTCCTATTAGCTCTCTCTTTCCTTCTTCTATTCTCACTCTTCACCCACTCACAGCGCACATTAGTTACGCTGAGGAAGGAAGTCGCGTGGGAGACAGGAAGAGTAAGTCAGTCTTAGCTAGAACCTCGTATGGGTAGGAAGCAAGACACTATGCAGTGCTAAACCTCTTCTAGGAGAGGACAAGTCAGAGACAACCTCAACCAGTGGCGTAGTTATAGGGGTCGCACCAGTCGCCATGGTGACTGGGCCCCTAGCTAGGGGGAACCCGCCGACGCCCCCCACTCCACCAACACCACTTTCTATCACACTACAGTTCTCCCCAATAATCACAGCCGGTCTGCGAGATCTGCACTGCTGCTCTCCCTCCACGACCAGACTCTGAGGCGCCAAAGATCATCCGGCTGGTATTGCAGTACTGTCCGGGATGATCTTTTCAGAGACCGGCCGCTTCGTGACGGACGGGGCACGGAACGGCCGGTCCCTTCCATGGTATGAACATAGCCATGTACTGTATGTGCCTGAATGTATATATGTGTGTGTGTATATGTGTGTCTGTATATACGACACTGTGTATCGTCAGCTTTTCATACATAGAGCGAACTTGTCAGATGGAAAATGCCAGAAAGCCGAGCCTAGCAGCCATGCAGGTGTGATTTATGGTATGGGGGTATGAAATCATTACACGTGGTAATGTGGTCAGAATTTGGTGATTGGGATTGTTCCTTGTATAGCATTATTATTGGCCTTTATATAGTGGGTTTTATACTTTAAGGGCCTGTTCACACAGAGCAAAAGAGGTGGAATTTCAATCGCAACCTGCGCCGCGGATGCTGCTTGAAATTCTGCCTGTCCCATTGATTCAATGGGATTTCTCATGTGCTTCTCCTCTCAAAGAATTGACATGTCATATAGAGCGGAGAGTGAAGGCGCACAAGAAATCCTATTGAATCAATGGGACAGCCTCTGACTGTGCCTGATCAGGTGGGATGTGGGGGTGGGGGCCCAAATAAATATTTTGCACCAGGGCCCATCAATCTTTAGCTACGCCCCTGACCTCAACCCAGGCCGTGGACAAGGAGAGTCAAAGAGCAGGACAGTATCCACACACAGCAGGAAGCTAGGAACTGATCCGGATAGACCAAAGCCTATGAACTATATGTCTCAGCACGGTTATCAGCAGGAAATCCTCAGCATTCTGCTCATCCCAGATAACAAGGGGCCTGTGTCACCCTCTAGGACGGTTCGGCCAAATCTAGTGGTCATTAGGTGGTGTGAAGACTAACAAAAGGTCAATACATGGGCACAAGTATTCTTCTTCTTCTTCTAAGTACTTATCTACCTCATCCTCCAACCTCCCGGCAGAGCACAGTACTACTTGGGTTGAGACTCCTCCTCTCTGCTTCTCTGTATCACTCAGTACACTACTCAGTCGGCACGACTATATCCTTCACTACATTCCTACTGCAGATTTGGTTTCTGTATTGTCAAGCATTTGTCTGGAACTATTGCCAAGTGTGTTACCCTGTTCTTTCTCAAGAGAAACCTCATAATCGTGTAACTTTGCCTCAAGCACGTATCTCCTTAGTAAAACAGGCTCATTCAGGTTAAAGAGACTCTGTGATCTTTCGCTTTCCACTGACACAGCATACCACACAACCTTGGGACACTTCCCCTTTCTATGGGTGGTGGTTCCGATAGTCCGGGAGGGTCACTACACCACTCCGGCCATCCGTGATCATCCTATCCCAAGGGACCCGATAGCAGCCCGGCAGGACACCGACCACAGGGGGAAAAGGTACAACCGGCCTTGTCAAATAAAAGCAGGCGTACCCTCACACCTCTGTGCCTACCCGGCACGGGCATCACTAGCCAGCTGTCTCTTGGCCATCCACCACTGGAGGGGAGTCACATGTCACCATCTAGCAAATGACCATCACCATCGGAGGCACACACCACAGAAGCAGCCCTAAGCTGCCTGGAAAATGTGGATACAGCCATGGCCAATAAGCCTTTAGCTGTAACCATGTTCCCAGGACTCCCTAGGGCTGCATCCAACTTCTTCAGCAACGGCTAATCACATGCTGCACACTCAGGTTTGCACAGACCCTATCATGCTTGGTTGTTAAAACACAAGCAAGTCACTAGGCTACAAAACACATAATCTTTAGCAGCTTCCTGCCTGGCGTCCTATAATGGCGGGCTGTACTCTGTACGGCACAAGAAATAGATCCTAGATCCCGTCATGCCTCTCCCACCTTTTATAACTTGATTTGTTGCCCATTGTTTACATTTTTGTTTCCTTCTTCAGATATTGGACATGGACATCCCATAGGCCCATAGATACGGATGGGTTTCTTTCTCCAGATATTGGACATGGACATCCCATAGGCCCATAGATACAGATGGGTTTCCTTCTCCACACAGTGGACATGGACATCCCATAGGCCCATAGATACGGATGGGTTTCCTTCTCCACACAGTGGACATGGACATCCCATAGGCCCATAAATACAGATGGGTTTCCTTCTCCACACAGTGGACATGGACATCCCATAGGCCCATAGATACAGATGGGTTTCCTTTTCCACACAGTGGACATGGACATCCCATAGGCCCATAGATACAGATGGGTTTCCTTCTCCACACAGTGGACATGGACATCCCATAGGCCCATAGATACAGATGGGTTTCCTTTTCCACACAGTGGACATGGACATCCTATAGGCCCATAGATACAGATGGGTTTCCTTCTCCACACAGTGGACATGGACATCCCATAGGCCCATAGATACAGATGGGTTTCCTTTTCCACACAGTGGACATGGACATCCTATAGGCCCATAGATACAGATGGGTTTCCTTCTCCACACAGTGGACATGGACATCCCATAGGCCCATAGATATGCATGGGTTTCCTTCTCCACACAGTGGACATGGACATCCCATAGGCCCATAGATACAGATGGGTTTCCTTTTCCACACAGTGGACATGGACATCCCATAGGCCCATAGATATGCATGGGTTTCCTTCTCCACACAGTGTACATAGACATCCAATAGACCCATAGATACGGATGGGTTTCCTTCTCCAGACATTGGGTAAGCAGCATGGAGGGGGATATGGCTGGTGTACACCATAGCAGCATAGACCTGGAATAGGTGGCTTTTGTGGAGGTTTTCCCAGCTGGTCGGTAGGGGTCGGTATACTGAGCGTCGATCAGTCTTTTTCATATATTAACCTAAAATTATCACATGTATGAAAATAACCTTACAGAAGCCGACACAGCGTAGAGCAGATTAGGAGCGTAACTTCTCCAGCCCTTCCATCCATCACCCGGTGCCTCCTGGCAAAGCAATTAGCATGTGTCAGGGTTCAGGGAACGTGTTACCAGGAAAGGCCGAGATTCATGAAGAAACATTGGACGGAATTACCAGAATAAACTCAATTGTCTCAATATGTGTGAAATAAGAAGAGGCAGGTGATGAGTGTCTGTGTAAGGTGTGGTGCCCCATTAACACTGTATATACTGACCCATTCTATATATAACCAAACTACATCATTGGCTTATAACAGGAAACCTTCGTTTTCTTCTCTTAAACTTTATTGGCTAAGAGCTACATGGCTATAAGTCCGCCATAATATAAGCCGCCACTGACTACAGAGTCCTCTTATCCTGATATATAATGGTGTCCGGCCGTAATATAAGCCGCCACTGACTACAGAGTCCTCTTATCCCGATATATAATGGTGTCCGGCCGTAATATAAGAGACCACTGACTACAGAGTCCTCTTATCCTGATATATAATGGTGTCCGGCCATAACATAAGCCGCCACTGACTACAGAGTCCTCTTATCCTGATATATAATGGTGTCCGGCCATAATATAAGCCGCCACTGACTACAGAGTCCTCTTATCCTGATATATAATGGTGTCCGGCCATAATATAAGAGACCACTGACTACAGAGTCCTCTTATCCTGATATATAATGGTGTCCTCCTATAATATCAGAGACCACTGACTACAGAGTCCTCTTATCCTGATATATAATGGTGTCCGGCCATAATATAAGAGACCACTGACTACAGAGTCCACTTATCCTGATATATAATGGTGTCCGGCCATAATATAAGAGACCACTGACTACAGAGTCCTCTTATCCTGATATATAATGGTGTCCGGCCGTAATATAAGAGACCACTGACTACAGAGTCCTCTTATCCTGATATATAATGGTGTCCGGCCGTAATATAAGAGACCACTGACTACAGAGTCCTCTTATCCTGATATATAATGGTGTCCGGCCGTAATATAAGAGACCACTGACTACAGAGTCCTCTTATCCTGATATATATTGGTGTCCGGCCGTAATATAAGCCGCCACTGACTACAGAGTCCTCTTATCCTGATATATAATGGTGTCCGGCCATAATATAAGAGACCACTGACTACAGAGTCCTCTTATCCTGATATATAATGGTGTCCGGCCATAATATAAGCCGCCACTGACTACAGAGTCCTCTTATCCTGATATATAATGGTGTCCGGCCATAATATAAGAGACCACTGACTACAGAGTCCTCTTATCCTGATATATAATGGTGTCCTCCTATAATATCAGAGACCACTGACTACAGAGTCCTCTTATCCTGATATATAATGGTGTCCGGCCATAATATAAGAGACCACTGACTACAGAGTCCACTTATCCTGATATATAATGGTGTCCGGCCATAATATAAGAGACCACTGACTACAGAGTCCTCTTATCCTGATATATAATGGTGTCCGGCCATAATATAAGAGACCACTGACTACAGAGTCCTCTTATCCCGATATATAATGGTGTCCGGCCATAATATAAGCCGCCACTGACTACAGAGTCCTCTTATCCTGATATATAATGGTGTCCGGCCGTAATATAAGCCGCCACTGACTACAGAGTCCTCTTATCCTGATATATAATGGTGTCCGGCCGTAATATAAGAGACCACTGACTACAGAGTCCTCTTATCCTGATATATAATGGTGTCCGGCCATAATATAAGAGACCACTGACTACAGAGCCCTCTTATCCTGATATATAATGGTGTCCGGCCATAATATAAGAGACCACTGACTACAGAGTCCTCTTATCCTGATATATAATGGTGTCCGGCCATAATATAAGAGACCACTGACTACAGAGACCTCTTATCCTGATATATAATGGTGTCCGGCCATAATATAAGCCGCCACTGACTACAGAGTCCTCTTATCCTGATATATAATGGTGTCCGGCCGTAATATAAGAGACCACTGACTACAGAGACCTCTTATCCTGATATATAATGGTGTCCGGCCATAATATAAGCCGCCACTGACTACAGAGTCCTCTTATCCTGATATATAATGGTGTCCGGCCATAATATAAGAGACCACTGACTACAGAGTCCTCTTATCCTGATATATAATGGTGTCCGGCCATAATATAAGCCGCCACTGACTACAGAGTCCTCTTATCCTGATATATAATGGTGTCCGGCCGTAATATAAGAGACCACTGACTACAGAGTCCTCTTATCCTGATATATAATGGTGTCCGGCCGTAATATAAGAGACCACTGACTACAGAGTCCTCTTATCCTGATATATAATGGTGTCCGGCCATAATATAAGAGACCACTGACTACAGAGTCCTCTTATCCTGATATATAATGGTGTCCGGCCGTAATATAAGAGACCACTGACTACAGAGACCTCTTATCCTGATATATATTGGTGTCCGGCCGTAATATAAGCCGCCACTGACTACAGAGTCCTCTTATCCTGATATATAATGGTGTCCGGCCATAATATAAGAGACCACTGACTACAGAGTCCTCTTATCCTGATATATAATGGTGTCCGGCCATAATATAAGCCGCCACTGACTACAGAGACCTCTTATCCTGATATATAATGGTGTCCTCCTATAATATCAGAGACCACTGACTACAGAGTCCTCTTATCCTGATATATAATGGTGTCCGGCCATAATATAAGAGACCACTGACTACAGAGACCTCTTATCCTGATATATAATGGTGTCCGGCCATAATATAAGAGACCACTGACTACAGAGTCCTCTTATCCTGATATATAATGGTGTCCGGCCGTAATATAAGAGACCACTGACTACAGAGTCCTCTTATCCTGATATATAATGGTGTCCGGCCATAATATAAGAGACCACTGACTACAGAGTCCTCTTATCCCGATATATAATGGTGTCCGGCCATAATATAAGCCGCCACTGACTACAGAGTCCTCTTATCCTGATATATAATGGTGTCCGGCCGTAATATAAGAGACCACTGACTACAGAGCCCTCTTATCCTGATATATAATGGTGTCCGGCCATAATATAAGAGACCACTGACTACAGAGACCTCTTATCCTGATATATAATGGTGTCCGGCCATAATATAAGCCGCCACTGACTACAGAGACCTCTTATCCTGATATATAATGGTGTCCGGCCATAATATAAGAGACCACTGACTACAGAGACCTCTTATCCTGATATATAATGGTGTCCGGCCATAATATAAGCCGCCACTGACTACAGAGTCCTCTTATCCTGATATATAATGGTGTCCGGCCGTAATATAAGAGACCACTGACTACAGAGTCCTCTTATCCTGATATATAATGGTGTCCGGCCGTAATATAAGAGACCACTGACTACAGAGTCCTCTTATCCTGATATATAATGGTGTCCGGCCATAATATAAGAGACCACTGACTACAGAGTCCTCTTATCCTGATATATAATGGTGTCCGGCCGTAATATAAGAGACCACTGACTACAGAGACCTCTTATCCTGATATATATTGGTGTCCGGCCGTAATATAAGCCGCCACTGACTACAGAGTCCTCTTATCCTGATATATAATGGTGTCCGGCCATAATATAAGAGACCACTGACTACAGAGTCCTCTTATCCTGATATATAATGGTGTCCGGCCATAATATAAGCCGCCACTGACTACAGAGACCTCTTATCCTGATATATAATGGTGTCCGGCCATAATATAAGAGACCACTGACTACAGAGTCCTCTTATCCTGATATATAATGGTGTCCTCCTATAATATCAGAGACCACTGACTACAGAGTCCTCTTATCCTGATATATAATGGTGTCCGGCCATAATATAAGAGACCACTGACTACAGAGTCCACTTATCCTGATATATAATGGTGTCCGGCCATAATATAAGAGACCACTGACTACAGAGTCCTCTTATCCTGATATATAATGGTGTCCGGCCGTAATATAAGAGACCACTGACTACAGAGTCCTCTTATCCTGATATATAATGGTGTCCGGCCATAATATAAGAGACCACTGACTACAGAGTCCTCTTATCCCGATATATAATGGTGTCCGGCCATAATATAAGCCGCCACTGACTACAGAGTCCTCTTATCCTGATATATAATGGTGTCCTCCTATAATATAAGAGACCACTGACTACAGAGTCCTCTTATCCTGATATATAATGGTGTCCGGCCATAATATAAGAGACCACTGACTACAGAGTCCTCTTATCCTGATATATAATGGTGTCCGGCCATAATATAAGCCGCCACTGACTACAGAGTCCTCTTATCCTGATATATAATGGTGTCCGGCCATAATATAAGAGACCACTGACTACAGAGCCCTCTTATCCTGATATATAATGGTGTCCGGCCGTAATATAAGAGACCACTGACTACAGAGACCTCTTATCCTGATATATAATGGTGTCCGGCCATAATATAAGAGACCACTGACTACAGAGTCCTCTTATCCCGATATATAATGGTGTCTGGCCATAATATAAGAGACCACTGACTACAGAGTCCTCTTATCCTGATATATAATGGTGTCCGGCCATAATATAAGAGACCACTGACTACAGAGTCCTCTTATCCTGATATATAATGGTGTCCGGCCGTAATATAAGAGACCACTGACTACAGAGTCCTCTTATCCTGATATATAATGGTGTCCGGCCATAATATAAGAGACCACTGACTACAGAGTCCTCTTATCCTGATATATAATGGTGTCCGGCCGTAATATAAGCCGCCACTGACTACAGAGTCCTCTTATCCCGATATATAATGGTGTCCGGCCATAATATAAGAGACCACTGACTACAGAGTCCTCTTATCCTGATATATAATGGTGTCCGGCCGTAATATAAGCCGCCACTGACTACAGAGTCCTCTTATCCTGATATATAATGGTGTCCGGCCGTAATATAAGCCGCCACTGACTACAGAGTCCTCTTATCCTGATATATAATGGTGTCCGGCCATAATATAAGAGACCACTGACTACAGAGTCCTCTTATCCTGATATATAATGGTGTCCGGCCATTATATAAGAGACCACTGACTACAGAGTCCTCTTATCCTGATATATAATGGTGTCCGGCCGTAATATAAGCCGCCACTGACTACAGAGTCCTCTTATCCTGATATATAATGGTGTCCGGACGTAATATAAGCCGCCACTGACTACAGAGTCCTCTTATCCTGATATATAATGGTGTCCGGCCATAATATAAGAGACCACTGACTACAGAGACCTCTTATCCTGATATATAATGGTGTCCGGCCATAATATAAGAGACCACTGACTACAGAGTCCTCTTATCCTGATATATAATGATGTCCGGCCATAACATAAGAGACCACTGACTACAGAGTCCTCTTATCCTGATATATAATGGTGTCCTCCTATAATATAAGAGACCACTGACTACAGAGTCCTCTTATCCTGATATATAATGGTGTCCGGCCGTAATATAAGAGACCACTGACTACAGAGTCCTCTTATCCTGATATATAATGGTGTCCGGCCATAATATAAGAGACCACTGACTACAGAGTCCTCTTATCCTGATATATAATGGTGTCCGGCCATAATATAAGCCGCCACTGACTACAGAGTCCTCTTATCCTGATATATAATGGTGTCCGGCCATAATATAAGAGACCACTGACTACAGAGTCCTCTTATCCCGATATATAATGGTGTCCGGCCGTAATATAAGCCGCCACTGACTACAGAGTCCTCTTATCCTGATATATAATGGTGTCCGGCCATAATATAAGAGACCACTGACTACAGAGTCCTCTTATCCTGATATATAATGGTGTCCGGCCATAATATAAGAGACCACTGACTACAGAGACCTCTTATCCTGATATATAATGGTGTCCGGCCGTAATATAAGAGACCACTGACTACAGAGTCCTCTTATCCTGATATATAATGGTGTCTGGCCATAATATAAGAGACCACTGACTACAGAGTCCTCTTATCCTGATATATAATGGTGTCCGGCCATAATATAAGAGACCACTGACTACAGAGACCTCTTATCCTGATATATAATGGTGTCCGGCCATAATATAAGAGACCACTGACTACAGAGTCCTCTTATCCTGATATATAATGGTGTCCGGCCATAATATAAGCCACCACTGACTACAGAGTCCTCTTATCCTGATATATAATGGTGTCCGGCCATAATATAAGAGACCACTGACTACAGAGTCCTCTTATCCTGATATATAATGGTGTCCTCCTATAATATAAGAGACCACTGACTACAGAGTCCTCTTATCCTGATATATAATGGTATAGAGAGAAGAGGAAACATTATTTCCTGGGAATCCACAGACGGATGGAGACTTCTAACACCTTCTTTCTGTCTGTATTTCGGCTGGAGAATGACTCGAGGGTCAATGCAGACGCAGTGGTGGGAAAAGGTTAGTGTTGTGTCAAGTTGCCTTAAGGTCGGAGATAAAAATAACCTAAACTTTAGTCTTCAGGGGAACAAATCATGTTGTAACAGTAGACTGAATTGTAGGAATCGTTATAGATCAGGAGGAGCCGAGCAGATTGCAGATTGGTAGCAAATGCTTCTATATAACTAGAAAATCAAAATCTCTGTTCATTCTGGTCTTAAGAGTCCAGTGGGCGGTCCTACTCAGTGATTCATAGTTCTTCTTGTATCAATGTTAAGTTCAGTCTGGTCTTAGGAGTCCAGTGGGCGGTCCAACTCAGTGATATTTATACAAAGTTACCTGTCAATCATTGATTAGGATGGTCCCAGGAGAAGCAGAGGATTAGGTGACTACATGATTAGGTATACAGGATCTCTTCCTGCAAATATATACATATCAGTCTGCTCAGCTCCTGCTGCTCTATTACATGGCACTGGTTCTCCAGGTCTGATGCTTTGCCTGCAGTGTGCTCTGGATGATGACGGAGCTGGTTCTCCAGGTCTGATGCTTTGCCTGCAGTGTGCTCTGGAGGATGATGGAGCTGGTTATTCAGGTCTGATGCTTTGCCTGCAGTGTGCTCTGGAGGATGATGGAGCTGGTTATTCAGGTCTGATGCTTTGCCTGCAGTGTGCTCTGGATGATGACGGAGCTGGTTCTCCAGGTCTGATGCTTTGCCTGCAGTGTGCTCTGGAGGATGATGGAGCTGGTTATTCAGGTCTGATGCTTTGCCTGCAGTGTGCTCTGGAGGATGATGGAGCTGGTTATTCAGGTCTGATGCTTTGCATGCAGTGTGCTCTGGAGGATGATGGAGCAGGTTATTCAGGTCTGATGCTTTGCCTGCAGTGTGCTCTGGAGGATGATGGAGCTGGTTCTCCAGGTCTGATGCTTTGCCTGCAGTGTGCTCTGGAGGATGATGGAGCTGGTTATTCAGGTCTGATGCTTTGCCTGCAGTGTGCTCTGGATGATGACGGAGCTGGTTCTCCAGGTCTGATGCTTTGCCTGCAGTGTGCTCTGGAGGATGATAGAGCTGGTTCTCCAGGTCTGATGCTTTGCCTGCAGTGTGCTCTGGAGGATGATGGAGCTGGTTATTCAGGTCTGATGCTTTGCCTGCAGTGTGCTCTGGAGGATGATGGAGCTGGTTATTCAGGTCTGATGCTTTGCCTGCAGTGTGCTCTGGAGGATGATGGAGCTGGTTATTCAGGTCTGATGCTTTGCATGCAGTGTGCTCTGGAGGATGATGGAGCAGGTTATTCAGGTCTGATGCTTTGCATGCAGTGTGCTCTGGAGGATGATGGAGCTGGGTATTCAGGTCTGATGCTTTGCATGCCGTGTGCTCTGGAGGATGATGGAGCTGGTTATTCAGGTCTGATGCTTTGCCTGCAGTGTGCTCTGGAGGATGATAGAGCTGGTTCTCCAGGTCTGATGCTTTGCCTGCAGTGTGCTCTGGAGGATGATAGAGCTGGTTCTCCAGGTCTGATGCTTTGCCTGCAGTGTGCTCTGGAGGATGATGGAGCTGGTTATTCAGGTCTGATGCTTTGCCTGCAGTGTGCTCTGGAGGATGATAGAGCTGGTTCTCCAGGTCTGATGCTTTGCCTGCAGTGTGCTCTGGAGGATGATGGAGCTGGTTATTCAGGTCTGATGCTTTGCCTGCAGTGTGCTCTGGAGGATGATGGAGCTGGTTCTCCAGGTCTGATGCTTTGCATGCAGTGTGCTCTGGAGGATGATGGAGCTGGTTATTCAGGTCTGATGCTTTCCCTGCAGTGTGCTCTGGAGGATGATGGAGCTGGGTATTCAGGTCTGATGCTTTGCCTGCAGTGTGCTCTGGAGGATGATAGAGCTGGTTATTCAGGTCTGATGCTTTGCCTGCAGTGTGCTCTGGAGGATGATGGAGCTGGTTATTCAGGTCTGATGCTTTGCCTGCAGTGTGCTCTGGAGGATGATGGAGCTGGTTCTCCAGGTCTGATGCTTTGCCTGCAGTGTGCTCTGGAGGATGATGGAGCTGGTTCTCCAGGTCTGATGCTTTGCATGCAGTGTGCTCTGGAGGATGATGGAGCTGGTTATTCAGGTCTGATGCTTTGCCTGCAGTGTGCTCTGGAGGATGATGGAGCTGGTTCTCCAGGTCTGATGCTTTGCCTGCAGTGTGCTCTGGAGGATGATGGAGCTGGTTCTCCAGGTCTGATGCTTTGCCTGCAGTGTGCTCTGGAGGATGATGGAGCTGGTTATTCAGGTCTGATGCTTTGCCTGCAGTGTGCTCTGGAGGATGATGGAGCTGGTTATTCAGGTCTGATGCTTTGCCTGCAGTGTGCTCTGGAGGATGATAGAGCTGGTTCTCCAGGTCTGATGCTTTGCCTGCAGTGTGCTCTGGAGGATGATGGAGCTGGTTCTCCAGGTCTGATGCTTTGCCTGCAGTGTGCTCTGGAGGATGATGGAGCTGGTTCTTCAGGTCTGATGCTTTGCCTGCAGTGTGCTCTGGAGGATGATGGAGCTGGTTATTCAGGTCTGATGCTTTGCCTGCAGTGTGCTCTGGAGGATGATGGAGCTGGGTATTCAGGTCTGATGCTTTGCCTGCAGTGTGCTCTGGAGGATGATGGAGCTGGTTCTCCAGGTCTGATGCTTTGCCTGCAGTGTGCTCTGGAGGATGATAGAGCTGGTTCTCCAGGTCTGATGCTTTGCCTGCAGTGTGCTCTGGAGGATGATGGAGCTGGTTCTCCAGGTCTGATGCTTTGCCTGCAGTGTGCTCTGGAGGATGATGGAGCTGGTTATTCAGGTCTGATGCTTTGCCTGCAGTGTGCTCTGGAGGATGATGGAGCTGGTTATTCAGGTCTGATGCTTTGCCTGCAGTGTGCTCTGGAGGATGATGGAGCTGGTTATTCAGGTCTGATGCTTTGCCTGCAGTGTGCTCTGGAGGATGATAGAGCTGGTTCTCCATGTCTGATGCTTTGCCTGCAGTGTGCTCTGGAGGATGATAGAGCTGGTTCTCCAGGTCTGATGCTTTGCCTGCAGTGTGCTCTGGAGGATGATGGAGCTGGTTCTCCAGGTCTGATGCTTTGCATGCAGTGTGCTCTGGAGGATGATAGAGCTGGTTCTCCAGGTCTCATGCTTTGCCTGCAGTGTGCTCTGGAGGATGATGGAGCTGGTTCTCCAGGTCTGATGCTTTGCCTGCAGTGTGCTCTGGAGGATGATGGAGCTGGTTCTCCAGGTCTGATGCTTTGCCTGCAGTGTGCTCTGGAGGATGATGGAGCTGGTTATTCAGGTCTGATACTTTGCATGCAGTGTGCTCTGGAGGATGATAGAGCTGGTTCTCCAGGTCTCATGCTTTGCCTGCAGTGTGCTCTGGAGGATGATGGAGCTGGTTCTCCAGGTCTGATGCTTTGCCTGCAGTGTGCTCTGGAGGATGATGGAGCTGGTTATTCAGGTCTGATGCTTTGCATGCAGTGTGCTCTGGAGGATGATGGAGCTGGTTATTCAGGTCTGATGCTTTGTATGCAGTGTGCTCTGGAGGATGATGGAGCTGGTTCTCCAGGTCTGATGCTTTGCATGCAGTGTGCTCTGGAGGATGATGGAGCTGGTTCTCCAGGTCTGATGCTTTGCCTGCAGTGTGCTCTGGAGGATGATGGAGCTGGTTCTCCAGGTCTGATGCTTTGCCTGCAGTGTGCTCTGGAGGATGATAGAGCTGGTTATTCAGGTCTGATGCTTTGCCTGCAGTGTGCTCTGGAGGATGATAGAGCTGGTTCTCCAGGTCTGATGCTTTGCCTGCAGTGTGCTCTGGAGGATGATGGAGCTGGTTATTCAGGTCTGATGCTTTGCCTGCAGTGTGCTCTGGAGGATGATAGAGCTGGTTCTCCAGGTCTGATGCTTTGCCTGCAGTGTGCTCTGGAGGATGATGGAGCTGGTTATTCAGGTCTGATGCTTTGCCTGCAGTGTGCTCTGGAGGATGATGGAGCTGGTTCTCCAGGTCTGATGCTTTGCATGCAGTGTGCTCTGGAGGATGATGGAGCTGGTTATTCAGGTCTGATGCTTTCCCTGCAGTGTGCTCTGGAGGATGATTGAGCTGGTTATTCAGGTCTGATGCTTTGCCTGCAGTGTGCTCTGGAGGATGATAGAGCTGGTTATTCAGGTCTGATGCTTTGCCTGCAGTGTGCTCTGGAGGATGATGGAGCTGGTTATTCAGGTCTGATGCTTTGCCTGCAGTGTGCTCTGGAGGATGATGGAGCTGGTTCTCCAGGTCTGATGCTTTGCCTGCAGTGTGCTCTGGAGGATGATGGAGCTGGTTCTCCAGGTCTGATGCTTTGCATGCAGTGTGCTCTGGAGGATGATGGAGCTGGTTATTCAGGTCTGATGCTTTGCCTGCAGTGTGCTCTGGAGGATGATGGAGCTGGTTCTCCAGGTCTGATGCTTTGCCTGCAGTGTGCTCTGGAGGATGATGGAGCTGGTTCTCCAGGTCTGATGCTTTGCCTGCAGTGTGCTCTGGAGGATGATGGAGCTGGTTATTCAGGTCTGATGCTTTGCCTGCAGTGTGCTCTGGAGGATGATGGAGCTGGTTATTCAGGTCTGATGCTTTGCCTGCAGTGTGCTCTGGAGGATGATAGAGCTGGTTCTCCATGTCTGATGCTTTGCCTGCAGTGTGCTCTGGAGGATGATGGAGCTGGTTCTCCAGGTCTGATGCTTTGCCTGCAGTGTGCTCTGGAGGATGATGGAGCTGGTTCTTCAGGTCTGATGCTTTGCCTGCAGTGTGCTCTGGAGGATGATGGAGCTGGTTATTCAGGTCTGATGCTTTGCCTGCAGTGTGCTCTGGAGGATGATGGAGCTGGTTCTCCAGGTCTGATGCTTTGCCTGCAGTGTGCTCTGGAGGATGATGGAGCTGGTTCTCCAGGTCTGATGCTTTGCCTGCAGTGTGCTCTGGAGGATGATGGAGCTGGTTCTCCAGGTCTGATGCTTTGCCTGCAGTGTGCTCTGGAGGATGATGGAGCTGGTTCTCCAGGTCTGATGCTTTGCCTGCAGTGTGCTCTGGAGGATGATGGAGCTGGTTATTCAGGTCTGATGCTTTGCCTGCAGTGTGCTCTGGAGGATGATGGAGCTGGTTATTCAGGTCTGATGCTTTGCCTGCAGTGTGCTCTGGAGGATGATGGAGCTGGTTATTCAGGTCTGATGCTTTGCCTGCAGTGTGCTCTGGAGGATGATAGAGCTGGTTCTCCATGTCTGATGCTTTGCCTGCAGTGTGCTCTGGAGGATGATGGAGCTGGTTCTCCAGGTCTGATGCTTTGCCTGCAGTGTGCTCTGGAGGATGATGGAGCTGGTTCTCCAGGTCTGATGCTTTGCATGCAGTGTGCTCTGGAGGATGATAGAGCTGGTTCTCCAGGTCTGATGCTTTGCCTGCAGTGTGCTCTGGAGGATGATGGAGCTGGTTCTCCAGGTCTGATGCTTTGCCTGCAGTGTGCTCTGGAGGATGATGGAGCTGGTTATTCAGGTCTGATACTTTGCATGCAGTGTGCTCTGGAGGATGATAGAGCTGGTTCTCCAGGTCTCATGCTTTGCCTGCAGTGTGCTCTGGAGGATGATGGAGCTGGTTCTCCAGGTCTGATGCTTTGCCTGCAGTGTGCTCTGGAGGATGATGGAGCTGGTTATTCAGGTCTGATGCTTTGCCTGCAGTGTGCTCTGGAGGATGATGGAGCTGGTTCTCCAGGTCTGATGCTTTGCCTGCAGTGTGCTCTGGAGGATGATGGAGCTGGTTATTCAGGTCTGATGCTTTGCCTGCAGTGTGCTCTGGAGGATGATGTAGCTGGTTCTTCAGGTCTGATGCTTTGCCTGCAGTGTGCTCTGGAGGATGATGGAGCTGGTTCTCCAGGTCTGATGCTTTGCCTGCAGTGTGCTCTGGAGGATGATGGAGCTGGTTCTCCAGGTCTGATGCTTTGCCTGCAGTGTGCTCTGGAGGATGATGGAGCTGGTTATTCAGGTCTGATGCGTTGCCTGCAGTGTGCTCTGGAGGATGATGGAGCTGGTTATTCAGGTCTGATGCTTTGCCTGCAGTGTGCTCTGGAGGATGATGGAGCTGGTTCTTCAGGTCTGATGCTTTGCCTGCAGTGTGCTCTGGAGGATGATGGAGCTGGTTCTTCAGGTCTGATGCTTTGCCTGCAGTGTGCTCTGGAGGATGATGGAGCTGGTTCTTCAGGTCTGATGCTTTGCCTGCAGTGTGCTCTGGAGGATGATGGAGCTGGTTATTCAGGTCTGATGCTTTGCCTGCAGTGTGCTCTGGAGGATGATGGAGCTGGTTCTTCAGGTCTGATGCTTTGCCTGCAGTGTGCTCTGGAGGATGATGGAGCTGGTTCTTCAGGTCTGATGCTTTGCCTGCAGTGTGCTCTGGAGGATGATGGAGCTGGTTCTTCAGGTCTGATGCTTTGCCTGCAGTGTGCTCTGGAGGATGATGGAGCTGGTTCTTCAGGTCTGATGCTTTGCCTGCAGTGTGCTCTGGAGGATGATGGAGCTGGGTATTCAGGTCTGATGCTTTGCCTGCAGTGTGCTCTGGAGGATGATAGAGCTGGTTCTTCAGGTCTGATGCTTTGCCTGCAGTGTGCTCTGGAGGATGATGGAGCTGGTTCTTCAGGTCTGATGCTTTGCCTGCAGTGTGCTCTGGAGGATGATGGAGCTGGGTATTCAGGTCTGATGCTTTGCCTGCAGTGTGCTCTGGAGGATGAACCACGGGAAGAGAATATGTTTTCTAGGGAACCTGTCTACTATTTTATACCCCGTCCAATCTGATATTGGGAAAAACTGAGAAATGCTGCGGACAGTCACGGTGACCCACCTGGAGATGAGTAATGGGGGTGAAGCTCCATCATGGGGGTGAAGTCGTGCTCCCACAGAACAAAGTGCAACCCCCAAGAAACCTCTTCTATCTTCAGGATGCGACTAGACGGGCAAATTCAGCTCCCAAGATTTCACAGAAATAACGGTAAAAAATGGGGGGGGGGGGGAGGGGGGGCTGTGATTATTCCCTGCGCAGAGAGAAAACTAACACAACTTTTTGGCACAACCGGAATCTTTGTACAAAGTTGGATCTTGCAGAAATGTTTTGTCTCCTCCCGGCTCAGATGTTTTATTGAAAGAGTCGGGGAGAAGGCGGCTGAACATAACACCATGCACTTACCTCCCCGGCTCCTGCGCTGGGGTCCGCTGTTCCCAGATCTGGTTCCTGGTCCCCCGGCCGCTGACTGGCTGACACATCCCGACCCGGGTCCACCCGCAGACCAGTAAGTGGCTGGGGGAAGGGGAACTGTAGTTGGCGACAGCCGAGCCCAGCACAGGAGCCGGGGAGGTAGGTGCATCGTGTTCAGCCGCCTCCTCCTGACCCTTTTGAAAAAAAAAAGTCTAAGCCCGGACTTCTCCTTTAAGCACTTGCTAAGGGCTCAGGACATTTCAACAGGGTCTGTACCTGCGCCCTCAGATCTCTGCCCCCCCCCCCCCCCCCCCCCCTAAATAAATACACACATAAAAAATACATCTCTATTAGCAATGGCTGGTGGGTTTAGTTGGGAGACACCAAATCACAGCACCACAAAAAGAATCATTGTCACATGATGCCCGACAAGGTGGCCGAGAGGTCCGGCCCAGCAGCAAACATGAAGATCCAAAATACAAACTGGAGAGATATTGAAAGGAACTGGAACAAACACACCTAAAGGACCCATCACTCAGATGATGATGGGGGGGGATCCCTAAAGTCACAGTCTTCCTATGGGGGCCCTGACTCCTCTGTGAGTGGAGCGCCAGGTTGGCAGGTAAGCATTGTACTTGGCTATATAAATGGCAGCTTCACAGATAATAAATGGCAGGCCCATTGCCTCATTTACAACAAAGGAGACGGCTCAGGAGATGGTAGGGGAGCCCCGACCCCCCAGGATCTCACACCTATAAGTTGATTGAAGGTGGAATATCCCTTTAAGAGACTGGCAGCTGGCAGTTCTGATGGGGTGGTGCAGGTGGAGAAGGGGTACATGAGCCGCGTCTTCGCCCTCCGCCGTAATAACAACCTCCACGGTTTATACCAGAACAATAAAAACTCGAGTTCAGTTCTGCGATTTTTTTTAATGACGAGAAATAACAAGCCGGGTGTTTTGTCGTTATTGCTGTCAAATTGATTAAACACTCGTCAATCAAAGCCCAATTTCCTCTAAAATAGTTATTAAATATCATAATTCATACGCTGTAATCACACTGCCAGAATGTCGCCAAATCATAGCTCTTTACTCTAGCAGAAATCCCGTCTATTGATAGCGTGATATTACACGGCTGATGTCTCCGGTGATACCAGGCGGTATACAGTCTATATGTGACGCTAGCTGGCGGATTGTCGGGACACGCCCGATCTGTTATATACACTATGGGTAAGAGGCGGAAACTGCATGAAAGGGAATAACCAAAAATAAGAAGCACAACACATTTCTGATGATTTTGTAAAGTAAGATTGGGTGTATGAATAGGTTGTATACACAGGTTATATACAGTATACAGGTTATATATAGTATATAGGTTATATATATTGTATACAGGTTATATATAGTATATAGGTTATATACAGTATACAGGTTATATATAGTATATAGGTTATATACAGTATACAGGTTATATATAATATACAGGTAATATATTGTATACAGGTTATATATAGTATATAGGTAATACATAGTACATAGGTTATATATAGTATATAGGTTATATGTAGTACACAGGTTATATATAGTATACAGGTTATACATATAGTATACAGGCTATACATATAGTATACAGGTTATTTATATAGTACATAGGTTATATATAGTATATAGGTAATATATAGAGTTATATAGTACACAGGTTATATACATAGTACATAGGTTATATATAGTATACAGGTTATATATAGTACACAGGTTATACATATAGTATACAGAATATATATATAGTTTACATCGACCATACATTGGCTGCTCCTCTATATGATGATGATGTAGATATAAAGACCACCGTGATAGTTTTCCAGAAGTAACAGGATGTCACAAGGTTTTTTGCAGACGCTTTCAGTCTATTTATTGTGCAGAAAAACAGTTCCACAGACCATTAAATGTTTCAAACCCGACGTTTCGGTGCCACATGCCCCTTTGTCAAGGAGTCTGTGATAAAGAGCACAAAAGTGAATGAACAGTCTCATATATACAATAATATACAATAATATACAACGATGTCTGCAGTAACAGATACTATATAGTATAGACTATGGAAGATTACTCAGGGGGGAATCTGCTAAGGAAAACATTTGGTATAATATAATGAACATCCATTTGGGCCAGGTGGCGTGTCTTGTTCCATCCTGTTGGTAATTGGTAGTTCATCAGGCGCAGTCCTAGTGGAGGCGATGGATAGACGCACTGGTAAGTATAAAATGGCGACTTGGTATATACTTAAGGTACGTTAGATCAGGAGTAAAATCGGTCCCGTATAGGTCATGAACTGTAAGTCAGGTTAGAGGGGAAGGGTCATGGGAGAGGGACACAGGAGGGTGTGTATCTGATAGCTACCTGTATGGTGAGTGCACAATGTAATGCAGATGAGTCCTTAATGGTGAGGATATGTAGCTGTAAAAGAGACGGGTATGTGAGGAATATGAGAACAAAGCAAAAAGACGGATGATGTCCGGGTAGCAGGTGGGTAAGGCGTTACCTTGTAGTCAGCTGCGCTGAGCGTGGCTGGCGAAATTGGATCGTGGCGTGCACTGTTACTGCGGCCGTGTCCCGCTTATGAGGAGTGCGTCATGACGTCGACACACGCGGCACACCACCAACATGCGCGGCACACCACCGACACACGCAGCACACCACCAACACGTGCGGCACACCACCAACACGTGGCACACCACCGACACACGCGGCACACCACCAACATGCGCGGCACACCACCGACACACGCGGCACACCACCGACACACGCGGCACACCACCAACACGTGCGGCACACCACCGACACACGCGGCACACCACCAACATGCGCGGCACACCACCGACACACGCGGCACACCACCAACACGCGCGGCACGCCCACAACACTCTCCTCATAAGCGGGACACGGGCGCAGTAACAGTGCACGCCACAATCCAATTTCGCCACCTGGCCCAAATGGATGTTCATTATATTATACCAAATGTTTTCCTTAGCAGATTCCCCCCTGAGTAATCTTCCATAGTCTATACTATATAGTATCTGTTACTGCAGACATCGTTGTATATTATTGTATAGTATTGTATATATGAGACTGTTCATTCACTTTTGTGCTCTTTATCACAGACTCCTTGACAAAGGGGCATGTGGCACCGAAACGTCGGGTTTGAAACATTTAATGGTCTCTGGAACTGTTTTTCTGCACAATAAATAGACTGAAAGCGTCTGCAAAAAACCTTGTGACATCCTGTTACTTCTGGAAAACTATCATGGTGGCCTTTATATCTACACTATGAATTAATCCCACCCCAGTATCTCATGAGCGCCACCCGTTACTCCACTGCCTCTGGAGTCAGATCACATACGCTCCGCACACGTCCGCCATCACATAGAGATTATTACTATTATTGGAGTAAGTGAGATATTGATAATTGAGGGCAATATAAAGGATGGGGAAACCAGCCGGCAATAAAACCTAATGACTTGTGTGATATTCCGGCCACTGGATGTTGGTAAATGAAATGGATGTTGAAGATGAGAACGTATTATGCCATTATAGTGTAATTTAATCGTGCTGACTGGTTAAGGGCCTGTTCACATGGACGCTGTTTATTTTATAGGGACATACAGGGAGATTTCCATCAGATTCAGATGCAGCCACTAAAGAAGCTGGAAAAGCCAAAGCCACAGATCGGTGGGGTCCCAGATGTCAGTGCCCACTCCCCACCCAGCTCATAGCCCACTCCCCACTCAGCTCAGTGCCCACTCCCCACTCAGCTCAGTTCCCACTCCCCACTCAGCTCAGTGCCCGCTCCCCACCCATCTCAGTGCCCACTCCCCACCCAGCTCAGTGCCCACTCCCCATCCAGCTCAGTGCCCACTCTCCACCGAGCTCAGTGCCTGCTCCCCACCGAGCTCAGTGCCCGCTCCCCACTCAGCTCAGTGCCCGCTCCCCACCGAGCTCAGTGCCCGCTCCCCACTCAGCTCAGTGCCCACTCCCCACCCATCTCAGTGCCCACTCCACACCCAGCTTAGTGCCCACTCCCCACCGAGCTCAGTGCCCACTCCCCACTCAGCTTAGTGCCCGCTCCCCACCCATCTCAGTGCCCGCTCCCCACTCAGCTCAGTGCCCACTCCCCACCCATCTCAGTGCCCACTCCCCACCCAGCTTAGTGCCCACTCTCCACCGAGCTCAGTGCCTGCTCTTCACCAAGCTCAGTGCCCACTCCCCACCCAGCTTAGTGCCCGCTCCCCACCGAGCTCAGTGCCCACTCCCCACTCAGCTTAGTGCCCGCTCCCCACCCATCTCAGTGCCCACTCCCCACCCAGCTGAGTGCCCACTCTCCACTCAGCTCAGTGCCTGCTCCCCACTCAGCTCAGTGCCCACTCCCCACCAAGCTCAGTGCCTGCTCCCCACTCAGCTCAGTACCCACTCCCCGCCTAGCTCAGTGCCCATTCCCCACCGATCTCAGTGCCCACTCCCCACTCAGCTCAGTGCCCGCTCCCCACCCATCTCAGTGCCCACTCCCCACCCAGCTCAGTGCCCGCTCCCCACCCATCTCAGTGCCCACTCCCCACCCAGCTTAGTGCCCACTCTCCACCGAGCTCAGTGCCTGCTCTTCACCAAGCTCAGTGCCCACTCCCCACCGAGCTCAGTGCCCACTCCCCACTCAGCTTAGTGCCCGCTCCCCACCCATCTCAGTGCCCACTCCCCACCCAGCTTAGTGCCCACTCTCCACCGAGCTCAGTGCCTGCTCTCCACCAAGCTCAGTGCCCACTCCCCACCCAGCTCAGTGCCCGCTCCCCACTCAGCTTAGTGCCCACTCCCCACCCATCTCAGTGCCCACTCCCCACCCAGCTTAGTGCCCACTCTCCACCGAGCTCAGTGCCTGCTCCCCACTCAGCTTAGTGCCCGCTCCCCACCCATCTCAGTGCCCACTCCCCACCCAGCTTAGTGCCCACTCTCCACTCAGCTCAGTGCCCGCTCCCCGCCTAGCTCAGTGCCCGCTCCCCACCGATCTCAGTGCCCGCTCCCCACTCAGCTCAGTGCCCATTCCCCACCGATCTCAGTGCCCACTCCCCACCCAGCTCAGTGCCCACTCCCCACCCATCTCAGTGCCCACTCCCCACCCAGCTTAGTGCCCACTCTCCACCGAGCTCAGTGCCTGCTCTTCACCAAGCTCAGTGCCCACTCCCCACCGAGCTCAGTGCCCACTCCCCACTCAGCTTAGTGCCCGCTCCCCACCCATCTCAGTGCCCACTCCCCACCCAGCTTAGTGCCCACTCTCCACCGAGCTCAGTGCCTGCTCTCCACCAAGCTCAGTGCCCACTCCCCACCGAGCTCAGTGCCCGCTCCCCACTCAGCTTAGTGCCCGCTCCCCACCCATCTCAGTGCCCACTCCCCACCCAGCTTAGTGCCCACTCTCCACCGAGCTCAGTGCCTGCTCCCCACTCAGCTTAGTGCCCGCTCCCCACCCATCTCAGTGCCCACTCCCCACCCAGCTTAGTGCCCACTCTCCACTCAGCTCAGTGCCCGCTCCCCGCCTAGCTCAGTGCCCGCTCCCCACCGATCTCAGTGCCCACTCCCCACCAAGCTCAGTGCCCACTCCCCACTCAGCTCAGTACCCATTCCCCACCGATCTCAGTGCCCACTCCCCACCAAGCTCAGTGCCTGCTCCCCACTCAGCTCAGTGCCCACTCCCCACCAAGCTCAGTGCCTGCTCCCCACTCAGCTCAGTACCCACTCCCCGCCTAGCTCAGTGCCCATTCCCCATCGATCTCAGTGCCCACTCCCCACCCAGCTCAATGCTGTTGCAGAGGAGGAGACTCTGATGATGCTGAAACATCATAACAAGAGGAGAAGAACATCCCTTATCCTGGTAGGTACAGCCAAGACCTAGCACCTTCTATAGCCATATATAGGGGGTTATGCTGTTACCAGGGTGTTGTGTATTTATATATATATATATATATATATAGAGAGAGAGAGAGAGAGAGAGAGAGGGGGGGGGGGGGGGAGAGAGGGGGCGAAAGGGAGAGAGAGGAGGAGAGAGATAATGGGGGGGGGGGGAGAGAAGGAGAGGGAAAGAGGGGGGGGGGAGAGGAGAGAGACACACACAGAGAGGGGGAAAGAGAGATAGAGAAAGGGGGGAGAGAGAGATAGAGAGAAAGGGGGGAGAGAGAGATAGGGAGAGATGGATAGAAATAGAGAGATGTGCTAACAGCTTAGTATTAATCATCAGATATGGCGTCCTCTGTCCCCCGGTGATCAGGAGGATGGGCGCCCTCTGTCCCCCGGTGATCAGGAGGATGGGCGTCCTCTGTCCCCCGGTGATCAGGAGGATGGGCGTCCTCTGTCCCCCGGTGATCAGGAGGATGGGCGCCCTCTGTCCCCTGGTGATCAGGAGGATGGGCGTCCTCTGTCCCCCGGTGATCAGGAGGATGGGCGCCCTCTGTCCCCCGGTGATCAGGAGGATGGGCGCCCTCTGTCCCCCGGTGATCAGGAGGATGGGCGTCCTCTGTCCCCCGGTGATCAGGAGGATGGGCGTCCTCTGTCCCCCGGTGATCAGGAGGATGGGCGTCCTCTGTCCCCCAGTGATCAGGAGGATGGGTGTTCTCTGTCCCCCAGTGATCAGGAGGATGGGTGTTCTCTGTCCCCCGGTAATCAGGAGGATGGGTGTACTCTGTCCCCCGGTGATCAGGAGGATGGGTGTCCTCTGTCCTCCGGTGATCAGGAGGATGGGCGTCCTCTGTCCCCCGGTCATCAGGAGGATGGGCGTCCTCTGTCCCCCGGTCATCAGGAGGATGGGCGTCCTCTGTCCCCCGGTGATCAGGAGGATGGGCGTCCTCTGTCCCCCGGTGATCAGGAGGATGGGCGTCCTCTGTCCCCCGGTGATCAGGAGGATGGGCGTCCTCTGTCCCCCGGTGATCAGGAGGATGGGCGTCCTCTGTCCCCCGGTGATCAGGAGGATGGGTGTTCTCTGTCCCCCGGTAATCAGGAGGATGGGTGTCCTCTGTCCCCCGGTGATCAGGAGGATGGGCGTCCTCTGTCCCCCGGTGATCAGGAGGATGGGCGTCCTCTGTCCCCCGGTGATCAGGAGGATGGGCGTCCTCTGTCCCCCGGTGATCAGGAGGATGGGCGTCCTCTGTCCCCCGGTGATCAGGAGGATGGGCGTCCTCTGTCCCCCGGTGATCAGGAGGATGGGCGTCCTCTGTCCCCCGGTGATCAGGAGGATGGGCGTCCTCTGTCCCCCGGTGATCAGGAGGATGGGCGTTCTCTGTCACCCCCACACTGCTTCAAGTCTAGGCGCCTGATAATGAAGCTAATAGAGTGTCTGTCTATCTGTGCTATACAAGGGAACGGACCACACGGCCCGGCTCCATACTCATGACTGATCGCAGTCCCAGCAGTCAGATCCCAACTCATAAGACACTAGTCCTCCGCTGTTGGAGGAAGAAACCCTGTAATAGGATTCAGAAACTTTTCTATAACTTTGTATAAATGTTTTATTTAGCGGCTCATTGTTTTCTACAGTGCGGAGAGTCTTCTGGGTTTCGTAGATTCTTCTGCTTTGTAGCTCTTCCCTGGCTGACAAACCAACAATAAGAGACCCTGACACTATAATGGCTCTGTGACTATAATCACCGATAAATTACTCGACATCACAGGAAAAGTAAAGACGCTATTTATCATCAACGCCCGGGAAATAGACAAAGGGTCTGAGTCAGAATCAGTATAAATTGCAGGAGAGGAACCAAAAAACTCCATCAACTGAGCAGTGTGCCGCGTCATGGGCGCAGGTACGGAGGCCCAAAGGGTAGAGGCCAAAGCATCTGACTGACCTCACATAGACAATGGCCATCTACTGATTTATTTTTAGAAATGAGTAACTGAAAAGGCCGGGTTCACACTGTGTTTTTTTCTTCCCTTTTTTTAAACCCTTTTTTTTTGCAGAAAATGAATGGAAAAACAGATGTGTTTGTGTGCATCCATTTTAATCTGCTTTTCCATTGACTTCCATTATGCATCCAAAATGCATCTGTCTTTTTAATGTACAGAAAATTGTGGGTTGACCAAGCTTTTGTGTATGCAAAAATTTTTTTTTTTTTTATGGAAGTCAATGGAAAAACGATGGCAGAAAGCAACCCCCCCCCCCATGCTACCTCTACACCCCAATACCTTCCCGTAATGTTGGCAGAGGACAAACCCCCATCCCCCCCATCCCCCCCCCTCCCGAGCTGCTACCAATACACCCCAATACCTTCCCGTAATGATGGCAGGTACATATCCATCAGGGATCTAGGAGGGGTGAGAAATTTTTGGGTCACTCTATACCATCTCTTGTTGGAACATTAACAAATGCAGATGGAAGTTTTGGGGGCTCAATCCAAAATATGTAAGTTTGATTTTTAATAGACATATAGGATCCCTAAACTGTGATCTGAAATAGAACCTTTGGTTTAGGCATTTCCGGAAATGTTGGCGCTATACAAATAAATATTATGATTATTATTATTATTATTAGTAAGTGTTCAATCTGTATGAATTCTGCTTTACTTGATGGATCTCCAGATGGGGGTCTCTAGGAACTGGATGTGGGGGAGAAAGGACACCGATCCTCGTAGCATTCCCACATGCAATGTCCAAAGGTCCAGGAGAAGCCTTCAGCCATCGTAAGCCAACGTTGTATTGTTAGGTGGCAATGACAAGAAGCTGACGGCCCGTCCAACAGCTCGTTCTATGATTTCTCCTTTTCTCCTTAAAGGTCAGCCATAGAGAGAGTCAATGCACCATTCACGAGAGCCTTGCCGGTTGCCAACCTTCCTTCCTGAGAGTCTGGAGGGACAATGCCCTGTTCTCTCTTTGCGGGGTTGGCTGGAGAATGATAGCCAGTAACCTTTTCAGTCAGATTGGACAATTTCCATTTCCAGAGCTTATCGTTCTGCCCAACCACTGGCATCTGTAAATCATAGAGGAGAGAATAGGGATTTCCGGGCAGGCGATCATAGAGGGATGGAGCCAGGATGACGGAGCAGTGGGACTGTCCAGCCTCTATTATAATGGACGTTTTGTATGGATACATTGGCCTCTTGTGCCAGGCCCCAAAACAATGTTCTGTATGAAAGATTCAAGCCTGACCCTCACCAGCTAAAATGGCGGTTTATGCCCCTCAATGAGACGGAAAACAATGATCATAAGTTTATAAGTGTTGGAATAAAAGCTGCACTTTCCACTCAATTACCTCGTCTCTCCGAAGTGAAGTAACTTGGAAAAAAACCATTAAGAGAATTCACGGAGCTTTGAGAGATCAACCCAATAATTACGGCAAAAGCCGGCTTGTACTTATCACTATTAAAGGTTCTCGCTTTCCTCCCAGGCAACCATTTCCCCCAGACCCAGGGATCAGGACAGTAATTTGTCCACATTTTTGCCTTTACAACAAAAACAGGATTTTGCCCCGGTCGGATAAAGCGCATGATGAAATTTAGGAAGTTTTAAGAATTTTTCCATTCTAACTCTTCAATAAAGATTTCTTTTAAATGTCACAAGACATAAAATCCCGACCTGACCTTCTGTACTGGGGCCAATCGGTTGTGGATTTCGGTGTCGGCGCTCTATCATTCCACTTTGTTGTACCGTAAAATATCATTTGAAGGATTTTCCAAGGTCAGCTTTAGACTTGAACCCAGCGCCTGATTATTGACGGCCTGATATATATGGAGCATTACTACACTAAACACTGTCTTACATTTACAAGTGATCAATAGCGGCTTTTGTTTTATGTTAAATCTGGTCTGATTTCCCCGGAGGATACGTTCATCAGCTGGCTGGAATAAGAGTCTACCATGTAGAAAGTGGAGGTTTGCTGAGTTAGGCCTGGATGTCACGTCGGCCACTTTCAGCTGATCGTCCTTGAGAAACCATCTGTAGAAATACGTCCTGATTACCGGCTTCCAGTTATTACTGTATTACAGAGGCCTCGCTAGATCAGAGATTGCCTTCATCTTTTTCTGTCTGGGAACAAGATTATATCTGTCAATCTGTTGGGGGACTGTGGTCCCGGGATTAATTGTTTCTCGGCAGATGACACGCGATATGATGTTGTGGTTTGAAGCCTAAACTACTTTGTATGTTAATTATGCATTTTGGGCTCATTATTTCTTAGTTATTGTTAGTTACGTGAGGCTACCACGTGTATCCGGTCACTGTAGTGAAAGCAATTACATTGAATATACAATCCTAGGTGGAAGCAGCAGGCGGCCGCATCCCTGAATGCAAATGGAGTGTATAGGAAAATAACGGGAAGCCATTGTCACGGTCCCAATAGTCTTGGATCATCTTCTGAGTGGCAGATCTTCATATTCCTATACTCGTATATGTAAAACAATTGTGTAGGTGTAAAAGACGTGGAGGAAAAAAAAAAATAAAGGTAAGAAATTCACTCATCTTCACGAACTCCCAGGGATGCCGTTCCCATGGTGCCCCTGATCGGCACATCCTGTTCTCAACACACAGGAAATACCCGCTCAGCCAATGGCTGGTTACATCAGTAAATCATCCTAGCCAGTGATTGGCTGAGCAGGCATTTCCTGGGCTTTGAGTGTCACTCAAGAAGAATCCAGCACATTCCTATAGGTGAAGGGGGCACTCAAAGAGAGAAGTAACAATAGTCTTACATTTACCGATAGAAAGCAAAGGCACTCACCACTACTCGTTGCAGCCAGAATCCCGGTCAGCATGCACCAACAGGCCGGGACGCCAACTGCTTCATAGACACGTGACAGCTGTTTCGCATGGTATGGTGAAGCACACTTCTGATGTGCGAAACAGCTGTAATGTTATAAGTATGCCTGTCATCTCTGGTAATTGTTAAGCTTATTATGTGTGTTTTTTTCCTTTACCCTGTGCTGTGTGTACATGAGGAACAGCACTGCTCCTGGCCATTAAATAACTTCTATAAATAACTTTTTATAATTTTTATTTAGTAGGTGAAGAAGTTACTACGATGGCCCCCGCTCACCACACGGGCACAGAAGATGCTGCTCTTTTATGTCTTTATATACAGCCTAAAAAGCAGCATGGAGGACATTATAGAGCTAAACAAGGTAATCTAGGCTGTGACTCTCAGGGGACATCTAAGACATCTAAGGCCGGGTTCACACTATGTATAACACCGGCCGTTCTGTGACCTAATCAGGTCACAGAACGGCCAGTGTTACTGAAGATCCTCCCAGCCGGTACTGCAGTACACTCTTGCGCCCGCATCCCAATTCACCGCTGCACACAATGGAGCATGTGGCTTGTCCAGAGCTAGCAGCCGCAGAAAACTGACATGGAATCCCGGCCAGAGTGTATACTATGTGTATGTATATATGTACTATGTGTATACTATGTGTATGTATATATGTACTATGTGCATACTATGTGTATGTATATATGTACTATGTGTATGTATATATGTACTATGTGTATACTATGTGTATGTATATATGTACTATGTGTATACTATGTGTATGTATATATGTACTATGTGTATACTATGTGTATGTATATATGTACTGTGTGTATACTATGTGTATGTATATATGTACTATGTGTATACTATGTGTATGTATATATGTACTATGTGCATACTATGTGTATGTATATATGTACTATGTGTATGTATATATGTACTATGTGTATACTATGTGTATGTATATATGTACTATGTGTATGTATATATGTACTATGTGTATACTATGTGTATGTATATATGTACTATGTGTATACTATGTGTATGTATATATGTACTATGTGTATGCTATGTGTATGTATATATGTACTATGTGTATGTATATATGTACTATGTGTATGAATATATGTACTATGTGTATACTATGTGTATGTATATATGTACTATGTGTATACTATGTGTATGTATATATGTACTGTGTGTATACTATGTGTATGTATATATATACTATGTGTATACTATGTGTATGTATATATGTACCATGTGTATACTATGTGTATGTATATATGTACTATGTGTATACTATGTGTATGTATATATGTACTATGTGCATACTATGTGTATGTATATATGTACTATGTGTATGTATATATGTACTATGTGTATACTATGTGTATGTATATAAGTACTATGTGTATGTATATAAGTACTATGTGTATACTATGTGTATGTATATATGTACTATGTGTATACTATGTGTATGTATATATGTACTATGTGTATACTATGTGTATGTATATATGTACTATGTGTATACTATGTGTATGTATATATGTACTATGTGTATACTATGTGTATGTATATATGTACTATGTGTATGCTATGTGTATGTATATATGTACCATGTGTATACTATGGGCCACATGTATCATCCGGCGAATGGCTGATTTTCGGCGGAAAGTGCCGATTTGCGTCTTTTTTTAAGCAAAAATGGCGGATTTGCGAATAAAATATTCGCAAATCGGCACTTTCCGCCGAGTACGCCAGGGGGCGGAAAGGGGGCGGAAAAGGGGCGGAGAGTAGGCGGAACGGAGGGCGCGGACTCAGAGTCCGCGCGATTTAGCATCCGTTCCGCCAAAATGTACGCCGAAAACCTACTCCAGTCCTCAGCTGGCGTAGGTTTTCGGCGGTGCGCAACGGCGCGCACGGGATTTATGTAGAGGCAGTCCGCCTCTACATAAATCTCCGTAGCGCCGGAGCTGCGGGGGCATTTTTACGTCCGGCGTAAAAACGCCGGACTTAATAAATGCCTCCCTATGTGTATGTATATATGTACTATGGGAGGCATTTATTAAGTCCGGCGTTTTTTACGCCGGACGTAAAAATGCCCCCGCAGCTCCGGCGCTACGGAGATTTATGTAGAGGCGGACTGCCTCTACATAAATCCCGTGCGCGCCGTTGCGCACCGCCGAAAACCTACGCCAGCTGAGGACTGGAGTAGGTTTTCGGCGTACATTTTGGCGGAACGGATGATAAATCGCGCGGACTCTGAGTCCGCGCCCTCCGTTCCGCCCACTCTCCGCCCCTTTTCCGCCCCCTTTCCGCCCCCTGGCGTACTCGGCGGAAAGTGCCGATTTGCGAATATTTTATTCGCAAATCCGCCATTTTTGCTTAAAAAAAGACGCAAATCGGCACTTTCCGCCGAAAATCAGCCATTCGCCGGATGATACATGTGGCCCTATGTGTATACTATGTGTATGTATATATGTACTATGTGTATACTATGTGTATGTATATATGTACTATGTGTATACTATGTGTATACTATGTGTATGTATATATGTACTATGTGTATACTATGTGTATGTATATATGTACTATGTGTATGTATATATGTACTATGTGTATACTATGTGTATGTATATATGTACTATGTGTATGTATATATGTACTATGTGCATACTATGTGTATGTATATATGTACTATGTGTATGTATATATGTACTATGTGTATATTATGTGTATGTATATAAGTACTATGTGTATGTATATAAGTACTATGTGTGTACTATGTGTATGTATACATGTACTATGTGTATACTATGTGTATGTATTATGTACTATGTGTATGTATATATGTACTATGTGTATACTATGTGTATGTATATATGTACTATGTGTATACTATGTGTATGTATATATGTACTATGTGTATGTATATATGTACTATGTGTATACTATGTGTATGTATATAAGTACTATGTGTGTACTATGTGTATATATATGTACTATGTGTATACTATGTGTATGTATATATGTACTATGTGTATGTATATATGTACTATGTGTATACTATGTGTATGTATATATGTACTATGTGTATACTATGTGTATGTATATATGTACTATGTGTATACTATGTGTATGTATATATGTACTATGTGTATACTATGTGTATGTATATATGTACTATGTGTATACTATGTGTATGTATATATGTACTATGTGTATACTATGTGTATGTATATATGTACTATGTGTATACTATGTGTATGTATATATGTACTATGTGTATACTATGTGTATGTATATATGTACTATGTGTATACTATGTGTATGTATATATGTACTATGTGTATGCTATGTGTATGTATATATGTACCATGTGTATACTATGGGCCACATGTATCATCCGGCGAATGGCTGATTTTCGGCGGAAAGTGCCGATTTGCGTCTTTTTTTAAGCAAAAATGGCGGATTTGCGAATAAAATATTCGCAAATCGGCACTTTCCGCCGAGTACGCCAGGGGGCGGAAAGGGGGCGGAAAAGGGGCGGAGAGTGGGCGGAACGGAGGGCGCGGACTCAGAGTCCGCGCGATTTAGCATCCGTTCCGCCAAAATGTACGCCGAAAACCTACTCCAGTCCTCAGCTGGCGTAGGTTTTCGGCGGTGCGCAACGGCGCGCACGGGATTTATGTAGAGGCAGTCCGCCTCTACATAAATCTCCGTAGCGCCGGAGCTGCGGGGGCATTTTTACGTCCGGCGTAAAAAACGCCGGACTTAATAAATGCCTCCCTATGTGTATGTATATATGTACTATGGGAGGCATTTATTAAGTCCGGCGTTTTTTACGCCGGACGTAAAAATGCCCCCGCAGCTCCGGCGCTACGGAGATTTATGTAGAGGCGGACTGCCTCTACATAAATCCCGTGCGCGCCGTTGCGCACCGCCGAAAACCTACGCCAGCTGAGGACTGGAGTAGGTTTTCGGCGTACATTTTGGCGGAACGGATGATAAATCGCGCGGACTCTGAGTCCGCGCCCTCCGTTCCACCCACTCTCCGCCCCTTTCCCGCCCCCTTTCCGCCCCCTGGCGTACTCGGCGGAAAGTGCCGATTTGCGAATATTTTATTCGCAAATCCGCCATTTTTGCTTAAAAAAAGACGCAAATCGGCACTTTCCGCCGAAAATCAGCCATTCGCCGGATGATACATGTGGCCCTATGTGTATACTATGTGTATGTATATATGTACTATGTGTATACTATGTGTATGTATATATGTACTATGTGTATACCATGTGTATGTATATATGTACTATGTGTATACTATGTGTATGTATATATGTACTATGTGTATACTATGTGTATGTATATATGTACTATGTGTATGTATATATGTACTATGTGTATACTATGTGTATGTATATATGTACTATGTGTATGTATATATGTACTATGTGTATACTATGTGTATGTATATATGTACTATGTGTACTATGTGTATGTATATATGTACTATGTGTATGTATATATGTACTATGTGTATACTATGTGTATGTATATATGTACTATGTGTATACTATGTGTATACTATGTGTATACTATGTGTATGTATATATGTACTATGTGTATACTATGTGTATGTATATATGTACTATGTGTATACTATGTGTATGTATATATGTACTATGTGTATGTATATATGTACTATGTGTATACTATGTGTATGTATACATGTACTATGTGTATACTATGTGTATGTATATATGTACTATGTGTATACTATGTGTATACTATGTGTATGTATATATGTACTATGTGTATGTATATATGTACTATGTGTATACTATGTGTATGTATATATGTACTATGTGTATACTATGTGTATGTATATATGTATTATGTGTATACTATGTGTATGTATATATGTACTATGTGTATACTATGTGTATGTATACATGTACTATGTGTATACTATGTGTATGTATATATGTACTATGTGTATACTATGTGTATACTATGTGTATGTATATATGTACTATGTGTATGTATATATGTATTATGTGTATACTCTATGTGAGGCTCCACGGGCTCCTCTTTTGCATATTTATGTTTCCCAGGGGGCAATGCACCTAGGATGTCACTGCATTGAGCGCTTTCACTAGCAGCCGGCAGTGTTATCATCTGGTCTCCCTGAGATCACTGATCTGTTTCTCTTCTGTCTTTCCCTCTTTGTCTCTCTCGTTTACTGTCTCTCTCTTGCTCTCTGCATCCCTCTCTCTAGCTGTCTCTCTTTGTCTTTCTCTCTCATTGTCTCTCTGTCTCTCTCTCCATTTCTTTCTTCTGTCTTCGTGTCTCTCTTGTCTCTGTCTCTTTCTTTGTCTGTCTGTCTTTTGTCTCTCTGTCTCTCCCTTTGTCTGTCTCGCTGTCTTTGCCTCTCTCCCTCTGTCTCCCTCTCTCTGTGTCTCTCTTTTTGTGTTTCTGTCTCTCTCTGTCTGTCTCTTGTTGTCTCTCTTTCCATATCTCTCTGTCTTCCTCTCTCTATTTGTCTCCCGCTCTCTCTGTCCCTCTGTTTCTCCCTCTGTCTCTCTCTTTCTGTCTGTCCCTCTGTATCTCTCTTTCTGTCTGTCCCTCTCTCTCCCTCTGTATCTCTCTTTCTGTCTGTCCCTCTCTCTCCCTCTGTATCTCTCTTTCTGTCTGTCCCTCTCTCTCCCTCTGTATCTCTCTTTCTGTCTGTCCCTCTTTTTCCCTCTGTATCTCTCTTTCTGTCTGTCCCTCTGTCTCTCCCTCTGTATCTCTCTTTCTGTCTGTCCCTCTGTCTCTCCCTCTGTCTCTCTCTTTCTGTCTGTCCCTCTGTATCTCTCTTTCTGTCTGTCCCTCTGTCTCTCTCTCCCTCTCTCTCTGTCCCTCTCTCCATCTCTCTTGTTGTCTCTCTCTCTCTGTCTGTCTCTCTCCCTCTCTCTCTTGTCTGTCTCTCATGTTGTCTCTCTGTCTCTCTCCATCTCTCTCTGTCTTCCTCTCTCTTTGTCTCTCTCCCTGTCTCTCTATCCTTCTATCGCTCTCTCCATCTCTCTCTATCTTCCTCTCTCTTTGTCTCTCCCTCTGTCTCTCTATCCTTCTATCGCTCTCTCTGTCTCTCACTCCATCTCTCTCTGTCTTCCTCTCTCCATCTCTCTCTTCCTCTCTCTCTCTGTCTGTCCCTCTGTCTCTCCATCTCTCTCTGTCTCCCTCTCTCTCTCTCTGTCTCTCTCTCTGTCTCTCATTAGAAGATACAATTGAGATGCATAGTGATGAGAGTCCACGTGTATGGGGGGATGGGGAGGATCCGGGTGTATGGGGGGATGGGGAGGATCCGGGTGTATGGGGGGATGGGGAGGATCCGGGTGTATGGGGGGATGGGGAGGATCCGGGTGTATGGGGGGATGGGGAGGATCCGGGTGTATGGGGGGATGGGGAGGATCCGGGTGTACGGGGGGGAGGGGGGGGGACCGGAGTGTATGGGGGGATGGGGAGGATCCGGGTGTATGGGGGGATGGGGAGGATCCGGGTGTATGGGGGGATGGGGAGGATCCGGGTGTACGGGGGGGATGGGGGGGGACCGGAGTGTATGGGGGGATGGGGAGGATCCGGGTGTATGGGGGGATGGGGAGGATCCGGGTGTACGGGGGGATGGGGAGGATCCGGGTGTACGGGGGGGATGGGGGGGGACCGGAGTGTATGGGGGGATGGGGAGGATCCGGGTGTATGGGGGGATGGGGAGGATCCGGGTGTATGGGGGGATGGGGAGGATCCGGGTGTATGGGGGGGATGGGGAGGATCCGGGTGTATGGGGGGATGGGGAGGATCCGGGTGTATGGGGGGATGGGGAGGATCCGGGTGTACGGGGGGATGGGGAGGATCCGGGTGTATGGGGGGGATGGGGAGGATCGGGGTGTATGGGGGGATGGGGAGGATCCGGGTGTACGGGGGGGATGGGGAGGATCCGGGTGTATGGGGGGATGGGGAGGATCCGGGTGTATGGGGGGATGGGGAGGATCCGGGTGTATGGGGGGATGGGGAGGATCCGGGTGTACGGGGGGATCCGGGTGTACGGGGGGATCCGGGTGTACGGGGGATGGGGAGGATCCGGGTGTACAGGGGGATGGGGAGGATCCGGGTGTATGGGGGGATGGGGAGGATCCGGGTGTATGGGGGGATGGGGAGGATCCGGGTGTATGGGGGGATGGGGAGGATCCGGGTGTATGGGGGGGATGGGGAGGATCCGGGTGTACGGGGGGATGGGGAGGATCCGGGTGTACGGTGAGAGTCCACGTCGGTCTATTTCGGCCCCTTACACCCTGTAAATCTGGACGTTATTTTTACTTGAAAAGGTGAAAAATAGAGACAGTTCAGTGAACGTCAGAAATCAGAACAAACAGGTTTTGCCTGAAGCCGAAATTCATCAAAAAAATCTTCTGAGCTATTTTTAAGGCAAACATAATGTCAGAGTAACGGCCGCCTCTCTGACCCGGGGTGTTCGGGGGGATAGGGGGATCCGGGTGTACGGGGGGATCCGGGTGTACGGGGGGATCCGGGTGTACGGGGGAATCCGGGTGTACGGGGGGATCCGGGTGTACGGGGGGATGGGGAGGATCCGGGTGTACGGGGGGATGGGGGGATCCGGGTGTACGGGGGGATGGGGGGATCCGGGTGTACGGGGGGGTGGGGAGGATCCGGGTGTACGGGGGGATCATTGTGTACGGGGGGATCCGGGTGTACGGGGGGATCGGAGTGTGTGGAGGGATCCGGGTGTACGGGGGGATGGGGAGGATCCGGGTGTACGGGGGGATCCGGGTGTACGGGGGGATGGGGAGGATCCGGGTGTACGGGGGGATCCGGGTGTACGGGGGGATGGGGAGGATCCGGGGGGATGGGGGGATCCGGGGGGATGGGGGGATCCAGGTGTACGGGGGGGATCCGGGTGTACGGGGGGATTGGAGTGTGTGGGGGGATGGGGAGGATCCGGGGGGATGGGGGGGATCAGTGTGTACGGGGGGATGGGGAGGATCTGGGGGGATGGGGAGGATCCGGGTGTACGGGGGGATCGGAGTGTGTGGGGGGGATAAGTGTGTACGGGGGGATGGGGAGGATCCGGGTGTACGGGGGGATGGGGGGATCCGGGTGTACGGGGGGATCCGGGTGTACGGGGGGATGGGGAGGATCCGGGGGGATGGTGGTGATCAGTGTGTACAGGGGGGTGGGGAGGATCCGGGCGTACGGGGGGGATCAGTGTGTACGGGGGGATCGGAGTGTGTGGAGGGATCCGGGTGTACAGGGGGATGGGGGTGTGCGGGGGGATCCGGGGGGATTGGAGTGTGCGGAGGGATGGGGGGGTGCGGGGGGATTGGAGTGTGAGTGGGGATCGGAGTGTGCGGGGGGATTCGGGTGTACGGGGGGATCATTGTGTACGGGGGGATCCGGGTGTACGGGGGGATCGGAGTGTGTGGAGGGATCCGGGTGTACGGGGGGATGGGGAGGATCCGGGTGTACGGGGGGATCCGGGTGTACGGGGGGATGGGGAGGATCCGGGTGTACGGGGGGATCCGGGTGTACGGGGGGATGGGGAGGATCCGGGGGGATGGGGGGATCCGGGGGGATGGGGGGATCCAGGTGTACGGGGGGGATCCGGGTGTACGGGGGGATTGGAGTGTGTGGGGGGATGGGGAGGATCCGGGGGGATGGGGGGGATCAGTGTGTACGGGGGGATGGGGAGGATCTGGGGGGATGGGGAGGATCCGGGTGTACGGGGGGATCGGAGTGTGGGGGGGGGATAAGTGTGTACGGGGGGATGGGGAGGATCCGGGTGTACGGGGGGATGGGGGGATCCGGGTGTACGGGGGGATCCGGGTGTACGGGGGGATGGGGAGGATCCGGGGGGATGGTGGTGATCAGTGTGTACAGGGGGGTGGGGAGGATCCGGGCGTACGGGGGGGATCAGTGTGTACGGGGGGATCGGAGTGTGTGGAGGGATCCGGGTGTACAGGGGGATGGGGGTGTGCGGGGGGATCCGGGGGGATTGGAGTGTGCGGAGGGATGGGGGGGTGCGGGGGGATTGGAGTGTGAGTGGGGATCGGAGTGTGCGGGGGGATTCGGGTGTACGGGGGATGGGGGGGTGCGGGGGGATTCGGGTGTACGGGGGATGGGGGGATCATAGTGTGCGGGGGGATCAGGTTGTACGGGGGGATCAGGTTGTACGGGGGGATCGGGGTGTACGGGGGGACGATCAGCCGCTCACATCTCACACTGCAGGAGTTTTAATACTTTTAGCGCCCAATAATGATCCGTCTATGGAGGCAGAAAAAGGTTTCGCACCTGGAAAGTGAAGCAGTAATGGCAGCCGCGTTCGCGTCCCAGAAAGTGCTCAAAAGGGACTGAAAATATTCTGTTCGCTTTTCTCAGCAAATAATCAGCATAAAAATAACAACCTGCCGCACCTGTTTGTTGCAATAGAAGAGACTGTGCGTAGAAGGGACACAGAACCCTCTATGCACGGCTTTACCCCAACAAACAGTGTACGCAGGACAGCGAGGACCTGGATGGAAGACGGACAGACAGACAGACAGTGTCTGGCAGATACAGGTCAAACTGGAGATAGCAGAACGGTACAAAAACAGCAGGAAAAACAGAGGTCAGAACACAAAGCAATCCAATCCTATACAAAACACAAGCTCAAGCTACAAGCGGCTATCACAAGCAAGGTCCAAGAGCACAAGAGGGACTATAAGATGGCCGAGTCCTGGTCATATATGGGGGCACCTCTGGGGGCATTAGTAGTGTATGGGGGCACCTCTGGGGGCATTAGTAGTGTATGGGGGCACCTCTGGGGGCATTAGTAGTGTATGGGGGCACTTCTGGGGGCATTATTAGTGTATGGGGGCACCTCTGGGGGCATTATTAGTATATGGGGGCACCTCTGGGGGCATTATTAGTTCATGGGGGGCACCTCTGGGGGCATTATAAGTATATGGGGGCACCTCTGGGGGCATTATTAGTATATGGGGGCACCTCTGGGGGCATTATTAGTGTATGGGGGGCACCTCTGGGGGCATTATTAGTATATGGGGGCACCTCTGGGGGCATTATTAGTATATGGGGGCACCTCTGGGGGCATTATTAGTGTATGGGGGGCACCTCTGGGGGCATTATTAGTTCATGGGGGCACCTCTGGGGGCATTATTAGTATATGGGGGCACCTCTGGGGGCATTATTAGTGTATGGGGGCACCTCTGGGGGCATTATTAGTGTATGGGGGCACCTCTGGGAGCATTATTAGTATATGGGGGCACCTCTGGGGGCATTATTAGTGTATGGGGGCACCTCTGGGAGCATTATTAGTTCATGGGGGCACCTCTGGGGGCATTATTAGTTCATGGGGGCACCTCTGGGGGCATTATTAGTTCATGGGGGCACCTCTGGGGGCATTATTAGTTCATGGGGGCACCTCTGGGGGCATTATTAACTCATGGGGGCATCTCTGGGGGCATTATTAGTGCATGGGGGTACCTCTGGGGGCATTATTAGTTCATGGGGGCCACCTCTAGGGGCATTATTAGCTCATGGGGGCACAGCAGGGGATCCTACATACAGGGGGCACAGCAGGGGATCCTACATACAGGGGGCACAGCAGGGGATCCTACATACAGGGGGCACAGCGGGGGATCCTACATACAGGGGGCACAGCAGGGGATCCTACATACAGGGGGCACAGCAGGGGATCCTACATACAGGGGGCACAGCAGGGGATCCTACATACAGGGGGCACAGCAGGGGATCCTACATACAGGGGGCACAGCGGGGGATCCTACATACAGGGGGCACAGCAGGGGATCCTACATACAGGGGGCACAGCAGGGGATCCTACATACAGGGGGCACAGCGGGGGATCCTACATACAGGGGGCACAGCAGGGGATCCTACATACAGGGGGCACAGCAGGGGATCCTACATACAGGGGGCACAGCAGGGGATCCTACATACAGGGGGCATCCCACACAGCGCAGTTACTATGGAGCCTACAGGGGGGAGAAAGGAAAGGAAGTTGCTAGAAATGTGCGGAGCCTAAATTGTTTGTCTCGCAGGTTCTAAGGGGATGAAACGTATCTGGAAGGAATCATCATGGAGGTCTGGGCCGGATGGAGAGGAAAAGGGAAAGTGACGCCTCAGATCAAAGAAGACGTCACCTGTCAGTCCCTGTATGACACTTATTTTGATATGTATGATTCTTATTTTGTAGAACATCATTTAGTAGGGCGCCCCGAGGTGACAGCTACTACATGATCTGTACTCAGAGATATCACTGTGTTATCTGTGCTGTTACATAGGACTGCAGGTGACTACTACATTATCTGTACTCAGAGATATCACTGTGTTATCTGTGCTGTTACATAGGACTGCAGGTGACTACTACATTATCTGTACTCAGAGATATCACTGTGTTATCTGTGCTGTTACATAGGACTGCAGGTGACTACTACATTATCTGTACTCAGAGATATCACTGTGTTATCTGTGCTGTTACATAGGACTGCAGGTGACTACTACATGATCTGTACTCAGAGATATCACTGTGTTATCTGTGGTGTTACATAGGACTGCAGGTGACTACTACATTATCTGTACTCAGAGATATCGCTGTGTTATCTGTGGTGTTACATAGGACTGCAGGTGACAGCTACTACATTATCTGTACTCAGAGATATCACTGTGTTATCTGTGCTGTTACATAGGACTGCAGGTGACAGCTACTACATTATCTGTACTGAGAGATATCACTGTGTTATCTGTGCTGTTACATAGGACTGCAGGTGACAGCTACATTATCTGTACTCAGAGATATCACTGTGTTATGTGGTGTTACATAGGACTGCAGGTGACAGCTACATTATCTGTACTCAGAGATATCACTGTGTTATCTGTGCTGTTACATAGGACTGCAGGTGACATCTACTACATGATCTATACTCTGAGCTATCACTGTGTTATCTGTGCTGTTACATAGGACTGCAGGTGACTACTACATTATCTGTACTCAGAGATACCACTGTGTTATGTGGTGTTACATAGGACTGCAGGTGATATCAGGTGATTTCTCCAGGTTGCAGAAGTTCAAAATTCATCATGCCCTGTGTGCTGGTGTCTGTATGTCTGTATACATGTGTGCTGGTGTCTGTATGTCTGTATACATGTGTGCTGGTGTCTGTATACATGTGTGCTGGTGTCTGTATGTCTGTATACATGTGTGCTGGTGTCTGTATACATGTGTGCTGGTGTCTGTATACATGTGTGCTGGTGTCTGTATGTCTGTATACATGTGTGCTGGTGTCTGTATACATGTGTGCTGGTGTCTGTATACATGTGTGCTGGTGTCTGTATGTCTGTATACATGTGTGCTGGTGTCTGTATGTCTGTATACATGTGTACTGGTGTCTGTATACATGTGTGCTGGTGTCTGTATACATGTGTGCTGGTGTCTGTGTGTGAGATCAATTCTAGAGAACTGGCTCATATATCCCATTTTCCCCAGGGGGGCCCAGACACTTTGGTTGTATGGGGCCCCGAAATTCCTGATGGCGGCCCTGGTTGAGGGTCTCCTCATGTGGTATGATGTTATGTCGGAGGAACGACCGGTCACTTTCTAGGTGGTGAGGTGTGACGCCACTCCTGTGGTGGTTGGCCGAGATGTAGCCAGACCCTGAGATGTTGCGTGGTGACCCCAGTGCCGGTTGGGCACACAGGTATGGGGGCACACCTGCTTTTATTTCAAAGGGCCGGTTACACCTTGTTCCCCTGTAGTCAGTGTCCTGCCGGGCTGCTACGGGGTCCCTTGGGCTGCAATCACAGTGGGCCAGAGTGGTGTAGTGACCCTCCCGGACTATTGGTACTGCCACCCACAGACAGGTGAAATGTCCAAAGGCTGTAGTGTACACTGTGTCGGTGGGGGCGGAGAATCACAGAGTCTCTTTATCATAAATAATCTTTTGTTTACTTTGAAAGTACTGAGGTGCAGCAGAGTATACAGCTGTACACAGACAGGATATGTTTCTCTTGATAACACACTTCATAATACACCTGAAAATACACCAGTAACACAGGATCCAGTTCTGTGATAGGAGTGTAGTGAAGATTACAGTCGTGCTGACTGAGTTGTGTGTAGAAAGATACAAAGAATCAGAGGAGCAGTGAGGAGGATGTTGTGAGAGACCCAGCCCAAGTAGTAGTGTGCTCTGCCGGGATGTTGGAGGATGAGGTAGAAGAATACTTTAGAAGAAAAAGAGAAAACTTGTGCCTGTGTTTTAACCTTTGAGTCTTCGCACCACCTTATACCCTACAGTGTCAGCTGAACCGTCCTCCTAGGGTTACACAAGCCTCAGACCTTGTTACCTGGTATGAACAGACTGCTGAGGTTTCCCTGCTGATAACCGCGCTGCGAGATAGAGTTTCTAGGCTCTTAGCAACTTTGCTCTATTCGGAGTAGTTCCTAGCTTTTTTGGCTTTTATGCGGATACTGTCCTGCACTGTGACTCTCCTAGTCCTTGGCGTGGGTTGAGATGATCTCTGACTTGTCCTCTCCTTTAGGAGTTTAACACTGCATAGTGTTGTGTAGAGTAAGCTGAAGAGAAACTGTGAGCTGTGTCTTGTCTTGCCTCCTACCCACATGGGCACCTGACTAAGACTGACCCTTTAGGGTGAGGGGTCCTGGCAGAGGGCCAGGGCCCAAAGGGACCACTGTAGGTAGCATTCTGGCTTGCGTCCTTCCCCTACAACGTCCAACACAAATAAGCCATACACTTCCTCTTTTCATGTGACTTCCTATCTCCAGCGTATCTAAAGGGTCCTGTGAGTGGGTGAAGAGTGCATAAGAAGTAAAGTGAGAGATTATAGGAGAGAAGAAGAAGAGACTCCCACAGGTTCACAGATCCATGTGACACAGAAATAAATAATAACCCTGTCCATACTTCAGCCGTGCAGCATCTGTGTACATACATCTGTAATAACGACATCTAGTGGCAAAACTTTATCACTTCATCACCACTGGCCTACAATTAGTACAGGCTTTATGAAGGGTGTAACCAATAACAACACCCATGGTAGGACACCACACTCACACAACTGATCTGTCTATCTGTCTGGATCAACCATGATGTGGGTAAAAGAGACCTTGTCGTGTCACCTAGACTGACACCTACCCGGACAAACTTCCATCGGATGATCTACATTGGGGGAATTCCCGAGCATCCCATCCATCAGTTTCTATGACCAACCTCAAGGACCACCAGACCCGCATCAGCTGCTTTGACACAATAAGACTCCTAACCGATTAACACAGGGCGGGCAGGACTCAACTAACCAGCTTCCTCCTCACGAGTGTTACATGAAAAGGAAGAAGGGTCCTATTTATACCCTCTATGCCCCTCCCCCATATTTTCCCGCTCAAGCCCTTTACCATAAGCCGTTAACCCTGTCCTGGCTGTTTCCTCCATCATGGTAGCCGACCACTCACGGGTTGTGTCCAGCTTTTGCAGAAGCTCAGCAGAATGTTACATATTATACTCGGGGATGTGTCCAGTCTTTGCAGAAAGTTACATATTATACTCGGGGCGATGTGTCCAGCCTTTGCAGAAAGTTACATATTATACTCGGGGATGTGTCCAGCCTTTGCAGAAAGTTACATATTATACTCGGGGATGTGTCCAGCCTTTGCAGAAAGTTACATATTATACTCGGGGATGTGTCCAGCCTTTGCAGAAAGTTACATATTATACTCGGGGATGTGTCCAGCCTTTGCAGAAAGTTACATATTATACTCGGGGATGTGTCCAGCCTTTGCAGAAAGTTACATATTATACTCGGGGATGTGTCCAGCCTTTGCAGAAAGTTACATATTATACTCGGGGATGTGTCCAGCCTTTGCAGAAAGTTACATATTATACTCGGGGATGTGTCCAGCCTTTGCAGAAAGTTACATATTATACTCGGGGCGATGTGTCCAGCCTTTGCAGAAAGTTACATATTATACTCGGGGATGTGTCCAGCCTTTGCAGAAAGTTACATATTATACTCGGGGATGTGTCCAGCCTTTGCAGAAAGTTACATATTATACTCGGGATGTGTCCAGCCTTTGCAGAAAGTTACATATTATACTCGGGGATGTGTCCAGCCTTTGCAGAAAGTTACATATTATACTCGGGGCGATGTGTCCAGCCTTTGCAGAAAGTTACATATTATACTCGGGGATGTGTCCAGCCTTTGCAGAAAGTTACATATTATACTCGGGGCGATGTGTCCAGCCTTTGCAGAAAGTTACATATTATACTCGGGGATGTGTCCAGCCTTTGCAGAAAGTTACATATTATACTCGGGGCGATGTGTCCAGCCTTTGCAGAAAGTTACATATTATACTCGGGGATGTGTCCAGCTATTGCAGAAAGTTACATATTATACTCGGGGATGTGTCCAGCCTTTGCAGAAAGTTACATATTATACTCGGGGCGATGTGTCCAGCCTTTGCAGAAAGTTACATATTATACTCGGGGATGTGTCCAGCCTTTGCAGAAAGTTACATATTATACTCGGGGATGTGTCCAGCCTTTGCAGAAAGTTACATATTATACTCGGGGCGATGTGTCCAGCCTTTGCAGAAAGTTACATATTATACTCGGGGATGTGTCCAGCCTTTGCAGAAAGTTACATATTATACTCGGGGATGTGTCCAGCCTTTGCAGAAAGTTACATATTATACTCGGGGATGTGTCCAGCCTTTGCAGAATGTTACATATTATACTCGGGGATGTGTCCAGCCTTTGCAGAAAGTTACATATTATACTCGGGGATGTGTCCAGCCTTTGCAGAAAGCTACATATTATACTCGGGGCGATGTGTCCAGCCTTTGCAGAAAGCTACATATTATACTCGGGGCGATGTGTCCAGCCTTTGCAGAAAGCTACATATTATACTCGGGGCGATGTGTCCAGCCTTTGCAGAAAGTTACATATTATACTCGGGGATGTGTCCAGCCTTTGCAGAAAGTTACATATTATACTCGGGGATGTGTCCAGCCTTTGCAGAAAACTACATATTATACTCGGGGATGTGTCCAGCCTTTGCAGAAAACTACATATTATACTCGGGGCGATGTTTTCAGCCTTTGCAGAAAGTTACATATTATACTCGGGGATGTGTCCAGCCTTTGCAGAAAGTTACATATTATACTCGGGGTGATGTGTACAGCCTTTGCAGAAAGTTACATATTATACTCGGGGATGTGTCCAGCCTTTGCAGAAAGTTACATATTATACTCGGGGATGTGTCCAGCCTTTGCAGAATGTTACATATTATACTCGGGGATGTGTCCAGCCTTTGCAGAAAGTTACATATTATACTCGGGGATGTGTCCAGCCTTTGCAGAAAGCTACATATTATACTCGGGGCGATGTGTCCAGCCTTTGCAGAAAGCTACATATTATACTCGGGGCGATGTGTCCAGCCTTTGCAGAAAGCTACATATTATACTCGGGGCGATGTGTCCAGCCTTTGCAGAAAGTTACATATTATACTCGGGGATGTGTCCAGCCTTTGCAGAAAGTTACATATTATACTCGGGGATGTGTCCAGCCTTTGCAGAAAACTACATATTATACTCGGGGATGTGTCCAGCCTTTGCAGAAAACTACATATTATACTCGGGGCGATGTTTTCAGCCTTTGCAGAAAGTTACATATTATACTCGGGGATGTGTCCAGCCTTTGCAGAAAGTTACATATTATACTCGGGGTGATGTGTACAGCCTTTGCAGAAAGTTACATATTATACTCGGGGATGTGTCCAGCCTTTGCAGAAAGTTACATATTATACTCGGGGATGTGTCCAGCCTTTGCAGAAAGTTACATATTATACTCGGGGATGTGTCCAGCTATTGCAGAAAGTTACATATTATACTCGGGGCGATGTGTCCAGCCTTTGCAGAAAGTTACATATTATACTCGGGGCGGTGTGTCCAGCCTTTGCAGAAAGTTACATATTATACTCGGGGATGTGTCCAGCCTTTGCAGAAAGCTACATATTATACTCGGGGATGTGTCCAGCCTTTGCAGAAAGTTACATATTATACTCGGGGATGTGTCCAGCCTTTGCAGAAAGCTACATATTATACTCGGGGGGTTGTGCCATGTAGAGGGGAGTATGGCGGGAGGTGACGTCCTCCCTGTTCTGTGCATCATCCAGAGCCTGGGAGGAACCTTCGGCACCCGGGCGGCAGGTGCTGGAACCCCAGAGAAGCTTTCCATATAATTAGAGTTTCCTCAGGATTCCGCCATCCATCCCTTTTATTAAGGTTTTGCTGTTATTAAAGCGTCTTTCACTGAAGCAGATTTAATTAATAGACATTAAAATCATTTTATTACCAATTAAATATTAATACTTCACAGTTTTACCAAACAGACTCATTTTACAATATTTTCTTTGTTCAGTTCTAACACATTTTACTAGACTGACACCGGCATAATGAAAGGAAAGACGGCAGGAAGAATGGAACGCCGCTGCCGAGAAGGAAAAAATTACAACTAAGTAAAAAGTCTGGAGCTCGGCTGCTAGACGTCCAGGAGAGGCGCGTATCTCTATGAGCTCAGTCTATGGATGGTTCTGGAATCTTCCGTATCTCATATATCCTGTATCTGTATCTCTATGAGCTCAGCCTATGGATTGTTCTGGAATCTTCCGTATCTCATATATCCTGTATTTGTGTATGATGGTGGAATATAATGTGAGGGGGGGGGGGGGGGGGGGGGGGGGGGCACAGTAGGGATTTTCCAGATATTCTCAGCTTTTCATTGTTTCCTGTTACTTTTATAGCACCAACAGGTCAGACCTGTAATCTATTTTCCATAATTCACATCTGACAACAACCCAGAATTTGCCACAAACCAGAAGTGTTTATTTCTTCTTTTTTAATTACACAAAATCACCAAAAAGTTGGAGATTGTGTGTGCGTGTGTGTGTGTGTGTGTTTGTGTGTGTGTGTTTTTGTGTGTGTGTGTGTGTGTGTGTGTGTTTGTGTGTGTGTGTTTGTGTGTGTGTGTGTGTGTGTTTGTGTGTGTGAGGGGGGGGGGGTTACAATGTTACAATGTATGGGGGATGATGACACCCAACATGCTCCATTCTCATTGCCAGGTCTTCTCTTCTTGGAGAACAGTCGGAAACCTCCTAGATACCATAGAGCTTTGTGTAGACCTCAGATCTTAGGCTTTGGGATGTCTGTATATCCAATAGAACCGGGTACATTCAATCCATTAATTGTTTGGTGAAACCTAAACTCTACAATCTGGAAACAATGGACCATAAATCACATAAAACGTGTATAATAGCTAGTGGTAATGTGACCATGAGACGGGAGCAGATACAAGAGCCTCCCAGGACTATAGAGAATCCATAGATCTACGAGAGGTCAACCCAATAATTACAGAAGCTAGCACCAGTGAAGTGGCTGCTCTTCTCCCTGCTCAATCTTCATAGAGGCTGAGTGATCACGGGAATAATCTGATGGTCGGTGAGATATTATTACTAGTCGTAACGCTATAGACGTCTATAGGTTCTTAGGTGGAATATTGGCCTGATCATAGAAGGGACTGAGTCACACACTCGAGACCACTTGAAGAACATAAGAGTCTAAGCTCCTATTTATTAGCAGCTCTTCACAGTCCTTCTATTTGGATTGTAATACAAATGGAAACGGAGCTGATTGTTAGAGTTCAAAGAGTTAATTACGTGGCAGAAAATCGAGTCAGAACTGGATCCCGAGGTTTATTATGGTCTTCCAGTAAGGTGATTGTCAATGACAGGCATAATACATATGTATACAGGCAATGGTGTTTAACCTGTAACCCAATGTTATACGATTCCTGGTGATGTGCAGTCCGATAGCTGGTGCTGCCACGTTGGGCCACGTGATCGGACATCAGATGTATACCAAGCCCTGGGAGATAGCCGCAGTCTACTGCTCCTATTACACGGAGTGACAGCTGGCAGACCGTCGCTATCGGCAAGAGGATTTTGGTTCCTGGTGTAAACCAGTGATCAGCCAACATCATACATGTCAGCGATTACACAAAACGATTATTGGCTGGAACGGGTGGTGATTGGCCATGTACGGCCAATAATCACTTCATGTACTAGGGCCCTAACTGTGTGAGGTTCTCAGGTGAGCCAACATCCCCCCAACCCCCACCAGGGGCGCCTAGGTTAATGTTTGAGGCTCCCATTACCATTATTAAGGGTTTGTTACTCAAGCATTGAAAAAATGGAGGAGCACTCAAGCAATTTACTGCTCGCTAACACTTCTGACAGCTCTGTTGCTCTGGATCAGCAGATTTTGTGATCAGAGAGCATTTGATGGTTCTAGGCATAGAGCCGCCCATGACTATTCACGTTTCTCTGCCTGTCAGCCCGGTCTGCGGAGATGTTAGACCAGCAGAGAGACCCATCCCTCTCCCGGCTATGCGCGCAGAATTAAAACACGTTTTCCCAGATGTAAAGATAATCTGGCCGACACAAGCTTCTCTTGATGATAACCAACCGCAGCTTCCCTTGATGATAACCAACCGCAGCTTCCCCTGATGAGAATCAGCTGTAGCTTCCCCTGATTATAACCTGCCGCAGCTTCCCCTGATGATAACCTGCCACAGCTTCCCCTGATGAAAACCTGCCGCAGCTTCCCCTGATCATAATTGGCCGCAACTTTCCCTGATGATAACCGACCACAGCTTCCCCTGATGATAACCGGCTTCAGCCTCCTCTGATGATAACTGGCTGTAGCCTTCCCTGATGATAACCGCCCACAGCTTCCGCTCATGATAACCGGCCACAGCCTTCCCTGATGATAACCGCCCACAGCTTCCCCTGATGATAACCGGATGCAGCTTCCCCTGATGATAACCAGATGTAGCTTCCCCTGATGATAACCGGCTGCAGCTTCCCCTGATGATAACCGGCTGCAGCTTCCCATGATGATAACCGGCTGCAGCTTCCCATGATGATAACTGGCTGCAGCTTCCCCTGATGATAACCGGATGCACCTACTCCTGATGATAACTGGCCGCAGCTTCCCCTGATGATAACCGGCTGCAGCTTCCCCTGATCATAACCAACTGCAGCTTCCCCTGATCATAACCGACCGCAGCTTTCCCTGATGATAACTGGTTGCAGCTTCCCCTTATGATAACCAAACGCAGCTTCCCCTGATGATAACCGGATGAAGCTTCCCCTGATGATAACCGGATGCAGCTTCCCCTGATGATAACCGGATGAAGCTTCCCCTGATGATAACCGGCTGCAGCTTCTCCTGATGATAACCGGTCGTAGCTTCCCCTTATGATAACCGGCTGCAGCTTCCCCTGATGATAACTGGCTGCAGCTTCCCCTGATAATAACCGTCTGCATCTCCCCCTGATGATAACTGGCTGCAGCTTCCCCTGATGATAACTGGCTGCAGCTTCCCCTGATGATAACTGGCTGCAGCTTCCCCTGATGATAACTGGATGCAGCTTCTCCTGATGATAACCGGCTGCAGCTTCCCCTGATGATAACTGGCTGCAGCTTCCCCTGATGATAACCAGCTGCAGCTTCTCCTGATGATAACCGGCTGCAGCTTCCCCTGATGATAACTGGATGCAGCTTCTCCTGATGATAACCGGCTGCAGCTTCCCCTGATGATAACTGGCTGCAGCTTCCCCTGATGACAACCGGCTGCAGCTTCTCCTGATGATAACCGGCTGTAGCTTCCCCTGATGATAACTGGCTGCAGCTTCCCCTGATGATAACCGATCGCAGCTTCCCCTGATGATAACTGGATGCAGCTTCTCCTGATGATAACTGGCCACAGCTTCCCCTGATGATGACTGGATGCAGCTTCCCCTGATGATAACCGGATGCAGCTTCTCCTGATGATAACTGGCTGCAGCTTCCTCTGATGATAACTGGCCACAGCTTCCCCTGATGATGACTGGCCGCAGCTTCCCCTGATGATGACTGGCCGCAGCTTCCCCTGATGATAACCGGATGCAGCTTCCCCTGATGATAACCTGCCGCAGCTTCTCCTGATGATAACCGATCTCAGCTTCCCCTGATGATAACCTGCCGCAGATCACGGTGACGCTCACTTTCATTAAAGCAGGTGACAAGATGCCCCCTTTAAGGGACTCGTTCTTGCGGTTTAGAGACCGTAACATTTGTGAACAAAAATACAGATTTTATCCTGAAAAAATACCAAAACTTTTTGTTGAACACAAATGGACTTGACATAAAGGAAAGGATGATGTACAAACATTGGCAGTGCACTTCCATCTGTTTGAGAAGTCTGAATCCTGAACCTATTAGTTGCAGTAGATGGAGCTCATTAGCAGCAGGTAGAGAGAACAGACCTCTGTATTGGAGAAGCAGAAAGTCTGTTATCTCCCGTTTGGAGAGAGCGGCGCACGGATCTCAAAGACTATACCGCTATAATGAGCCTATACCGCATGCTTGTTATAGAGAAAGACTCTGCAAGCTGCTGTATTCCCTGGCAATGCTGCTCAACCCTGGAGTGCACATGTCCAAGCACCGGGGCCTGATACAGGTAATTAACCAATTACAGCTCTCCTCCATCTATACAACAAAGACTAATATTTAGGTCTGCACTCCAACCCGTCAGGATCCCCGCGGCTATAAAATGTCACAATCCATTAAAAGTCCTGTCGTTACAAGTATATAGCATCATAAGGATTAGTGCGGCCACATTGCTGTATAATGCTCGGCCGCACCGTACGCTTTATTCTCTATCCTGGAAACGCCACTTTCCATTTACAGTATATTAGGTATATGATACAATAAACTAAACATAAAATAAATAATGTATAACCAAAGCAATAATAAATTATGTTACAATACTTCAATAAGTGGAAATTCCGGAAAGCTGCACTACTGACACAGAACTGCCCGACCATCTGGAGAGCGGCCTGAGACCGGAGACGAGCGGAGTTAATCAATCGGAAAGCTTTTCTGATGAAGGAAAACGAGAAAACAACATATTTCATCTATAATTATTATAGGGATCAAACATGGGGGGGTTTACTACAATCTGCAGATAAATCTGGACGTGAACGGGAGAAATTCAGGAGGGGTAGAGAGGGATGCACTGAGGAGAAATGCACTGAGGAGGGATGCACTGCTGAGGAATGCACTGAGGAGGAATGCGCTGAGGAGAAATGCACTGAGGAGGGATGCACTGCTGAGGAATGCACTGAGGAGGAATGTACTGGGGAGAAATGCACTGAGGGGGAATGCACTGAGGAGAAATGCGCTGAGGAGAAATGCACTGAGGAGGGATGCACTGCTGAGGAATGCACTGAGGAGGAATGCGCTGAGGAGAAATGCACTGAGGAGGGATGCACTGCTGAGGAATGCACTGAGGAGGAATGCGCTGAGGAGAAATGCACTGAGGGGGAATGCACTGAGGAGAAATGCACAGAGGAGAAATGCACTGAGGAGAGATGCGCTGAGGAGAAATGCACTGAGGAAGAATGCACTGAGGAGGAATGCACTGAGGAGAAATGCACTGAGGAGGAATGCACTGAGGAGGAATGCACTGAGGAGGAATGCGCTGAGGAGAAATGCACTGAGGAGAGATGCGCTGAGGAGAAATGCACTGAGGAGAAATGCACTGAGGAGGAATGCACTGAGAAAAAATGCACTGAGGAAAAATGCACTGAGGAGGGATGCACTGAGGAAAAATGCACTGAGGAGGGATGCACTGAGGAGAAATGCACTGAGGAGGAATGCACTGAGGAAAAATGCACTGAGGAAAAATGCACTGAGGAGGGATGCACTGGGGAGAGATGCACTGAGGAGAAATGCACTGAGGAGAAATGCACTGAGGAGGGATGCACTGAGGAGAAATGTACTAAGGAGAAATGCACTGAGGAGAAATGCATTGAGGAGAAATGCACTGAGGTGAAATGTACTGAGGAGAAATGCACTGAGGAGGAATGCACTGAGGAGGAATGTACTGAGGAGAGATGTACTGAGGAGAGATGTACTGAGGAGAGATGTACTAAGGAGCAATGCACTGAGGAGGTATGCACCGAGGAGAGATGCACTGAGGAGAAATGTACTGAGGAGAAATGCACTGAGGAGGAATGCACTGAAGAGGAATGCACTGAGGAGGAATGCACTGAGGAGAAATGCACTGAGGAGGAATGCACTGAGGAGGAATGCGCTGAGGAGAAATGCACTGAGGAGAGATGCGCTGAGGAGAAATGCACTGAGGAAAAATGCACTGAGGAGGGATGCACTGGGGATAGATGCACTGAGGAGAAATGCACTGAGGAGAAATGCACTGAGGAGGAATGCACTGAGGAGGAATGCACTGAGGTGAAATGCACTGAGGAGGAATGCACTGAGGAGAAATGCACTGAGGAGAAATGCACTGAGGAGAAATGCACTGAAGAGGAATGTACTAAGGAGAAATGCACTGAGGAGAGATGCGCTGAGGAGGAATGCACTGAGGAGAAATGCACTGAGGAGGAATGCACTGAGGAGAGATGCGCTGAGGAGGAATGCACTGAGGAGGAATGCACTGAGGAGAAATGCACTGAGGAGGAATGCACTGAGGAGGAATGCACTGAGGAGGAATGCACTGGGGAGAAATGCAACAAGGAGAAATGTACTAAGGAGAAATGCACTGAGGAGGGATGCACTGGGGAGAGATGCACTGAGGAGAAATGTACTAAGGAGAAATGCACTGAGGAGAAATGCATTGAGGAGAAATGCACTGAGGTGAAATGTACTGAGGAGAAATGCACTGAGGAGGAATGCACTGAGGAGAGATGTACTGAGGATGAATGTACTGAGGAGAGATGTACTGAGGAGAAATGCACTGAGGAGGAATGCACTGAGGAGGGATGCACTGAGGAGAAATGCACTGAGGAGGGATGCACTGAGGTGAAATGTACTGAGGAGAAATGCACTGGGGAGGAATGTACTAAGGAGAAATGCACTAAGGAGAAATGCACTAAGGAGAAATGCACTGAGGAGAGATGTTCTAAGGAGAAATGGACTGAGGAGGGATGCGCTGAGGAGAAATGCGCTGAGGAGAAATGCACTGAGGAGGAATGTACTAAGGAGAAATGCACTAAGGAGAAATGCACTAAGGAGAAATGCACTGAGGAGAGATGCGCTGAGGAGGAATGCACTGAGGAGGAATGCACTGATTTGAAATGCACTGAGGAGGAATGCACTGAGGAGAAATGCACTGAGAAGAAATGCACTGAGGAGGAATGCACTGAGGAGGAATGTACTAAGGAGAAATGCACTGAGGAGGGACGCGCTGAGGAGAAATGCGCTGAGGAGAAATGCACTGAGGAGGAATGTACTAAGGAGAAATGCACTAAGGAGAAATGCACTAAGGAGAAATGCACTGAGGAGAGATGCGCTGAGGAGCATTGCACTGAGGAGGAATGCACTGAGGAGGAATGTACTAAGGAGAAATGCACTAAGGAGAAATGCACTGAGGAGAGATGCTCTGCGGAGCATTGCACTGAGGAGAAATGCACTGAGGAGGAATGCACTGAGGAGAAATGCACTGAGAAGAAATGCACTGAGGAGGAATGTACTAAGGAGAAATGCACTGAGGAGAGATGTACTAAGGAGAAATGCACTGAGGAGAGATGCGCTGAGGAGAAATGCACTGAGGAGAAATGCACTGAGGAGGAATGTACTAAGGAGAAATGCACTAAGGAGAAATGCACTGAGGAGAGATGCGCTGAGGAGGAATGCACTGAGGAGGAATGCACTGATAAGCAATGCACTGAGGAGGAATGCACTGAGGAGAAATGCACTGAGGAGGGACGCGCTGAGGAGAAATGCACTGAGGAGAAATGCACTGAGGAGGAATGTACTAAGGAGAAATGCACTGAGGAGAGATGCGCTGAGGAGGAATGCACTGAGGAGGAATGCACTGATAAGCAATGCACTGAGGAGGAATGCACTGAGGAGAAATGCACTGAGGAGGGACGCGCTGAGGAGAAATGCACTGAGGAGAAATGCACTGAGGAGGAATGTACTAAGGAGAAATGCACTGAGGAGAGATGCGCTGAGGAGAAATGCACTGAGGAGAAATGCACTGAGGAGGAATGTACTAAGGAGAAATGCACTAAGGAGAAATGCACTGAGGAGAGATGCGCTGAAAAGGAATGCACTGAGGAGGAATGCACTGAGGAGCAATGCACTGAGGAGGAATGCACTGAGGAGAAATGCACTGAGGAGGAATGCACTGAGGAGAAATGCACTGAGGAGAGATGCGCTGAGGAGCAATGCACTGAGGAGGAACGCACTGAGAAGAAATGCACTGAGGAGGAATGCACTGAGGAGAAATGCACTGAGGAGGAATGCACTGAGGAGAAATCCACTGAGGAGAAATGCACTGAGAAGAAATGCACTGAGGAGGAATGCACTGAGGAGAAATGCACTGAGGAGGAATGCACCGAAGAGGAATGCACTGAGGAGGAATGCACTGAGGAGGGATGCACTGAGGAGAAATGCACTGAGGAGGGATGCACTGGGGAGAGATGCACTGAGGAGAAATGCACTGAGGAGAAATGCATTGAGGAGAAATGCACTGAGGTGAAATGTACTGAGGAGAAATGCACTGAGGAGGAATGTACTAAGGAGAAATGCACTAAGGAGAAATGCACTAAGGAGAAATGCACTGAGGAGAGATGTTCTAAGGAGAAATGGACTGAGGAGGGATGCGCTGAGGAGAAATGCGCTGAGGAGAAATGCACTGAGGAGGAATGTACTAAGGAGAAATGCACTAAGGAGAAATGCACTAAGGAGAAATGCACTGAGGAGAGATGCGCTGAGGAGCAATGCACTGAGGAGGAATGCACTGAGGAGAAATGCACTGAGGAGGAATGCACTGAGGAGAAATGCACTGAGAAGAAATGCACTGAGGAGGAATGTACTAAGGAGAAATGCACTAAGGAGAAATGCACTAAGGAGAAATGCACTGAGGAGAGATGCGCTGAGGAGCAATGCACTGAGGAGGAATGCACTGAGGAGAAATGCACTGAGGAGGAATGCACTGAGGAGGAATGTACTAAGGAGAAATGCACTGAGGAGGAATGTACTAAGGAGAAATGCACTAAGGAGAAATGCACTGAGGAGAGATGCGCTGAGGAGGAATGCACTGAGGAGGAATGCACTGAGGAGAAATGCACTGAGGAGAGATGCGCTGAGGAGGAATGCACTGAGGAGAAATGCACTGAGGAGGAATGCACTGAGGAGAAATGCACTGAGAAGAAATGCACTGAGGAGGAATGCACTGAGGAGAAATGCACTGAGGAGAAATGCAACAAGGAGAAATGTACTAAGGAGAAATGCACTGAGGAGAGATTCACTGAGGAGGAATGTACTGATGAGAAATGCACTGGGGAGAGATGCACTGAGGAGAAATGCACTGAGGAGAAATGCACTGAGGAGAAATGCACTGAGGTGAAATGTACTGAGGAGAAATGCACTGAGGAGGAATGCACTGAGGAGGAATGTACTGAGGAGAGATGTACTGAGGATGAATGTACTGAGGAGAGATGTACTGAGGAGAAATGCACTGAGGAGAAATGCACTGAGGAGAAATGTACTCAGGAGAAATGCACTGGGGCTGGGACTAATGCCCTGAGGAGAAATGCACTGAGGAGGAATGCACTGAGGAGAAATGCACTGAGGAGAAATGTACTGAGGAGAAATATACTGAGGAGAAATGCACTGAGGAGAAATGCACTGAGGAGAAATGCACTGAGGAGCAATGCACTGAAGAGAGATGCAGTGAGGAGGGATGCACTGAGGAGAAATGCACTGAGGAGGAATGCACTGAGGAGAGATGCACTGGGGAGAGATGCACCGAGGAGCAATGCACTGAAGAGAGATGCAGTGAGGAGGGATGCACTGAGGAGGAATGCACTGAGGAGAAATGCACTGAGGAGAAATGCACTGGGGAGAGATGCACTGGGGAGAGATGCACTGAGGAGTAATGCACTGGGGAGAAATGTACTGAGGAGGAATGTACTGAGGAGAAATGTACTGGGGAGAGAGGCACTGAGGAGGAATGTACTGAGGAGAGAGGCACTGAGGAGAGAGGCACTGAGGAGGAATGTACTGAGGAGAGATGCACTGAGGAGGAATGTACTGAGGAGAGATGCACTGAGGAGGAATGTACTGAGGAGAGAGGCACTGAGGAGAGATGCACTGGGGAGGAATGTACTGAGGAGAAATGCACTGAGGAGGAATGCACTGAGGAGAGATGCACTGAGGAGAGATGTACTGAGGAGAAATGTACTGGGGAGAGAGGCACTGAGGAGAAATGCACTGAGGAGGAATGCACTGAGGAGAAATGTACTGGGGAGAGATGCAGTGAGGAGGAATGCATTGAGGAGAGATGCACTGAGGAGAGATGTACTGAGGAGAAATGTACTGGGGAGAGATGCACTGAGGAGGAATGTACTGGGACAGAGACTAATGTACTGGGGTGGAGAGAAATGCACTGGGGCAGATGGTTGTAAATGCCCCAGAATTCTGCCATCATTTGCAATAAAAAGAATTCTGCTGCGAGAGTCTTGAGCAGCTAAAGCTGTCATCAGGTTCTGCGCCTCTTCAACCCTCCATCCTTTAATGATAAATCTATAGGGTGAGATCTATCAATTATAACCTGTTGGGTGGTGGAGAAGTCGCTGTGGACCCCCCTGGTGAATCGCGGCTCAGGCAGCATGAAAGTGATGACAAGTTATCTGTCTAAACCTAGACTAGACAGTTAGATAATACAACAGACTTATCAAGCAACAATATAGACTGTGATAAACCTGGGACATGCTCACGCTCTCTCGTCTTAGGATGAGCAAACTTCTCAAGAGTTCGGTTTAGCTGGTTCACCAAACTTTAATGAATGGCACTAGAACAGCTTTGTTCCCCCAAAGTCCGTCTTCTCTGGTCTCTTTTTCGGTGACAGTCTACTCATCCAATCACTGGCCGTGGTGCTATCCTATCCCAGTCATCCAGTGATTGACTGAACGGGCGGAAGACTCAGAAGACTGGAGGAGGAGGACACCGGGGGAGGTGGACAGGTGAGAAGACCTTAGCTTTTTTTGTACGGTCGCCATCTTGCTGAACTTGTTCAATGGAGAACCACATTTTTGGCAAAGTTGGAAATGACCCCGGGTTGGGCGGCTCGGTTCGCTCATCTCTAGTCTCCACATTAAAACAGAATAAATATAATATTTCAGCCTGTATTCTGCATCGTCGCCCAGAGCAGAGAACACCGGACAATTTAGACTCAGCTCTTGTGTTAATTTGTCACCGGTTCTTCTCAGCAGATGCAGATAGTCGACGGGTCTCGGCGGACTGCCCCTTCTTCTCCATTTCTCTTTACAACAGCAATTTTATCAAATGGGATGCGTGGCGCTCTCCATCAGGCGCTCCAGGGGAGACATTGTCTGGGTTAAACTGCACTTCTCTGAAATCTTGGATGAAGAACGAGCTCATCCCGGTTTGTTTTATTGCCTTTTTGGTTTGTTTTGTTGGTTTTTCAGGTGGATTGTTATATATTAGTAATGAGGATTACATCTCACTGGGCTCGCTCCGTTCTTATATCCCATTCTAACTCTCAATCTTTCAGACTCAGTATCGAGCCGGCCAGGAGATAAATCCAATATAAAGCCACCCTGCCATGGAACGGACTCTCACAGAATACACTCACAATTTCTGTAGGCTTCTATAATGTTCTAGAGAGATGAGCAAACGGATCTTACGGACCAAGATTGGTCACAGACTTAGCAAAGTTCATAATGAGTTTGTAAAGATGGCGGCCGCGCAATTTAACACACAGAAAAACAAACAAAAAAAGAGTATGGTCACCTGTCGGCTCTCCCCCGGGGTCACCAGCTGCCTCCAGCCCACTGGAAACCAACACAAAGCTATCCTATGGGCACTGCTACATGGAACGATAATCGAGAAAATTATCCTTCAAATTGAAACAATAATCGTTTTGTGTAAATGCAGCAGCGATCATCCGACCAACGAGAAATCCTTCATCCTTCGTTCGGTGCTGACACCAAAACCCTTCACTGTAATCCTGTATTGTTCCTTTATTTGCCGGGATCAGATGGAGGAAACCATCGTAGTAACGATCATAACTAACGACTATCGTTCTGTGTAATATGGGGAACGATTTCAGCTTACAGATCTCGTAATCGTTAAAAATCGCTTCACCATGAGATCTTCCATCCCTGTATCCACTACTCCTCAGGATTCTGCGGCCGCCTCGCTCCCTCTATACTGGACTCTCCTGCTGTTATGTGGGGATAACCTTATCACGGTTATTATGTAGCTGCTGTATTAGACGGCTGAGATGCAGCTGTCACTGGGGTCGGCCTGGTAGCGGTGGGCCCGCTATCTGACACTTTAATGAGTCTCATAGAAGCGCTCTATGTCATATCCATCTCCTGACTCCTGACACGGGAAGATGACATATATCCAATAAAATGTGCAGACTGCAAGGTACTCTATAGAAATACGCTCCAATCTGTGGCGGCTGCGATATCCCTCTATATCAAAGACTGACATGCTGCTCAGGACTATGGGTAAAGAGAGCGACAGCTCCGGAGGGAAGTGCCATGGAGGTCATACGGAATGTCACTTCAGGTGCTGGAATTGATGCACCTAAAGGTTGTCTGGATAACGGATAAAGCCCTAAGGTTGTCTGGAAAACATGGATACAGCCAATGACTATATCCATGATTTCCACATAGCCTTAGGGCTTTATCCAAGTTCAGCAGCCCCCGCTAATCACATGGCCGAACGTTCGGGTTCTGATGGACTCCAGCTGCTCCAGGTTCGCTCTTCTCTAATTATGACTTAAAGGGGTTCTCCAGTAGCACAGCTACTTTCTCGCAAAAACAGCGCCTCCCTTGTCCTCAGGCTGTGGGTGGTATTACAATACAGCTCCATTGACTTTAATGGACCTGAGCTGCAAACCCCACACCCAACCTGGGGACAAGAGGGGAGCCATGCTTGTCTAATCCCGGATAATCCCTGCTCATTTATGTCTTCGGATCCCACCAAGTAACGCAGGCACATGTTATTATTATAAATAAGGGAAGAGCTGCTGCTAGGCTTCTCCGGTGGTGGCTTATTTACTCAAGAACAATAGGATCAAGTAGTTAAAATCCAACAGCCTGATCCTCATCTCACCAACATCCACCACTGGGCCCCTTTGCCCCCCATGGTCACAGAAAATGACTTATTGTATAAATTATGTTCTTACGTGATTTTTCCTAATTCTCCATTTTTCTCTCTATATTATACAATAATCCTGATATCCTGCGGTTCTCATCTCACCACTGGAGATAAAACTAAGCTGAGACTTCCTGCTGTGTCTGTGGGGATAAGAGGAGGCTGCAGTAAAGTGGTCTGTACAACATTGCAGCGTCATGTGACACCAATAGATAGAGGAGACAATAGCAGTGCCCTGTGGTGATAAGAGGAGGCTGCAGTAAAGTGATCTGTACAGCATTGCAGTGTCATGTGACACCAGTAGATAGAGGAGACAATAGCAGCTTCCTGTGGGATGACTTCTTCACAGGTCACAGAGCGCGCTCAGTAATGTCTCACATTCATCTCAGGGGACAGAGTCTGTCTATTGTCCTCTATGTCTATGAGTTTTGCTGTAAAGCATGTCACTAAACTCTGTTAAAAACAGCTCAGGCAATATGGCCGCCTCCATAACAATGTACAAATAGGGAAATAAACAAAATTACTGTCGGTAAATAGAAACAGATTAGAATAAAAGAAGAAGTTTCAGTATCCGATCTAATCAGTAACAGAAAATTTAGGTGACACCGTCCCTTTAAGGGCCTTTTACACGGACCGATTATTGCACAAAAATTCATTAAATTGTTTGAATTTAAGAGATAAACAATCATACGAGTAAAATATGTTGCATCTTTAGATCTGACCTCAAAATCATTGTGAATCGTTCTCAGGTCTTCAGTGTAAACCGTTATAGTTCACAGTGTGCAGATACCAACGCAGTTACAATCGTATTAACGACTTTTCATTCGATTTATCGTTCAAATTCCTATGGTTGTAAATGGACCGTTATTATTCCATCGTCTTTAGGTAAAACTTACTGTACTTCTGCAGGATTTGGTGCTTTGTTATTTATGACTGCAGTAATAAGGGATATAGACAGTAGCTGCTCAGCCTCCCCCTCCTGGGATCCGCACAGGTCACACAGCATTCTCACAAACCTGCCCCATCGAGAATATGGTGGGAGGGGTATATTGTGCCAAAGGCCTCGCTGTAAAGCAAATCACTAAATGGCGTTTACAATCCTCATGGACGTACTAGGAAAAAACACAACCAAACAACAGATTTCTCTGTTTCTTCCTCTAATCAGTGAAATCCAGGTGATACATTCACTTTAAGCCGCGTATATCTGTGAGAAAAGGCAAACTGAGGAGGGCCGTGCGTGTCGGCTTCCCTTACGTCACATCCCTATATAAGACGTAAACACCCCCCCCAGTCAGGGACAGGGAATTCAGAGAACGTTATCTCCGGCCGTATGACGGACTTCATTTGCATATTTGAATCAAGCTGCTCATGAATATTCATAAATATCACCTAGAACCCATCACTTATAGGCTTTGCTGACAGCTGATTGGCCGGTGGAGCGATCCTACATTCACTGGTGACAAAGCCGCCCCGAAACTCCACTCCATAGGGAAATCCACGGACTAAGACTTCATTCCAATCTCACTGGATTCTGAGTCCACAGTCCGCAAAAATGTGTCCGTAACGCATCCGTAGTTTCATCCGCATTTATTTCAGATCTGTAAAAATGGAAAGTACTTAAAAAAGTAGGAATGGTCAGAATGATGACCCCGGCTTGAATTGTGGATCTGTATTTTTTACTGACATTAGAGACATCAGCAAAGAACACGGATCCCATCGACTTCTATGGGTGTGTCCTTTCTGCGGCATGGATCACAGATCCACCTGGATGAGATATAGACTGGTCTGTAAGGGCCTTATTACATGAAAAATTGTTATATCGTTCAGATTTAAACAATAACAGTTTGTGTAATTGCGGCCAACGATTAAACGACTAACGAGAATCCATTGATCGATTGTTTACACCTGGACCTGAAATCATTGTTGATTGTTCACAAATCATTCGGAGTAATAACACGTTCGTTTGGTCGTTCCCATAGGACGACCACAAGAGCGGTCGCATGTAACGGTCATCGTTCTGTGTGATTGGGGGAAAGATTTCAGGTTAGTCACCAAAACGGTTGTTCGAGATCGTTTACTGTTAATTGTTGAAAAATCGCTTTATCTAATAGAACTATAAGATAGATGTGAGCAGAAGGCTTTGTCTCCAGATCCTCCTGAGGGTTCATGTCTTTTGAATAGTGAGAGGGGGACTGGCCATTTCTGGGCAGTCTGGTGGCGGCGGCTTATCTCTCCAAGAACAATATGATGGGCCAGTAACGGGCCAGTAGTACAATATATTGTACAGTAATTAGGGAACGGGGACAGGTGCAGTAACCACCGATCCAGTGAACGGTGTCCTCATAAGCAGATACGCTTTACGCTTATCAAGGACGCTTTACTTTCTTTCGCTCATTTTTACAACTTGATGAAAAAGATTTTTTTACGTCCATCCAAGTGATTCTAAAATGTGAAAAACAATCAAATACAGAGGAATAAAAAATAATTAAGTACAAAAAAACCTCCCCCATATGAAGAACTGCTGCGTCCCGAAGCGGCGTGGCGGCAGGATTGGTGGTGATGATGATGGTGTAAAATGGTCAATGGGGGGGGGGTAAGTGGCCATCTGCTTAACGATAAACGTAAAGGACGAGAAAACATCCGGGTGGTGTCCTCAGCGAGCGGCCGTCAGCCGATTCCTGAACATCATGGGGAACATAAAATTCATGTACCGTGGTGAGGCTCCGGGGGCAGACATGCTAATCAGGACTCTGTTTGTTTTACCTTCAAATCTCTTTTCATGCCAGCAATTTTTTTCTCCTTCCTCCCAAAGCCGAGCGCCCATTAACCCCTTCAGTTCAAGAATGAAGGTCGGGATTCAGCCATTCACGGCCTTACTGAGTCCTTCAGAAAATCATGAGCATAAAGGAGACTGTGAGCTGGGACGAGCTCATGGAAGCGGAGAGGGGCCGGGAACCAGGCGGCAATGGAGACTTAACCCATTCAGCTCCAGCCCCGCTTCCTGGTCAGGTCGCAGGAGTTAAATGCTGCATAGAACGCGAACGGCCAGGAAAATGTAACACCGCGTCAGAGAAGCTCAGCGGGCGCCGCGCAATATTACATTATAACAATGTAATTACTCCGTCCTGGCAAAAATAAAGGAATCCGCTGCCAGAAAAGCTCCGGTAAACAAAAAGTTTCTTCTCTGTTAAGACGAGGAGACGGAACGTAAGTCAGGGCTGATTTGAATGAGACATTATGTGCGCCAAGAAGGACGTTGTAGTCTTGTCATTGACGGCTTGATTCTCAGATAGAGCGACGAGAGCGAGACAAGCCTCCCCAGAGCAACGGGAGGAAACATCATCCATCATCCAGGTGGTTGTTCTGGGACGTTCTTCTCCTACCCAGGTATTTAGTGACCTATAAGCAGCCTGGACCAGCTCTACGGGACTTCTTAGGGGTCGGTGGACGCTTAGCCGAAGAAATCAAGGATATATGTTTCTTACCATGTTGGGGCAGGTGTGCAGCTGGCGATCACAAACTTATAACATGTATCCAGGTGTATCCAGGTGTATCTAAGCCAGGGTCTGACTTAGAGATATTCTAGGGCTTTTTTTTATTGATGGCCTTTGGGAGTTGAACCCCATCACCATTTCCTGTGTTCTGTCCTGATTTAGCTGTTACTAAAGACAGATTTGCTTTAACAACAGGTCGTGAGCAGAAGTTTGCAGGAAGGGAAACACCTAGTGGCTAAGACTTTAGATCCAAAAACTATATATTGATGTGAAAATGTAGACAATATTACTCCATGTGTTCTCCATCATACAGCCGCCATGTAGTCTCCATCGTACAGCTCCCATGTGGTCTCCATCATACAGCCGCCATGTAGTCTCCATCGTACAGCTCCCATGTGGTCTCCATCGTACAGCTCCCATGTGGTCTCCATCGTACAGCTGCCATGTGGTCTCCATCATACAGCCGCCATGTGGTCTCCATCGTACAGCCAACATGTGGTCTCCATCATACAGCTCCCATGTGGTCTCCATCACAGAGCCGCCATGTGGTCTCCATTGTACAGCTCCCATGTGGTCTCCATCATACAGCCGCCATGTGTTCTCCATCACAGAGCTGCCATGTGGTCTCCATCGTACAGCTGCCATGTGGTCTCCATCGCACAGCTGCCATGTGGTCTCCATCATACAGCTCCCATGTGGTCTCCATCATACAGCTTCCATGTGGTCTCCATCATACAGCTCCAATATGGTCTCCATCACAGAGCCGCCATGTGGTCTCCATCATACAGCACACCATGTGGTCTCCATCATACAGCTCCCATGTGGTCTCCATCATACAGCACACCATGTGGTCCCCATCATAAAGCTCCCATATGGTCTCCATCACAGAGCCGCCATGTGGTCTCCATCATACAGCTCCCATGTGGTCTCCATCATACAGCTCCCATGTGGTCTCCATCATACAGCACACCATGTGGTCTCCATCGTACAGCCACCATGTGGTCTCCATCATACAGCTCCTATGTGGTCTCCATCACAGAGCCGCCATGTGGTCTCCATAGCACAGCTCCCATGTGGTCTCCATCGTACAGCTGCCATGTGGTCTCCATCATACAGCCGCCATGTGGTCTCCATCGTACAGCCAACATGTGGTCTCCATCATACAGCTCCCATGTGGTCTCCATCACAGAGCCGCCATGTGGTCTCCATTGTACAGCTCCCATGTGGTCTCCATCATACAGCCGCCATGTGTTCTCCATCACAGAGCCGCCATGTGGTCTCCATCGTACAGCTGCCATGTGGTCTCCATCGCACAGCTGCCATGTGGTCTCCATCATACAGCCACCATGTGGTCTCCATCACACAGCCGCCATGTGGTCTCCATCATACAGCTCCCATGTGGTCTCCATCATACAGCTTCCATGTGGTCTCCATCATACAGCTCCCATATGGTCCCCATCACAGAGCCGCCATGTGGTCTCCATCATACAGCTCCCATGTGGTCTCCATCATACAGCTCCCATGTGGTCTCCATAATACAGCACACCATGTGGTCTCCATCGTACAGCCACCATGTGGTCTCCATCATAAAGCTCCCATATGGTCTCCATCACAGAGCCGCCATGTGGTCTCCATCATACAGCTCCCATGTGGTCTCCATCATACAGCACACCATGTGGTCTCCATCGTACAGCCACCATGTGGTCTCCATCATACAGCTCCCATGTGGTCTCCATCACAGAGCCGCCATGTGGTCTCCATTGTACAGCTCCCATGTGGTCTCCATCATACAGCCGCCATGTGTTCTCCATCACAGAGCTGCCATGTGGTCTCCATCGTACAGCTGCCATGTGGTCTCCATCGCACAGCTGCCATGTGGTCTCTATCATACAGCCACCATGTGGTCTCCATCACTCAGCCGCCATGTGGTCTCCATCATACAGCTCCCATGTGGTCTCCATCAAACAGCCGCCATGTGGTCTCCATCGTACAGCTCCCATGTGGTCTCCATCATACAGCCACCAAGTGGTCTCCATCACACAGCTGCCATGTGGTCTCCATCATACAGCCACCAAGTGGTCTCCATCATACAGCTCCCATGTGGTCTCCATCATACAGCACACCATGTGGTCTCCATCGTACAGCCAACATGTGGTCTCCATCATACAGCTCCCATGTGGTCTCCATCACAGAGCCGCCATGTGGTCTCCATAGCACAGCTCCCATGTGGTCTCCATCATACAGCCGCCATGTAGTCTCCATCGTACAGCTCCCATGTGGTCTCCATCGTACAGCTCCCATGTGGTCTCCATCGTACAGCTGCCATGTGGTCTCCATCATACAGCCGCCATGTGGTCTCCATCGTACAGCCAACATGTGGTCTCCATCATACAGCTCCCATGTGGTCTCCATCACAGAGCCGCCATGTGGTCTCCATTGTACAGCTCCCATGTGGTCTCCATCATACAGCCGCCATGTGTTCTCCATCACAGAGCTGCCATGTGGTCTCCATCATACAGCCACCATGTGGTCTCCATCATACAGCTCCCATGTGGTCTCCATCAAACAGCCGCCATGTGGTCTCCATCGTACAGCTCCCATGTGGTCTCCATCATACAGCCACCAAGTGGTCTCAATCACACAGCTGCCATGTGGTCTCCATCATACAGCCACCATGTGGTCTCCATTACACAGCCGCCATGTGGTCTCCATCATACAGCCGCCATGTGGTCTCCATCGTACAGCTGCCATGTGGTCTCCATCATACACCCGCCATGTGGTCTCCATCGTACAGCCACCATGTGGTCTCCATCATACACCCGCCATGTGGTCTCCATCGTACAGCCACCATGTGGTCTCCATCATACACCCGCCATGTGGTTTCCATCATACAGCCGCCATGTGGTCTCCATCGTACAGCCACCATGTGGTCTCCATCATACACCCGCCATGTGGTCTCCATCATACACCCGCCATGTGGTCTCCATCGTACAGCCGCCATGTGGTTTCCATCATACTGCCACCATGTGGTTTCCATCATACAGCCGCCATGTGGTCTCCATCGTACAGCCACCATGTGGTCTCCATCATACAGCCGCCCGCCATGTGGTTACCATCATACAGCCGCCATGTGATTTCCATCATACAGCCGCCACGTGGTCTCCATCGTACAGCCGCCATGTGGTCTCCATCATACAGCCGCCACGTGGTCTCCATAGTACAGCTTGCCATGTAGAATGGCCTCCTGTAAAGCAGCCACATGCGTGAAGCTGAACGTTATACATAAGCAGTCCCCGTTCTTGGCTAACACTTTGCACGTTTTCAATCAGCTTCGGAAGCGACGTGAAATGAGTGATTTCTGAATGGAATTTGCAAATATAACTTTCTTTCCCGTTCTCGTTGAATCCAGAAATGTTCCATAAAAGGCTCATTAACCCCAGTTCATTGTATAATAAGCCAGAAGTGGATGGAAGCTGGCACCATGATAAAACCGCCAGCTCCACTCCATCACCGAGGATGTGCAGAGAGGGGGGGGAGGTTCCTTCTGAGAATTCACGTTTCATAGAACGTCCTCATTAGGGGTTTAAGTGCAGATGCCATATAGAGGAGGAGACCGGCCATATGGAGGAGGAGACCTGCCATATAGAGAAGGAGACCTGCCATATAGAGGAGGAGACCTGCCATATAGAGGAGGAGACCGGCCATATGGAGGAGGAGACCTGCCATATAGAGGAGGAGACCTGCCATATGGAGGAGGAGACCTGCCATATGGAGGAGGAGACCTGCCATATAGAGAAGGAGACCTGCCATATAGAGGAGGAGACCGGCCATATGGAGGAGGAGACCTGCCATATGGAGGAGGAGACCTGCCATATAGAGAAGGAGACCTGCCATATAGAGGAGGAGACCTGCCATATGGAGGAGGAGACCTGCCATATGGAGGAGGAGACCTGCCATATAGAGGAGGAGACCGGCCATATGGAGGAGGAGACCTGCCATATGGAGGAGGAGACCTGCCATATGGAGGAGGAGACCTGCCATATAGAGGAGGAGACCTGCCATATAGAGAAGGAGACCTGCCATATAGAGGAGGAGACCTGCCATATGGAGGAGGAGACCTGCCATATAGAGGAGGAGACCTGCCATATAGAGAAGGAGACCTGCCATATAGAGGAGAAGACCGGCCATATGGAGGAGGAGACCTGCCATATAGAGGAGGAGACCTGCCATATGGAGGAGGAGACCTGCCATATAGAGGAGGAGACCTGCCATATAGAGGAGGAGACCTGCCAAATAGAGGAGGAGACCTGCCATATGGAGGAGGAGACCTGCCATATGGAGGAGGAGACCTGCCATATGGAGGAGGAGACCTGCCATATAGAGGAGGAGACCTGCCATATAGAGGAGGAGACCTGCCATATGGAGGAGGAGACCTGCCATATGGAGAAGGAGACCTGCCATATAGAGGAGGAGACCTGCCATATAGAGGAGAAGACCGGCCATATGGAGGAGGAGACCTGCCATATAGAGGAGGAGACCTGCCATATGGAGGAGGAGACCTGCCATATAGAGGAGGAGACCTGCCATATAGAGGAGGAGACCTGCCAAATAGAGGAGGAGACCTGCCATATGGAGGAGGAGACCTGCCATATGGAGGAGGAGACCTGACATATGGAGGAGGAGACCTGCCATATAGAGGAGGAGACCTGCCATATAGAGGAGGAGACCTGCCATATGGAGGAGGAGACCTGCCATATGGAGAAGGAGACCTGCCATATAGAGGAGGAGACCTGCCATATAGAGGAGGAGACCTGCCATATAGAGGAAACCTGCCATATAGAGGAGGAGACCTGCCATATAGAGGAGGAGACCTGCCATATGGAGGAGGAGACCTGCCATATGGAGAAGGAGACCTGCCATATAGAGGAGGAGACCTGCCATATGGAGGAAACCTGCCATATAGAGGAGGAGACCGGCCATATGGAGGAGGAGACCTGCCATATGGAGGAGGAGACCTGCCATATAGAGAAGGAGACCTGCCATATAGAGGAGGAGACCTGCCATATAGAGAAGGAGACCTGCCATATAGAGGAGGAGACCTGCCATATAGAGAAGGAGACCTGCCATATAGAGGAGGAGACCTGCCATATGGAGGAGGAGACCTGCCATATAGAGGAGGAGACCTGCCATATAGAGAAGGAGACCTGCCATATAGAGGAGGAGACCTGCCATATGGAGGAGAAGACCTGCCATATAGAGGAGGAGACCTGCCATATGGAGGAGGAGACCTGCCATATAGAGGAGAAGACCTGCCATATAGAGGAGGAGACCGGCCATATGGAGGAGGAGACCTGCCATATAGAGGAGGAGACCTGCCATATAGAGGAGGAGACCTGCCATATGGAGAAGGAGACCTGCCATATAGAGGAGGAGACCTGCCATATGGAGGAGGAGACCTGCCATATGGAGGAGGAGACCTGCCATATAGAGGAGGAGACCTGCCATATAGAGGAGAAGACCTGCCATATAGAGGAGGAGACCTGCCATATAGAGGAGGAGACCGGCCATATAGAGGAGGAGACCGGCCATATGGAGGAGGAGACCTGCCATATAGAGGAGGAGACCTGCCATATAGAGGGGGAGACCTGCCAAATAGAAGAGGAGACCGGCCATATGGAGGAGGAGACCTGCCAAATAGAGGAGGAGACCGGCCATATGGAGGAGGAGACCTGCCATATAGACGAGGAGACCTGCCATATGGAGGAGGAGACCTGCCATATAGAGGAGGAGATCTGCCATATGGAGGAGGAGACCTGCCAAATAGAGGAGGAGACCTGCCATATGGAGGAGGAGACCTGCCATATAGAGGAGGAGACCTGCCATATAGAGGAAACCTGCCATATAGAGGAGGAGACCTGCCATATGGAGGAGGAGACCTGCCATATAGAGGAGGAGACCTGCCATATGGAGGAGGAGACCTGCCATATAGAGGAGGAGACCTGCCATATAGAGGAGGAGACCTGCCATATAGAGGAGGAGACCTGCCATATAGAGGAGGAGACCTGCCATATGGAGGAGGAGACCTGCCATATAGAGGAGAAGACCTGCCATATAGAGGAGAAGACCTGCCATATAGAGGAGGAGACCTGCCATATGGAGGAGGAGACCTGCCATATAGAGGAGGAGACCTGCCATATGGAGGAGGAGACCTGCCATATAGAGGAGGAGATCTGCCATATGGAGGAGGAGACCTGCCAAATAGAGGAGGAGACCTGCCATATAGAGGAGGAGACCTGCCATATGGAGGAGGAGACCTGCCATATGGAGGAGGAGACCTGCCATATAGAGGAGGAGACCTGCCATATAGAGGAAACCTGCCATATAGAGGAGGAGACCTGCCATATGGAGGAGGAGACCTGCCATATAGAGGAGGAGACCTGCCATATGGAGGAGGAGACCTGCCATATAGAGGAGGAGACCTGCCATATAGAGGAGGAGACCTGCCATATAGAGGAGGAGACCTGCCATATGGAGGAGGAGACCTGCCATATAGAGGAGGAGACCTGCCATATGGAGGAGGAGACCTGCCATATAGAGGAGGAGACCTGCCAAATAGAGGAGGAGACCTGCCATATAGAGGAGGAGACCTGCCATATGGAGGAGACCTGCCATAACCTTCTCTCCTGGTGACAAAGTCTGGTTGTCTGCCAAGTATGTGCGACTAAAAATCCCAAACTACAAGCTGGGCCGATGGTTTCTTGGACCATTTACGATGCGGAGACACATCAATCCGGTTGCCTACAAACTCCATCTGCCTCCCACCATGCGGATCCTGAATTACTTCCACGTTCCCCCCTCCCCCCTTAAGCCAGTGATCCTCTGCTGCTTTTCTAGTAATTCCATCTCTCCTCCACCACCACCAGTCTCCTCTGACATCTACACGGTCAAGGACAACCTGACTATGAAGACGGTTAGAGGGAATTGGTTCTTTTTGGCCGACCGGAAGGGTTTGGTCCTGAAGAGAGGTCCTGGGAACCTGAAGCCAACATCCTTGATCGGGAGCTCATCAAGAGATTCTTGAAGGCAAGAAGGAGGGGGGGGGGTGGAAAGGGGGAGGGGTACTGTCACAACTGCGGTGGCCCGTGCTCAGGGTGAGCGGACGGCAGGAGCCCTTGTGCTAGGGCCCAGCGCCACCTCCCCTTTGGTCTGGCAGTCTGCTATCCAGCCTACGAGTCTCCAGCTGAACCTCACCTGCCACCGCTGGCGGGCCAAACCAGGGGTAGCGGCCTGGGGGTCACCTGCTGCAGCGAGTCCATCCCACCTCGTGGCGGCTCTGGTGAAGAACAGCGCCCCTTATACTCCAGTCACTGATACGGCTTACACCAACTCCGGGCATCACAGGGTAGATATTATATACTGATCCTCAGTTTGGGGTAGATATTATATACTGATCCTCGGTTTGGGGTAGATATTATGTACTGATCCTCGGTTTGGGGTAGATATATACTGATCCTCGGTTTGGGGTAAATATTATATACTGATCCTCAGTTTGGGGTGGATATTATATACTGATCCTCGGTTTGGGGTAGATATTATATACTGATCCTCGGTTTGAGGTAGATATTATATACTGGTCCTCGGTTTGGGGTAGATATAATATACTGATCCTCGGTTTGAGGTAGATATTATGTACTGATCCTCAGTTTGGGGTAGATATTATATACTGATCCTCAGTTTGGGGTAGATATTATATACTGGTCCTCGGTTTGGGGAAGATATTATATACTGATCCTCAGTTTGGGGTAGATATTATGTACTGATCCTCGGTTTGGGGTAGATATTATGTACTGATCCTCGGTTTGGGGTAGATATTATGTACTGATCCTCGGTTTGGGGTAGATATTATATACTAATCCTCGGTTTGGGGTAGATATTATATACTGAACCTCGGTTTGGGGTAAATATTATATACTGATCCTCGGTTTGGGGTAGATATTATGTACTGATCCTCGGTTTGGGGTAGATATTATGTACTGATCCTCGGTTTGAGGTAGATATTATGTACTGATCCTCAGTTTGGGGTAGATATTATATACTGATCCTCAGTTTGGGGTAGATATTATATACTGGTCCTCGGTTTGGGGAAGATATTAGATACTGATCCTCAGTTTGGGGTAAATATTATATACTGATCCTCGGTTTGGGGTAGATATTATATACTGATCCTCAGTTTGGGGTAGATATTATATACTGATCCTCGGTTTGGGGTAGATATTATATACTGGTCCTCGGTTTGGGGTAGATATAATATACTGATCCTCGGTTTGAGGTAGATATTATGTACTGATCCTCAGTTTGGGGTAGATATTATATACTGATCCTCGGTTTGGGGTAGATATTATATACTGATCCTCAGTTTGGGGTAAATATTATATACTGATCCTCAGTTTGGGGTAGATATTATATACTGGTCCTCGGTTTGGGGAAGATATTATATACTGATCCTCAGTTTGGGGTAGATATTATGTACTGATCCTCGGTTTGGGGTAGATATTATGTACTGATCCTCGGTTTGGGGTAGATATTATGTACTGATCCTCGGTTTGGGGTAGATATTATATACTAATCCTCGGTTTGGGGTAGATATTATATACTGAACCTCGGTTTGGGGTAAATATTATATACTGATCCTCGGTTTGGGGTAGATATTATGTACTGATCCTCGGTTTGGGGTAGATATTATGTACTGATCCTCGGTTTGAGGTAGATATTATGTACTGATCCTCAGTTTGGGGTAGATATTATATACTGATCCTCAGTTTGGGGTAGATATTATATACTGGTCCTCGGTTTGGGGAAGATATTAGATACTGATCCTCAGTTTGGGGTAAATATTATATACTGATCCTCGGTTTGGGGTAGATATTATATACTGATCCTCAGTTTGGGGTAGATATTATATACTGATCCTCGGTTTGGGGTAGATATTATATACTGGTCCTCGGTTTGGGGTAGATATAATATACTGATCCTCGGTTTGAGGTAGATATTATGTACTGATCCTCAGTTTGGGGTAGATATTATATACTGATCCTCGGTTTGGGGTAGATATTATATACTGATCCTCAGTTTGGGGTAAATATTATATACTGATCCTCGGTTTGGGGTAGATATTATATACTGATCCTCGGTTTGGGGTAGATATTATATACTAATCCTCGGTTTGGGGTAGATATTATATACTGATCCTCAGTTTGGGGTAGATATTATGTACTGATCCTCGGTTTGGGGTAGATATTATATACTGATCCTCGGTTTGGGGTAGATATTATATACTGGTCTTCGGTTTGGGGTAGATATAATATACTGATCCTCGGTTTGAGGTAGATATTATATACTGATCCTCGGTTTGGGGTAGATATTATATACTGATCCTCGGTTTGGGGTAGATATTATGTACTGATCCTCAGTTTGGGGTAGATATTATATACTGATCCTCGGTTTGAGGTAGATATTATATACTGATCCTCAGTTTGGGGTAGATATTATATACTGGTCCTCGGTTTGGGGTAGATATTATATACTGATCCTCGGTTTGGGGTAGATATTATATACTGATCCTCAGTTTGGGGTAGATATTATATACTGATCCTCGGTTTGGGGTAGATATTATATACTGATCCTCGGTTTGGGGTAAATATTATATACTGATCCTCGGTTTGGGGTGGATATTATATACAGGTCCTCGGTTTGGGGTAGATATTATATACTGATCCTTGGTTTGGGGTAGATATTATATACTGATCCTCGGTTTGGGGTGGATATTATATACTAATCCTCGGTTTGGGGTAGATATTATGTACTGATCCTCGGTTTGGGGTAGATATTATATACTAATCCTCGGTTTGGGGTAGATATTATGTACTGATCCTCAGTTTGGGGTAGATATTATATACTGATCCTCGGTTTGGGGTAGATATTGTGTACTGATCCTCAGTTGGAGGTAGATATTATGTACTGATCCTCGGTTTGCGGTAAATATTATATACTGATCCTCAGTTTGAGGTAGATATTATATACTGATCCTCAGTTTGGGGTAGATATTATATACTGATCCTCAGTTTGGGGTAGATATTATATACTGATCCTCAGTTTGGTGTAGATATTATGTACTGATCCTCGGTTTGGGGTAGATATTATATACTGATCCTCGGTTTGGGGTAGATATTATATACTGGTCCTCGGTTTGGGGTAGATATAATATACTGATCCTCGGTTTGGGGTAGATATTATATACTGATCCTCAGTTTGTGGTAGATATTATATACTGATCCTCGGTTTGGGGTAGATATTATGTACTGATCCTCAGTTTGGGGTAGATATTATATACTGATCCTCCGTTTGGGGTAGATATTATATACTGATCCTCAGTTTGGGGTAGATATATACTGATCCTCGGTTTGGGGTAGATATTATGTACTGATCCTTAGTTTGGGGTAGATATTATATACTGATCCTCAGTTGGAGGTAGATATTATGTACTGATCCTCAGTTTGGGGTAGATATTATATACTGATCCTCAGTTGGAGGTAGATATTATGTACTGATCGTCAGTTGGAGGTAGATATTATGTACTGATCCTCGGTTTGGGGTAGATATTATGTACTGATTCTCGGTTTGGGGTAGATATTATATACTGATCCTCAGTTTGGGGTAGATATTATGTACTGATCCTCAGTTTGGGGTAGATATTATGTACTGATCCTCGGTTTGGGGTAGATATTATATACTGATCCCCAGTTTGGGGTAGATATTATATACTGATCCCCAGTTTGGGGTAGATATTATATACTGATCCTCGGTTTGGGGTAGATATTATATACTGATCCTCAGTTTGGGGTAGATATTATATACTGATCCTCGGTTTGGGGTAGTTATTATATACTGATCCTCGGTTTGGGGTAGTTATTATGTACTGATCCTCAGTTGGAGGTAGATATTATATACTGATCCTCAGTTTGGGGTAGATATTATGTACTGATCCTCGGTTTGGGGTAGATGTTATGTAACCTGATAATATATATATCTTATGTTGTTACGTTGCTTCATTTACAGCAGCGTTGCGTCTTTCCTCCGGTGGCCGTTGATCACCAGCGAGAACGGGTGCTCAGTCCTATCACAATGTAGAAAACGATGATAAAAGCTGCTTTAAGTATCAGTTAATGATCAGCGCGGTAAGTAGAGGACAAATGAATGTGCAATCGCTCGTTACTGATCATTTGCATAAATACTGCTGGGACCGCTGCAAAGGTTTTCATTGCCGAGGAAAAAAATCTCCTCATTGTTGCTTAGTACATACCATAGTAAAGAGAGCTGATCGGGTTATTGGACGTTCTATATGCTGCCTGTCCGTTCTGGAAGCTTCCTGTGTCCATTATACAGATTAATAGGACTATCCCCACTGACCGGCTGAGGAATGGGACGGCTCCACTAGTTATACAGACAGCTCCCCCAGAGTAATGTCTTTTCTAATGGTAACATGTAATGTATAGACATCAGGGGAAGCTGCAGCACTAGTGACACAGACAGCTTCCCCCAGTGTAATGTCTATTCTAATGGTAACATGTATTATATAGACATCAGAGGAGGCTGCAGCACTAGTGACACAGACAGCTCCCCCAGTGTAATGTCTATTCTAATGGTAACATGTAATATATACACATCAGGGGAGGCTGCAGCACTAGTGACACAGACAGCTCCCCCAGTGTAATATCTATTCTAATGGTAACATGTAATATATACACATCAGGGGAGGCTGCAGCACTAGTGACACAGACAGCTCCCCCAGTGTAATATCTATTCTAATGGTAACATGTAATATATACACATCAGGGGAGGCTTCAGCACTAGTGACACAGACAGCTCTCCCAGTGTAATGTCTATTCTAATGGTAACATGTATTATATAGACATCAGGGGAGGCTGCAGCACTAGTGACACAGACAGCTCCCCCAGTGTTATGTCTATTCTAATAGTAACATGTATTATATAGACATCAGGGGAGGCTGCAGCACTAGTGACACAGACAGCTCCCCCAGTGTAATGTCTATTCTAATGGTTACATGTAATATATAGACATCAGGGGAGGCTGCAGCACTAGTGACAGAGACAGCTTCCCCAGTATAATGTCTATTCTAATGGTACCATGTATTATATAGACATCAGGGGAGGCTGCAGCACTAGTGACACAGACAGCTCCCCCAGTGTAATGTCTATTCTAATGGTTACATGTATTATATACACATCAGGGGAGGCTGAAGCACTAGTGACACAGACAGCTTCCCCAGTATAATGTCTATTCTAATGGTACCATGTATTATATAGACATGAGGGGAGGCTGCAGCACTAGTGACACAGACAGCTTCCCCAGTATAATGTCTATTCTAATGGTACCATGTATCATATAGACATCAGGGAAGGCTGCAGCACTAGTGACACAGACAGCTCCCCCCAGTGTAATGTCTATTCTAATGGTAACATGTAATATCTACACATCAGGGGAGGCTGCAGCACTAGTGACACAGACAGCTCCCCCAGTATAATGTCTATTCTAATGGTAACATGTATTATATAGACATCAGGGGAAGCTGCAGCACTAGTGACACAGACAGCTCCCCCAGTATAATGTCTATTCTAATGGTAACATGTATTATATAGACATCAGGAGACGCTTAGTATCTCTAATGCTGCATGCAACAGTGGTAGTGATATTTAACTGTGCTGTTACAAGGACTTGAGCAGCCTTGCAGTTCCGGACACAGCCACTGGTGGCAGCAAAGGGGCTATTTCACCCATTACTGTTGTGAATGTAAAAATGTAAACAAAAAGTCCTTTTTCTTTAACCCCTTAGGGACTCATGATGCATTGGCACGTAGTGAAGTTCAGGAGCTCTATGAAGCGAGCTCAGGAGTTGATCTGATTTGGGATTTTAAGTGTCAGTGACAGGAGCGTCTCGCTTTCCGCTACTGCAGGAGATATAATACCTCTGTGTGGTCTGCATGGCGATATTCTTATGATGGACTGTATGAGAAGAGTGCCGATAATACGGATCAGTGACATCGCATTGAATAGCATGAGCAATCTTACACTTGCAATAGTCCCCTAGGAGAAAACAGTACAGTAAATAAAAATCTGACAAAGCCCCTCCCTCAATAAAACTTTAACACCCCCCTTCCATTTTACAAATAAAACTTAAAAATAAATATATTTGATATTGTAGCGTGCGCAATTGTCCAGTCTATTAAAATACAAGAGTATTGTTCCCGTACAGTGGTCGAAAAATCCAATATGGCGCAAGAAATGACCCCCAAACAGCCTCCTAGGAGGGAAAATAAATCGGTCACAACAATCCGAGTCACAACGGGGAGTTACTGGCAGAATTATTTGTAGAAATAAATACATAGTTACACTATTTTAAAATAAGTAAAATATTAGAAAGGCTGTAAGCAGGTGATCCGTGATCCGATGCAGCGGCTGTACTGTAAAGTGCTGTATGTTCTGGAGGATTGAAAGGCGCCATCGCAACGTGCACTTATCCCTAAGAAAAACAACAAGCCCGTCCGTGACCCTGGAGCTGGAGAAATAAAAGCGCTAGAGCAATGATACTGCGAGGAGGAAAGAAACAAAACCGCAAACATAACAATGTACCTGCTCCTCGCGGCTAGGGTCACACATGGCGACTCATTACGCCAATTGTGCAACTTGTGGCAAAACAGAGCTAATTTATACTAATTAAACCCTATGTGTGAACAAAGCCTAATGGTTGCTTACACAGAAGGATTAACTGACAGATCATTGAAGCCAAACCCAGGAATGTATGTGAAAAGAGGAGAAATCTCAGTCTTTCCTGTATGACCTGTTCTCTGCTTATAGTCTTTTCCTGGCTTTGGCTTTAATGTCAGATAAATCTGTCTGTGTAAACGCACCTCATAATCTATATTACTTTCTGAGACCAGTTCATTAAAAAAAAAAAAATTGCCGAAGTACCCCTTTAAGTACCTGGGAACACCAGAACTCTGCATTGGACGCTTTCTACATCACTAATTAACCCTCTCCTGGGTTCCTTAATACTGCTCTTCTTCCTCTTCTTACTTTTTCCTTTTTTTTGTTCCTCTTGCTTTTTTCTCCCTCTATTTGCTTTTCTTGCTTTTTCCCCTCTTCTGGCACCTCTTGCTTTTTTCTCCTATTTTTTTCCTCCTGATTTGTTTCCCTCTTTTTGCTTTCCCTTTTTGCTCTTCTTGCTTTTTTCCCCCCTCTTTTTGCTCTTCTTGCTTTTCCCTCCTCTTTTTGCTCTTCTTGCTTTTCCCTCCTCTTTTTGTTCTTCTTGCTTTTCCTTCCTCTTTTTGCTCTTCTTGCTTTTCCCTCCTCTTTTTGCTCTTCTTCCTTTTCCCTCCTCTTTTTGCTCTTCTTGCTTTTCCCTCCTCTTTTTGCTCTTCTTGCTTTTCCCTCCTCTTTTTGTTCTTCTTGCTTTTCCTCCTCTTTTTGTTCTTCTTGCTTTTCCCTCCTCTTTTTGTTCTTCTTGCTTTTCCCTCCTCTTTTTGCTCTTCTTGCTTTTCCCTCCTCTTTTTGCTCTTCTTGCTTTTCCTTCCTCTTTTTGCTCTTCTTGCTTTTCCCTGCTCTTTTTGCTCTTCTTCCTTTTCCCTCCTCTTTTTGCTCTTCTTCCTTTTCCCTCCTCTTTTTGCCCTTATTTCTTTTGCCTCCTCTTTTTGCCCTTCTTCCTTTTCCCTCCTCTTTTTGCTCTTCTTGCTTTTCCCTCCTCTTTTTGCTCTTCTTGCTTTTCCCTCCTCTTTTTGCTCTTCTTGCTTTTCCCTCCTCTTTTTGCTCTTCTTGCCTTTCCCTCCTCTTTTTGCTCTTCTTCCTTTTCCCTCCTCTTTTTGCTTTTTCCTTTCTCTTTTTGTTCTTTTTGCTTTTTCCCCTTTCTCGTTTTGCTCTTCTTGCTTTTCCCTCCTTTTTTTGCTCTTCTTACTTTTCCCTCCTCTTTTTGCTTTTTCCTTTCTCTTTTTGTTCTTTTTGCTTTTTCCCATTTCTCGTTTTGCTCTTCTTGCTTTTCCCTCCTCTTTTTGTTCTTCTTGCTTTTCCCTCCTCTTTTTGCTCTTCTTGCTTTTCCCTCCTCTTTTTGCTCTTCTTGCTTTTCCTTCCTCTTTTTGCTCTTCTTGCTTTTCCCTCCTCTTTTTGCTCTTCTTGCTTTTCCCTCCTCTTTTTGCTCTTCTTCCTTTTCCCTCCTCTTTTTGCCCTTATTTCTTTTGCCTCCTCTTTTTGCCCTTCTTCCTTTTCCCTCCTCTTTTTGCTCTTCTTGCTTTTCCCTCCTCTTTTTGCTCTTCTTGCTTTTCCCTCCTCTTTTTGCTCTTCTTGCTTTTCCCTCCTCTTTTTGCTCTTCTTGCCTTTCCCTCCTCTTTTTGCTCTTCTTCCTTTTCCCTCCTCTTTTTGCTTTTTCCTTTCTCTTTTTGTTCTTTTTGCTTTTTCCCCTTTCTCGTTTTGCTCTTCTTGCTTTTCCCTCCTTTTTTTTGCTCTTCTTGCTTTTCCCTCCTCTTTTTGCTCTTCTTGCTTTTTCCTCCTCTTTTTGCTCTTCTTGCTTTTCCTCCTCTTTTTGCTCTTCTTGCTTTTCCCTCCTCTTTTTGCTCTTCTTGCTTTTTCTCCTTTTTTTTGTTCTTCTTACTTTTCCCTCCTCTTTTTGCTCTTGCTTTTCCCTCCTCTTTTGCTCTTCTTGTTTTTTCCTCCTCTTTTTTCTCTTCTTGCTTTTTCTTCCTTCTTTTGCTCTTCTTTCTTTTTTTCCACCTCTTTCTGTTCTTCTTGCTTTTCCCTCCTCTTTTTGTTCTTTTTGCTTTTCCCCCCTCTTTTTGCCCTTCTTGCTTTTCCCTCCTCTTTTTGTTCTTCTTGCTTTTCTCCCTCTTTTTGTTCTTCCTGCTTTTCCCTCCTCTTTTTGCTTTTCCCCCCTCTTTTTGCCCTTCTTGCTTTTCCCTCCTCTTTTTGTTCTTCTTGCTTTTCCCTCCTCTTTTTGTTCTTCCTCCTCTTTTTGTTCTTCTTGCTTTTCCCTCCTCTTTTTGTTCTTCTTGCTTTTCCCTCCTCTTTTTGCTCTTCTTGCTTTTCCTCCTCTTTTTGTTCTTCTTGCTTTTCTCTCCTCTTTTTGTTCTTCTAGCTTTTCCCTCCTCTTTTTGTTCTTCTTGCTTTTCCCTCCTCTTTTTGTTCTTCTTGCTTTTCCCTCCTCTTTTTGTTCTTCTTGCTTTTCCCTCCTCTTTTTGTTCTTCTTGCTTTTCCCTCCTCTTTTTGTTCTTCCTCCTCTTTTTGTTCTTCTTGCTTTTCCCTCCTCTTTTTGTTCTTCTTGCTTTTCCCTCCTCTTTTTGCTCTTCTTGCTTTTCCTCCTCTTTTTGTTCTTCTTGCTTTTCTCTCCTCTTTTTGTTCTTCTAGCTTTTCCCTCCTCTTTTTGTTCTTCTTGCTTTTCCCTCCTCTTTTTGTTCTTCTTGCTTTTCCCTCCTCTTTTTGTTCTTCTTGCTTTTCCCTCCTCTTTTTGTTCTTCTTGCTTTTCCCTCCTCTTTTTGCTCTTCTTGCTTTTTCCCTCCTCTTTTTGTTCTTTTTGCTTTTTCCCCTTCTCGTTTTGCTCTTCTTGCTTTTCCCTCCTCTTTTTGCTCTTCTTGCTTTTTCCTCCTCTTTTTGCCCTTTTTGCTTTTCCCCTCCTTTTTGCTCTTCTTGCTTTTTCTCTCCTCTTTTTGTTTTTCTTGCTTTTCCCTCCTCTTTTTGCTCCTCTTGCTTTTCTCTCCTCTTTTTGTTCTTCTTGCTCTTTCCCTCCTCTTTTTGCTCTTCTTGCTTTTTCTCCCTCTTTTTGCTCTTCTTGCTTTTTCTCCCTCTTTTTGCTCTTCTTGCTTTTCCTCCTTTTTTTGCTCTTCTTGCTTTTCCTCCTCTTTTGCTCTTTTTGCTTTTTCTCCTCTTTTTGTTCTTCTTGCTTTTCCCTCCTCTTTTTGCCTTTTCTCCCTCTTTTTGCTCTTCTTGCTTTTCCCTCCTCTTTTTGTTCTTCTTGCTTTTCCCTCCTCTTTTTGCTCTTCTTCCTTTTCCCTCCTCTTTTTGCTCTTCCTCCTCTTTTTGTTCTTCTTGCTTTTCCCTCCTCTTTTTGTTCTTCTTGCTTTTCCCTCCTCTTTTTGCTCTTCTTGCTTTTCCTCCTCTTTTTGCTCTTCTTGCTTTTCCCTCCTCTTTTTGTTCTTCTTGCTTTTCCCTCCTTTTTGCTTTTCTTGCTTTTCCCTCCTCTTTTTGTTCTTCTTGCTTTTCCTCCTCTTTTTGCTCTTCTTGCTTTTCCCTCCTCTTTTTGCTCTTCTTGCTTTTCCCTCCTCTTTTTGTTCTTCTTGCTTTTCCCTCCTCTTTTTGTTCTTCTTGCTTTTCCCTCCTCTTTTTGTTCTTCTTGCTTTTCCCTCCTCTTTTTGCTCTTCTTGCTTTTCCCTCCTCTTTTTGCTCTTCTTGCTTTTCCCTCCTCTTTTTGCTCTTCTTGCTTTTCCCTCCTCTTTTTGCTCTTCTTGCTTTTCCCTCCACTTTTTGCTCTTCTTGCTTTTCCTCCTCTTTTTGCTCTTCTTGCTTTTCCCTCCTCTTTTTGTTCTTCTTGCTTTTCCCTCCTTTTTGCTTTTCTTGCTTTTCCCTCCTCTTTTTGTTCTTCTTGCTTTTCCCTCCTCTTTTTGCTCTTCTTGCTTTTCCTCCTCTTTTTGCTCTTCTTGCTTTTCCCTCCTCTTTTTGCTCTTCTTGCTTTTCCCTCCTCTTTTTGTTCTTCTTGCTTTTCCCTCCTCTTTTCGTTCTTCTTGCTTTTCCCTCCTCTTTTTGTTCTTCTTGCTTTTCCCTCCTCTTTTTGTTCTTCTTGCTTTTCCCTCCTCTTTTTGCTCTTCTTGCTTTTCCCTCCTCTTTTTGTTCTTCTTGCTTTTCCCTCCTCTTTTTGTTCTTCTTGCTTTTCCCTCCTCTTTTTGCTCTTCTTGCTTTTCCCTCCTCTTTTTGCTCTTCTTGCTTTTCCCTCCTCTTTTTGCTCTTCTTGCTTTTCCCTCCTCTTTTTGCTCTTCTTGCTTTTCCCTCCTCTTTTTGCTCTTCTTGCTTTTCCCTCCTCTTTTTGCTCTTCTTGCTTTTCCCTCCTCTTTTTGTTCTTCTTGCTTTTCCCTCCTCTTTTTGTTCTTCTTGCTTTTCCCTCCTCTTTTTGCTCTTCTTGCTTTTCCTCCTCTTTTTGCTCTTCTTGCTTTTCCCTCCTCTTTTTGCTCTTCTTGCTTTTCCCTCCTCTTTTTGCTCTTCTTGCTTTTCCCTCCTCTTTTTGCTCTTCTTGCTTTTCCCTCCTCTTTTTGCTCTTCTTGCTTTTCCCTCCTCTTTTTGCTCTTCTTGCTTTTCCCTCCTCTTTTTGCTCTTCTTGCTTTTCCCTCCTCTTTTTGTTCTTCTTGCTTTTCCCTCCACTTTTTGCTCTTCTTGCTTACCTTACTTGTCACTTTAAATGTCCCTTTTTCAATCATTTACACTTCCATTATATCTTCACAAAGTTCAATCTCTTCCTAGATGAAATGTTCGCACCATCGCCGCCTCCACGAGCTCCAGAACTTTTATAGGTTAATAATAAACATGCCTAAACATGTAAATGGCTGAGTGGATTCGGACGGGATCATCGGCGCTAACAGCCCAACAACAATTCACGTCCGTAACAGAAGCCTCAGCTCCTCACAAGCCTGACATTAAATCCTCCATGCCTTGGATGAAGTTTTTTTTTTTTTCATTGTATAATTTTGTGCTGCTCACTAAACCAAGGGTGTCGGAATGTGTTCATCCATTCTAATTTCATGTCCTTTTTATGCAGAACAAAAGAATCTACAAATCCCAGGAGAAGCAGGAAATAAAGAAGGAATAAAAGCTGACAGGCATCACTGTGTCCCTTTTACACTGGGCGACCTTTAACCTCTCCGGCTGGCTCCAGGCCAGTCACCAGTTCTTGGCTCCTCCAGCGTTATGATGAAAGGCGGACGGATGTGCTATGGGCTGGACGTGTGATATGACAACCACCTTAATGCTCTGGAGTTGTGAATCCATTAAAACACAAGACTCCGGGGGTGTCCTCCATTTCTGACCCATGCTTTCTGTGTGGGGGAGGGGGAGGCATTCATCACTATTGCACTTTATCCCCCTGGAATCCACAAGGAACTCTCTTCATTATTTGCCATCCTGCCAAACCCTCCGCATCATCTTGGCTGCAGTCGTTGTCGGTAACAAGCGCCGCCATAGGCTGCAATAATTGAAAGGCGTCTGTAGGAAGCCACAAAGGTCTCTGCCGGCTGCGGCCACCATGAATATTACACAGATCCATTACACAAAATCTATATTAAAAAGTGGGTATGCATGGCAGTGCTGGGACTGATCTCATCTATAGTCATAGCCAGAAGCATCACTGCCGAGCAAGGACACCATCCATAGCCGAGAATAATGCATAGTGATAGATGTATCATTTACTATACAGCCCTATATCTCCTATCTATCTATTATCTATCTATCTCCTATCTATCTATCTATCTATCTATCTATCTATCTATCTCCTATCTATCTATCTATCTATCTATCTATCTATCTATCTCCTATCTATCTATCTATCTCCTATCTATCTATCTATCTATCTATCTATCTATCTATCTATCTCCTATCTATCTATCTATCTATCTATCTATCTATCTATCTCCTATCTATCTATCTATCTATCTATCTCCTATCTATCTATCTCCTATCTATCTATCTATCTATCTCCTATCTATCTATCTCCTATCTATCTATCTATCTATCTATCTCCTATCTATCTATCTATCTATCTATCTATCTATCTATCTCCTATCTATCTCCTATCTCCTATCTATCTCCTATCTATCTATCTATCTATCTCCTATCTATCTATCTATCTATCTACTATCTATTATCTATCTATCTATCTATCTATCTATCTATCTATCTCCTATCTATTATCTATCTATCTCCTATCTATCTATCTCCTATCTATCTATCTATCTATCTATCTATCTATCTATCTATCTCCTATCTATCTATCTCCTATCTATCTATCTCCTATCTATCTATCTATCTATCTATCTATCTATCTCCTATCTATCTATCTATCTATCTATCTATCTCCTATCTATCTATCTATCTATCTATCTATCTATCTATCTATCTCCTATCTATCTCCTATCTATCTATCTATCTCCTATCTATCTATCTATCTATCTCCTATCTATCTATCTATCTATCTATCTCCTATCTATCTATCTATCTATCTATCTATCTATCTATCTATCTCCTATCTATCTCCTATCTATCTATCTCCTATCTATCTATCTCCTATCTATCTATCTCCTATCTATCTATCTCCTATCTATCTATCTCCTATCTATCTATCTATCTCCTATCTATCTCCTATCTATCTATCTATCTATCTATCTATCTATCTATCTATCTCCTATCTATCTATCTCCTATCTATCTATCTCCTATCTATCTATCTATCTATCTATCTATCTATCTATCTATCTATCTCCTATCTATCTATCTATCTATCTATCTCCTATCTATCTATCTCCTATCTATCTATCTATCTATCTATCTATCTATCTATCTCCTATCTATCTATCTATCTATCTATCTCCTATCTATCTATCTCCTATCTATCTATCTATCTATCTATCTATCTTGTGGGGAGTAGGGTGGATATGGGGTAAGGGGCAGGATTGGGGGATAATAGGGCGTATAACAGTCCATGGTATCTTATAATCCTCTCAGCCGGTGGATCTATCTATCTATCTATCTATCTATCTATCTATCTCCTATCTATCTATCTATCTATCTATCTATCTATCTATCTATCTATCTATCTCCTATCTATCTATCTCCTATCTATCTATCTATCTCCTATCTATCTATCTATCTCCTATCTATCTATCTATCTATCTATCTATCCATCTCCTATCTATCTATCTCCTATCTATCTATCTATCTATCTATCTATCTATCTATCTATCTATCTATCTATCTATCTATCTATCTCCTATCTATCTATCATCTATCTATCTCCTATCTATCTCTCTATCTATCTATCTATCTATCTCCTATCTATCTCCTATCTATCTATCTATCTATCTATCTATCTATCTATCTATCTTGTGGGGAGTAGGGTGGATATGGGGTAAGGGGCAGGATTGGGGGATAATAGGGCGTATAACAGTCCATGGTATCTTATAATCCTCTCAGCCGGTGGCAGGTGGAGACATACGGGGCAGCTACTTCCATGGTGGCCTCCTCTCCCCCAGCAGAATGTGGAGTTTCCTCTCCTCATCTATGGAGGTGAAGTCCGGGATGATGGGGGAGAGTCTCTGGAAGTAGGTGTCCCTGGAGGATGATGGTGGAGAGTCTCTGGAAGTAGGTGACCCTGGTGGATGATGATGGAGAGTCTCTGGAAGTAGGTGACCCTGGTGGATGATGGTGGAGAGTCTCTGGAAGTAGGTGACCCTGGTGGATGTGTATTTGCTGCAGTGTAGCAAGAAGTGGGCCTCATCCTCCAGGTCTCCCTGCTCACAGTGGCGGCACAGTCGGCTCTCCCGCGGCCTGTATGTTTGTCTGTGCCGCCCCGTCTCTATCTCCAGGCTGTGGGCGCTCAGTCTATAGAGGCTTAGGGTTTGCCTGTGTTTGGGGTGGTGCAGCCTCTCTAGGTATGGCGCCATGGTGTAGTCTCTCTGCAGTGACTGGTAGATGGTGAGTTTCTGGGAGTTACTTATTTCTCTCCTCCATTCCTCTGTATATTGCCCCTGGTATGTCTCTATTGCCCCTTTTATTTGGGCTTTTGTCAGGGCATCTATCTCCTATTTATCTATCTCCTATCTATCTATCTATCTATCTATCTATCTATTTATCTATCTATCTGAAGGAATCATTGGGATAACTGTATTTGTCACATGTGTATTTTCCTCCTATCACAGGTGCCGGCCGGTTTCCCTCCCTTTTCTTCCTATCTTCTTTCCTCTCTCTTTATACCACACAGCCCCACCAATCACAAGTTTGCTAGTTTTGCCCCTATAAAAGGAAGCTAGTTACTAGTGGGAGACTTGTCTCTAGTTCAGTCAGGAGTTGGAGAGAGAGACAGTGTAAGATCATGTTCCTACGCAAGTAACCACGACAAGCATGCATTGCTAGACCCCTCAGAAGGAAAGGACGTCCTCTGAGGATCACCTCGTCCACACCAGGAATAAGACTGCTAACAGGTAACCAAACACACCCCTTTCCCCAGTGCAGATTGCTGGCTGTATTAAATAAAACACCACAACATTAAACTTTTGCTGGACGAGGGTCGGCCACAGCATTTATTTGTTATTATAAAACTCTTAAAGAATTGTAAAACTCTCTCCAACGTGGAGAACTGATACCCAGGCTGGACGCGGAGTGCCGGCCGCTGGACTCCCAGCGGGCACATCGAACTTCCAGGCTCCATAATCACCACCTTTTAATCTCGAAACCACCACGGAGGAGCCATTATACCCCTATAGGGCTCCGACCCCCGCCCAGCAAATATAAAGCTTGTTCAATACCGTCCTGAAGGCCAGAAATAAAAATATCGGAGCCTATGTCATTAAGATGTACTCCGTCTGGCCTCATGAGGCCGCCGTTCTCCCCTTCCAGCTGGCGGTGTCTCACCACTACCCAGGACCTTGACCTGACGAAACGGGACACCCGGGAATTAATGGACCTACGGGACCTTTCGACAGCAGCGGCATCCCGTGCCCCTTGCCACACCGCTCGGGAAATGATCTCTGACCATACAACTACAAAATCGGAAAAGAAAGAGGAAAAACGATCAATGTCGGCCCTCATGAGCGTTAACAACTCGGCCATTCTCATGGAGCAGAGATCATTTCCCCCCACGTGTAGCACTAGAATTACTGGGCCTGCTACTCTGGAGCTGATATCAATAACCTCAGGCAACACCTGTGGCCACCTCAGACCACCGATACCCCGCCAATGGACGTTCAGCCCACGAAATCCAAGATCACGGCCTACAGGTCGACATTCCGCTCTCTGTGCCGCACGAGCAATGTAGGAATGGCCAAGAATCCATATCTCGGGTCTCACATGACCTAAAAGAGAACTGTGTTTATTCACAATAACAAATCTGGGCGCACATATCCAGCAAAACATGATGAACGCCAGCAGCCAATACGCTGCACCTCTGCCTCCGATAAACCAGCCCTGGCCGCCTCCGTCGCCGCACCGATCCGAAAAGAGTGAGAGGAAAAATCGCCAGGGGGGACTCCGATGGCCGACAAGCAGCGCCGAAAAACAGAGATGAACTGAAATCTCGTGACAGGAGTGGCGTCCGCATGGATGAAAAAATTATGGCCTTGTGGCCGGATGGCTGAATATGCCGCGACACACCGCACTGGGCAAACTGTGCCCTGCACTCCTTGTATGGGTATCCACACACCCTTCCGGTATTGATCTGTTTTTGAAACACGCAAGCGCAAACGTAAAGATCCATTGGAAACCAGGACATCATCACAAAGAAGACCACCTTGTTTCAACTTTGAAGGGGGAAGAAGTTCCCCAATCCGCAAGGCCCCGAAAAATGCAGTACAAAAACAGGCCGCAAAAAGACGTTCCTCGAAGGCTGACGAGCAGACGTGACTACACGCCTCTAATATGCGCGCTAGCAACTTATAAGATACTGGACGCCTGGCTTCCCGCCGCACATGTTCCTTTTTCCAGCCTTTCAGAGCCTGTCTAAAAAGGAAATGCTTCGTATTATCTGGCCAACCATGCAACTTTAGAAAAAAGGCTACACCGGAAAGCGAGCGCAGCGCCACCGAGCTAGAAACTTTGGCGTCGCGCAGCTGCAGGAAATACTCGAGTGTAACCGTCATCCTAATGTCATCACTTGAAGAAACATCTCGAGAACCAGCCACTTGTAACCACGCCCTCCAGGCCTTACCGTGTCTCTGCCAAGTGGGTGGCGTAACGGAGGAACTAACGAGGGTCATCAAGCACTGTCCACCAGCTCCCATAGATGTGGAGGGCAGGAATGGCCATGGATGTCCGCTCCCGGTAACAACTCCCGGAATTCCTGCCAATGACAGCGAGAAAGGGCATCAGCAAGAACATTTTCCTTACCTGGAACATGCCGGGCCCGGAAGTGGATGTTCAATTCCAAACAGCGTAACACCATATGTCGCAACAAGGAAAGAACAGGGAGCGAAGAGGAAGAAAGACGATTTATCGAGTATACAACCCCCAAGTTATCTGTACGAAAGCATATGTGACGATTGCTGAATTGCGAACCCCAAATCTCTATAGCAACCACAATGGGAAAAAGTTCCAGGAGAGTTAAATTCTTACATAACAGCAGTTTCCAATGCTCCGGCCAACATGAAAAACACCATGACTTTTGAAAAATTGCCCCGAAGCCACAGGCACCTGAGGCGTCCGTGAAAAGTTCTATTTCACCGTTGCTGCATTCAACCCTCCTGAGACATGTTCGCCCATTGTAGGAACCGAGAAACGATCTCCATACTTGCAGATCGCATTTTAGCTGCTTGTTGAGCCGAATGCGATGTCCTGGAGCTCTGATCCCCCGAGTTGACAACGATAGGCGCCGGGAAAACACCCTGCCCATCGGCATCACTCGGCAGGCAAAAACTAACAGCCCTAACATAGATTGCATTTGTCGTAATGTCACTTTGTCAACTGCACAAAAACCCTCAATCAATTGTGAAAGCCGAAAAATTTTATCATGGGGAAGTCTGAACACCATCTCCACCGAGTCAATTTCTATACCCAGAAAAGATAAAATGGTGCTGGGGCCCTCCGTCTTCTCCTCTGACACCGGAACTCCCAAACGCTTCATAAGGAAACGAAAAGAATTAAGGAGATAAAGACATTGAGTACCACCTCCCGGTGCCACAAAAAGGAAATCATCCAAATAATGCAAGATGGCCGTGGAACCCGTTTCACATCTTACCACCCATTCGAGGAAAGAACTGAACATCTCGAAATAATGGCAAGATATGGAACATCCCATAGGCAGACAGGTGTTGTAATAGTACTGTCCTTTAAAGTGACAGCCGAGGAGGTGGTAGCAATCCGGATGAACCGGAAGAAGACGGAAGGCCGATTCAATATCAGATTTCGCCATCAATGCACCAGGTCCCGCCTGTCTCACCAACATGACCGCTCTGTCAAATGAGACATACGACACTGATGCATCATCCTGCGAGATGCCATCATTCACCGACATACCTTTCGGATATGAAAGGTGGTGGATAAGGCGGAATTTGCCATGTTCTTTTTTGGGGACCACACCTAAGGGAGAGACTCTTAAATTAGAGAAGGGCGGAGAAGAAAAGGGGCCTTCCATTCTGCCTAGGGACACTTCCTTTGCTAATTTGTCCCGGAGAACATGCGGATGGTCTGTTACCGATTTAAGGTTCTCCGCAAATAGGGTAGTTCTACTAAGAATGAAAGGGATGAAGAAGCCATAGGTGAAGCCGTCCCGTAATTGCGCAGCTTCCTCCTTATTGGGGTACTGTTTTAGCCAAGGCTCCATCGCGGCTGCGCTCACCGGAGTCCTTTGCGTCACTAGTCCCTGCCCGTGTGTATTTCGTAGCGTGTGACTTACATCGGATGGCAGTGTGATTACCTCCGCACGATGAGCATTCGTGGCGGTATTTACATAAACCAGCAAATCTACAGTGCCCTTCGTTAAATAACCAGCACGCGCCTGGTCTGCGCACGGCCACCGCTCCCTGGACTGCTGCCCCTGATGCAGTGGCCCCCGACTGAAAGGGGGAAGGACGTTGTGGCGCAGTCATTAAACGTAACCAAACATCCGTGGCTTTAACTCCCCAGCCGATATCGGGCTGGAGACTTAACCGCCGCCGGAATTCTTCATCGTAGCGCCACCACGCCGAACCCCCGTGCGTTTTATACGCTGCGTAGATCGTGTCAAAATATGTAAACAACTCTTGACAGCGTTCAGGGTGCCTCTGACCCATGACGCATCCGAAAAGGCTTGCAGCCAATTATTCATCGTTTTTGCAGGCTTGGGCCTGCGGTCATAGGGCCTGGCGTCAGGGAGACGTCTCTCTTTATCAATAGTGAATTGATCTACAGATATAAGTGACCATATATCTATATACTGGTTGCCCCAGATCTTCTCCTTCACTTCTTGATCTACATGAGTACCCAATGGGCTTACCCCACAAAAGAAAACATCCTTTTGTGCGCTAACCGGAGGGCGTACCACTTTTGCAGTAGCAGGACCAGACTGTAAATGAGGGGCCGTACCAGTGTGTGGAGGGACTTTGTCTAGCAATGATTTAATTAACAGTAAAACATCCCCGGAACCCGCCCCCCAAGCATCAGCAAAATTAAAATCACCCACAGTAGTTTGTTGAGACTCACCCGTAGCAGCTGGTTGAGGATGCAGAACAGGAAAGATAGGAGCAGCAGGAACAGGGAGAGGGGTGGGGGGAGCAACAGGTGCAGAAGGAATGGTAGTAGGGGGGCCATCCTGTGGAACCAGGCAGGATGTCCTGGGCGACGGAGGCTCCAGCCTCATACGTGTGCGGGACCGGCCAGTGTCACCGGAGGACCATTCTAAAGAAGACGGGGATCGCCAACGGGAATGTCTGGACCGACGAGATGATCGGGAATAATGGCGGGAGCGCCGCCTCCTGGAGCTTCTATGACTGCGGCTACCAGAATCATGTGAGGAGGAGGAGGACCTAGATCTATGCCTGTGAGGCCTGTGAGAGGACTTATGAGGCCTGTCATCCTGCCTGTCCTCCATCGAGGCAACCTGAGAGGTAGTGGGAGCAGGAGCAGTATTCCCAGCTTGCTGGGAGGACACAGGAGCGGGGGGGGGATTGTGAGAGGGAGGGAGTTGAGACACCGCTGCGGATCCCACCGAGGGGGCAGTAACAGGCATGTTATGGGCATCTGTAACCGGAGGGGGAGCGGAAGCAGGACCCGACTGACCCGGCGGCATTACCGGCTGAGGAGGCGGAGGGGTGTCAGGGCGGTCAGGGGAGGAAGAACGGCTGGCATGTGCACCCATATCGGAAGATGGCGCAGGAATGACGCTGGCGCGCGGCGCACCGGAAGACGCGGCCGCGTCACTTCCGGTTCGGGGGCGGGACAACAGGTGAGGGAGAGGAGGACGGGAATAGCTGCGGCAAGCAGATACAGAGGGGGCAGAGCCTGGGCTAAGCCTGGTCGGAGGCCGCGACACTCGCGCGGACCGACGGCTCCCTGTGCTCACCTGGGAAAGGGGAAAAACAGTACCTGAGGCAGAAGGATCACCCGAGTGGGATAAATTACCGGAGGCAGGGGAAGGAGTTAAGACGGCCATCAGCCGGCTCAGGAGGCCCTGGTCAGAATGCAGACGGGCCCTGATAACCTGCAGCAGCTGATCCTCGGCCATTACTCTGGAACAACGGACAGCAAGGGAGCGTGTATCCTGCTTGCTACCGGACCACCAAGAGGAAGAGGTAAGCTATAGGAAGGGGTCTTATGTCCTCTATCTGGGTCCCATTGGCCAGCTAACATCATGTGACCAAAGGGGGGGGGGTTGTCCCGGAGATACCATCTGCCCAAAAAGGAAGAGGGGAGGAAAGAACATAGTGGGAGAAACCATCTAAGCCCTGCATCTGCTAAACTTGCCTACCGACAACCATTATCAGTCCCTGGGCACCCACGCTAAACGCATGTCTGCCTCCAAGCTCAACAAGATACAGCACAATATACCTGAGTATGGTACTGACCCCAGCAGGACAAAGCAGCAGATTACTCCTACATATCCTACTGTAACGTACGGCTGTTCTGAAAAGTTTCAGGAAGTCTGCTCAATTCAGTGTAGGGACCTGGGACCTCGTACTACCCTAATAGGACGGGTATCCTGACACTGTAGGGCAATAGGCAGTCAGATACGTGAGTACAAGTACCTTCTTCTCCTATCAACTACGCTATCCCAGCAGAGTACACAGCCTCCTTGGACAGAGACCTCAAGATTGCCGATTTCCAACAACTGCTGTGATTGATACTAAAGTTACGTTGCACTGCCGTCAGAGGGAATCCCAGCCCGAGTGTATTCACATAATATACACTCTGGCCGGGATCCCTAGCGGCCACAGGAAAAACTGACCTGTCATGTGCTATTCATTGAATTTCGGGTGCACAAGCCTGACAGGTCACACAATGGAGAGTGCAGCTCCGGTTGCACTCTCCATTGTTGGCTATGGTGAATTGAAATGCGGGCGCACACAGATGCTGCCGTGAAGAAAAGGCCAGGAAGAACTTCGCTGACACCGGCTGTTCTGTGACACGGCCGGGTCACAGAACGGCCGGTGTCTTACAGTGTGTGAAACCGGTTATATTCTGTATTGCGCTGAAGAACCTAAGTAAACGGACGTTATTCTGGTTAAGCTGGTGGCTGGTGTCTATCATTCCACACCTACACACCAGGTTACATTTGTATTATCCAAAATGGTGGAAGCAGCGTCTGTCTTACCAGTGGAGGTGGGTACCAACGCCACTTCAGGCTACCATGACAAGTGCCCAAGTGACTCACACAAACCTAGCATCCACAACACCGCCAAAGCTACACTGGTCAACGGCACCCCGACTGCTCCTCCGCAGTTGGACACCACTAGCCTGGATACAAGATTGGTTATGATTGGGCGCCTCTAACCTAGATACAGATGGGATACGGTTGGGCACCTCTAGCCTGGATACATGATGAGGTATAGTTGGACACCACTAGTCTGGATACAGATGAGATACGGTCGGGCACCTCTAACCTGGATACAGATGAGATACGCTCAGGCACCTCTAGTCTGGATACAGATGAGATACGGTCAGGCGTCTCTAACCTGAATACAGATGACAAATGGTCGGGCGCCTCTAACCTGGATACAGAAGAGATACAGTCGGACGCCTCTAACCTGGATACAGATGAGATACGGTTGGGCACCTTTAGTCTGGATACAGATGAGATACAGTCAGACGCCTCTAACCTGGATACAGATGAGATACAGTCGGACGCCTCTAACCTGGATACAGATGAGATACAGTCGGACGCCTCTAACCTGGATACAGATGAGATACGGTTGGGCACCTCTAGTCTGGATACAGATGAGATACAGTCAGACGCCTCTAACCTGGATACAGATGAGATACAGTCAGACGCCTCTAACCTGGATACAGATGAGATACGGTTGGGCACCACTAGTCTGGATACATATGAGATACAGTCAGGCGCCTTTAACCTGGATACAGATGAGATCCGGTCTGGCGCCTTTAACCTGGATACAGATGAGATCCGGTCTGGCGCCTCTAACCTGGATACAGATGAGATACGGTCTGGCGCCTCTAACCTGGATACAGATGAAAACGCCTTAACGTGGCAACATGGTACACTCTGTTTGATCAAATAGTTTGCTAAGATCCTCACTTTTTAATATCTACAGAGCAGAGGAGGAGTACGCTGGGAGGAGTATATACGGTAAGCCCCTGCACCTGTGGGTTGCTGTTGCACCATCTGTTTTTTTGCCTGTACTTAAGCCACAAGTAGCTTGCAACCTGCAGTGTGAACAGAGCCATGGATATGCTGCCAATTTTTCCTTTTTTTACTGGATACAGATGAGATACGGTTGGCCACCTCTAACCTAGATACAGATGAGATACGGTTGGGCACCTCTAACCTGGATACAGATGAGATACGGTTGGCCACCTCTAACCTGGATACAGAGGAGATATGGTTGGGCACCTCTAGCCTGGATATATGATGAGGTACGGTATACAGGTTCCATATGACGTCTAGCTGCACACTTTCCCATAAAGGTCACAGCTGGTCCTGTAGGTTCTCCCACTCGTAGGTTACCAAAGAGGTACACTACCCAACAGTAGCCTCTAAGAGCCTTTTTATAGGACGGGGAGGAAGCGCTTTGGGCCCTCTTGTGGTGAGACACCATGTCTGATCAGACGTCATATCTATGGAAGCAATCATCTGATCCTGCCATCTAAGGGCAGTCGTATTGTTGTGAGTCTACTAGGACACAATAATTCCATCACTCCTGGTATCATGTATCTCCGTGTCGTTGTCTCTCGGTACATTAATGAGTATGTAGAGCAGGCGTGTGCAGGTATTTACAGTGACATGTAATAGCGGTGACACGATACACTAGCACAAGCGGGATCATTTATCAGTCTGGGCTCCTTCGTCTATAGAAGCGCTCACTATGATAATTACCTTCTATCACAGCCGACACTAATACATTCCCACCACAGATGAAGCAGATCTGGCCGCCATTATTCCCCTGACAGCGCTCGCTGCATCGCTAATCTGCATTGTTTATGTTCTTTTGATTGATTTCACTTTATTACATTTGAAAGCAAAAGAAAATAATGGGCAGGTGAAGCCGCGTAATGGAAGCTTCTACAAAGGGGCCTTTCAGATTGTTTGTGTAGACGAGCGCCAAGGCTTGTGTGCTCTCCTGAGTGAGAACCCCGCGGGCATCCACCATCATTCAGTCCATTTAATCATGCTTCGTGCTGCGTGTTACGCCTTCTGTACATGTCAGGACTGGGGACATCCATGTACAATGCTCTAGAGGTATCCAGGGGATATGGAATGGGGGAAGCCCCTGGGAAACACCAGTGATGTCATTGTCCATCTATAGAGTTGTACGGACGGCCTGTGGGAGGCCGGTAGCCGGCTGTGCTGAGAGTCTTCCCTTCTGTGGTGCTCCCCTGTTCTGCTCCATGGCACTCCCCTTCTCTCTCTGTGGTAGGATAAGAGGTGGCGGGTGCATTGCGTGGGGGTAAAATCACATTGTACAAGACAGATTGTAGCTGACCAACGTTTCCACAACTTCAGCCAACTATTGGACATTGCCTGTGAGTGTGGTTTTGTTTCGATACCATGCTTGTGGTGTGCACCCCCTCGTCTCGGATGGTGTACTGAACCCTCAGGAGGTGAGAGCTGGGGAGCAGAACAGTTTCGGTAGAGCTGAGCCAAGAACCCATAGCCGTGGACAGCACTATGGATGAGCACCTGCAGTCATCCGCAATCTATGAAGGAATAGTGACCCGGCCCCTGTAACACATATGGACACGTGAGCGGATCCTCAATTACAGACAAACGTTGTGGATGTAGTCTTTCTGCTCCCTGGACAATTCCTTTAAGAACATGATGGTTCATTATTCCAATGGAGACCCAGCAGAAGACCAATACCGTACCGGCATCTATTTCTCTTAGAGGTTGATTCATATGTAACCTACGTGACCTCCTGATTATACAGTATTACTGATTATATAGCCAGGATACAGATATAATGATCAGCAGATATGCTCCTTTATAGATGGAGGATGGGCCCTCAGAATGTGGATCTATGGTCCCTAGAACAGCTCTGGATACTAATGGGCACTCATCGGAGTCACCAGTACACATCACATGTCTATCAGTCTCTACACTGGAACCATATTCACAGATTACAATACTGGGATTCTACAACCCCATGTGAGCAATAATAGATTGTAATAATAGATTCATGTCCTGCAGGGGTGACTGTTCCGGGGGCACAGAAGCTGACACTATCGTGACCCCACCGCATGTTCCCAGCTGACGGAAACACATATAGAGACACAACTCTACCTGTAACTTCCCATGCGGCAGACACAATCATTATGCAGGTTTTAATAATATATGTGACAATAGGTCACAGCTGCATTATCTGCCTGCGGCACTTACTACTGTAGGAGGCAGCCGGATGCAGAACATGCATAAATATAGTCATAGGTGGTAAGAGCTCCCCGATACTGGCAGATCTCCTTCCCAATCTCCTGGCAGAACGAAGGACAATGGCCGAAGAGCAGACCCTGGAGGGTGGAGGACAGGAGAGGTGTGTGATGTGAAGCTATTACTCGGATGCTGATAGTGAGACCCTATTTTATTTCTTGGCTTGAGGCTTCCACCAACTTTGATTTGGACCTTCTGGAATATGACATGATGTTGGGATTCAATTGGTCGGTTTGGGTGACTTTTCACTATAGGGGTGTTGAGGTATGGTGTATTAGTGGCTGGCACCATCAGTAATGGAACTCCTCATATTGCCTAAACAAATGCACAATAAGCATTTCCATTATTTCTTACCAGACAGATATGCCCTTAGGCACATCTCACCCTTCTGCCAATCGGACTCAATGTCTGATGAGGCCAATGTTGACTTTGAGTACTTGGTGGACACTCAACGCCCCTATAGTGAAAAGTCAACCAAACCGGCCAATTATGTATTGTGTATGGGGGGGGGGGGATTCCCAGATGAGAAGGACATGTGTCCGCTCTTTCTGTTCTCCTTTCTTAAGCTGCTGCCAAGCCCCCCCCCCCCCCATTTAAAAAACATAAACACTTGGTTCAGCCAAATGTTATAGCGCATCGGACAAACAAGATGGAGACATCTGACAGGTATGAGGATCTCCTTAAGCTTCAATGAATCCTTACAGGGCCTCCTGACTTGGATGGTTGACAAGGTTTGGGGGGGTCGGGGGTCTTCCTATTTTGGAGAGGACATGTTATAACCCACAGAAACTTATGTGAGGGAGAAAAGGGGGATTTTATTATTCAATGTAGTCGGATTGATCAAAAGTGAGGGAATGAAGATCAAGCATTGTGGGGATCACTGTACGGCACTCATCTGTTTGATGTAATTAGTTCTTCTTTTTCTCACATGATCAATAACCTTTTTGTCTCAGATGACCTTCTGGGGGTGAACATGTCTGGGGTTGGATTTTTTTTTCAAGAGTCGGAGAGGATTTGGCTGAACATAACACCATTCACCTACCTCCCCGGCTCCCCTCCGATCACCGGCCCTAGTGCTGGGGTCCAATGTCCTCCACTCTGATCCCTGGTATCCCGGCCGCTGACTGGCCGAGCAGGTCAGACACGTCACGACTCAGGTCCCCACTCAGACCAGGAAGCGAACGGGGACCGAAGTGCAGGACAGCGGACCCCAACACTGGAGCCGGGGAGGTAGCTGCATGGTGTTATGTTCAGCCAATTCCTCCATGGCTCTTTTTAAAATATGTCCGAACCCGGACTTCTCCTTTAAAAAGCTTCATAGACATCCCCTACAATAATAGAGCTTCATGGACATCCCCTACAATTATAGAGCTCCATAGATATCCCCTACAATAATAGAGCTTCATGGACATCCCCTACAATTATAGAGCTTCATGGACATCCCCTACAATTATAGAGCTCCATAGATATCCCCTACAATAATAGAGCTTCATGGACATCCCCTACAATTATAGAGCTTCATAGACATCCCCTACAATTATAGAGCTTCATGGACATCCCCTACAATTATAGAGCTTCATGGACATCCCCTACAATTATAGAGCTCCATAGATATCCCCTACAATAATAGAGCTTCATGGACATCCCCTACAATTATAGAGCTTCATAGACATCCCCTACAATAATAGAGCTTCATGGACATCCCCTACAATTATAGAGCTTCATGGACATCCCCTACAATTATAGAGCTCAATAGATATCCCCTACAATAATAGAGCTTCATGGACATCCCCTACAATTATAGAGCTTCATAGACATCCCCTACAATAATAGAGCTTCATGGACATCCCCTACAATTATAGAGCTTCATGGACATCCCCTACAATTATAGAGCTTCATGGACATCCCCTACAATAATAGAGCTTCATGGACATCCCCTACAATAATAGAGCTTCATGGACATCCCCTACAATTATAGAGCTTCATGGACATCCCCTACAATTATAGAGCTTCATGGACATCCCCTACAATTATAGAGCTTCATAGACATCCCCTACAATTATAGAGCTTTATAGACATCCCCTACAATTATAGAGCTCCATAGACATCCCCTACAATTATAGAGCTCCATAGACATCCCCTACAATTATAGAGCTCCATAGACATCCCCTACAATTATAGAGCTTCATAGACATCCCCTACAATTATAGAGCTTCATAGACATCCCCTACAATTATAGAGCTTCATAGACATCTTCTAGAATTATTAAGACATTTAAAAAGAATCCCGGAGAATAAGGACCTTAAGGGTCCCAGGATCCTCTACAAGGACGGGAATTTGGATTTTGTTGTTTGTGAATTTCTTTTAAGTTTATGGATTTTTCTCCAAGAAAAAACTCTTAGACGTCACAGACTCCCCGAGGGGAGGAATCAATGTTGTCATATTTTTGAAAGAGATGACCGATAAGAAGCTTTTGAAGAAGGTAAGAGTTCTCTGAGGATGCAAATTGTAAAGAAGTGAAGATGAGTTTGTGTTATTCAGATGATTGATGGTCAACAAAACATATTGTTACTTATTGCCGAGCTTAATACCTGGGATGGGTGTAACTATAGGAGTAGCATCTGAGGGGTCCTAAGGCCCTGAGGGGTTCCTAAGGCTCTGAGGGGTCCTAAGGCCCTGAGGGGTTCCTAAGGCTCTGATGGGGTCCTAAGGCTCTGAGGGGGTCCTAAGGCTCTGAGGGGGTCCTAAGGCTCTGAGGGGTCCTAAGGCCCTAAGGGGTTCCTAAGGCTCTGATGGGGTCCTAAGGCTCTGAGGGGTCCTAAAGCTCTGAGGGGTCCTAAGGCTCTGAGGGTGTCCTAAGGCTCTGAGGGGTCCTAAGACTCTGAGGGGTCCTAAGACTCTGAGGGGGTCCTAAGGCTCTGAGGGGTCCTAAGACTCTGAGGGGGTCCTAAGGCTCTGAGGGGGTCCTAAGGCTCTGAGGGGGTCCTAAGGCTCTGAGGGGTCCTAAGGCCCTGAGGGGTTCCTAAGGCTCTGAGGGGGTCCTAAGGCTCTGAGGGGTCTTTAGGCCCTGAGGGGTTCCTAAGGCTCTGAGGAGTCCTAAGGCTCTGGAGGTCCTAAGTCTCTGAGGGGGTCCTAAGACTCTTATTGGTTCCTAAGGCTCCGAGGAGTCCTAAGGCTCTGGAGGTCCTAAGACTCTGAGGGGGTCCTAAGGCTCTGAGAGGTCCTAAGACTCTGAGGGGGTCCTAAGGCTCTGAGGGGGTCCTAAGGCTCTGAGGGGGTCCTAAGACTCTTATGGAGTCCTAAGACTCTTATGGGGTCCTAAGACTCTTATGGGGTCCTAAGGCTCTGAGGGTGTCCTAAGACTCTTATGGGGTCCTAAGGCTCTGAGGGGTCCTAAGGCTCTGAGGGGGTCCTAAAGCTCTGATGGGGTCCTAGGGCTCTGAGGGGTCCTAAGGCTCTGAGGGGGTCCTAAGGCTCTGAGGGGGTTCTAAGGCTCGGAAGGGTCCTAAGGCTCTGAGTGGGTCTTAAGGCTCTGAGGGGGTCCTAAGGCTCGGGGGGGGGGGGGGGGTCCTAAGGCTCGGAGGGGGTCCTAAGGCTCGGAAGGGTTCTAAGGCTCTGAGTGGGTTCTAAGGCTCTGAGTGGGTCCTAAGGCCCTGAGGGGTCCTAAGGCTCTGAGGGGGTCCTAAGACTCTGAGGGTGCCCTAAGACTCTGAAGGGTCCTAAGGCTCTGAGTGGGTCCTAAGGCCCTGAGGGGTCCTGAGGCTCTGAGGGGGTCCTAAGACTCTGAGGGTGCCCTAAGACTCTGAAGGGTCCTAAGGCCCCTCTACCATAAAAGAAGACATGATTATTATAAATGACTCATGGTAGACGCCTCCAGATGTTACTGTGTGTATGAGGCATCTATGGGGTAAGTCGAAATAAGTCGGAAGAAAATGTCCTGATTTCACAGTAGGAGCTGACAACTTGTCATGTGACTGTTCTAGCTCAAGGTGTGACTTTATGAGTGTACGTTTTTTTTATTGGGGCGGCTCGATTATTTGGGCAGTTCTATAATGCCCGGCGGTCGGGGTCTATGTATCTACATCTTTTCTGTACTTTGCATAATTCATGGATTAGGGCCATTACTGTGTGGTGTAGTCAGGCTCAGCCATTGATTTTATGGATCTTCTTAGATAACAGTAAAAAGCTCCGACCTTTAGGAAGACCTCCCAGATACACTGCTAAATTAGCCGTATTGTATGGAATCCCTATTGTCTATTATATCGTGGAAGGTCACTCCGAGATGACGGCCGGGATGTGATCATCTACAAACCTACACAGTCCCTCAGGCTGGATTATAAAGGGACAATATTATTGACTGGCTTTCATGTTGGTTCCAATCCAGTCATTGACCCGATATTCTGTCATACCGATATTCTGTGATACCGATACCGATATTCTGTGATTCCGTATCATGTGATACCAATATCCTGTGACACCGATATCCTGTGATACCGATGTTCTGTGATACCGATATTCTGTGATATTGACATACTGTGATACCGATATTCTGTGATATCGTATCCTGTGATTTGGATATTCTGTGATACCGTATCCTGTCATACCGATATTCTGTGATACCGTATCCTGTCATACCGATATTCCGTGATACCGTATCCCGTGATACTGCATCAAATATCTTAATAAACATTTATTACATCTATTTAATGTTTGATGCAAATGAAATAAAATCCTATACATAGCTCCATGTGAAGGAATCGGTATGGGTTATCGGTATGGGTTATCGGTATGGGTTATCGCTGTGGGTTATCGGTATGGGTTATCTGTTTGGGTTATCTGTATGGGTTATCGGTATGGGTTATCGGTATGGGTTATCGCTGTGGGTTATCTGTATGGGTTATCGGTATAGGTTATCTGTATGGGTTATCGGTATGGGTTATCGGTATAGGTTATCGGTATGGGTTATCGGTATAGGTTATCGGTATGGGTTATCGGTATGGGTTATCGGTATGGGTTATCGGTATGGGTTATCTGTATGGGTTATCTGTATGGGTTATCGGTATGGGTTATCGGTATGGGTTATCGGTATGGGTTATCGGTATGGGTTATCGGTATAGGTTATCTGTATGGGTTATCTGTATGGGTTATCGGTATGGGTTATCGGTATGGGTTATCGGTATGGGTTATCTGTATGGGTTATCTGTATGGGTTATCGGTATGGGTTATCGGTATGGGTTATCGGTATGGGTTATCGGTATGAGTTATCGGTATAGGTTATCTGTATGGGTTATCTGTATGTGTTATCTGTGTGGGTTATCTGTATGGGTTATCTGTATGGGTTATCGGTATAGGTTATCTGTATGGGTTATCTGTATGGGTTATCTGTATGGGTTATCGGTATGGGTTTTCTGTATGGGTTATTGGTATGGGTTATCTGTGTGGGTTATCGGTATGGGTTATCTGTATGGATTATCTGTATGGATTATCTGTATGGGTTATCAGTATGGGTTATCGGTATGGGTTATCGGTATGGGTTATCGGTATGGGTTATCGGTATGGGTTATCGGTATGGGTTATCGGTATAGGTTATCGGTATGGATTATCAGTATGGGTTATCGGTATGGGTTATCTGTATGGGTTACCTGTATGGGTTATCGGTGTGGTTTATCGGTATAGGTTATCGGTGTGGGTTATCTGTATGGATTATCTGTATGGGTTATCGGTGTGGGTTATCGGTATAGGTTATCGGTATAGGTTATCGGTATGGGTTATCTGTATGGGTTATCGGTATAGGCTATCGGTATGGATTATCTGTATGGGTTATCTGTATGGGTTATCGGTATAGGTTATCGGTATAGGTTATCGGTGTGGGTTGTCAGTATAGGTTAGGTATTCCCTTAATATTTGTATATGTGGCCTCAGAATATTACTACACATATTAAACTCAAGCATTAGACCCCACAGAGATCTCACTGATGATATTTATGTGTAACCCTGTAACTATGAAAATAGGAAATCCACTAAATTCAAAGGAAGGAGGATTAACCAATATGGAAAAGGATTCTTTACTATAAGAGCAGTCAAACTATGGAGCTCTCTGAAACACAGAGGTCCAGATGTGTTGAAACTTTCTATGTGGATGAAAAGGACAGTCTTCTGTGGTCTTGGCTGCATGGTAACGTTGAGTGGGTGTTGGTGCACTATTACTGTATGGGGCACTATTACTGTGTGGGGCACTATTACTGTGTGTGCACTATTAATGTGTGGGGGCACTACTACTGTGTGGGGGCACTATTACTGTGTGGAGGAACTATTACTGTGTGGGGGCACTATTACTGTGTGGGGGCATTATTACTGTGTGGGGCACTATTACTGTGTGGTGGGACTATTATTGTGTGGGGGCACTATCACTGTGTGGGGCACTATGTGGGGCACTGTGTGTGCACTATTAATGTGTGGGGGCACTACTACTGTGTGGGGGCACTATTACTGTGTGTGCACTATTAATGTGTGGGGGCACTACTACTGTGTGGGGGCACTATTACTGTGTGTGCACTATTAATGTGTGGGGGCACTACTACTGTGTGGAGGAACTATTACTGTATGGGGACACTATTACTGTGTGGAGGAACTATTACTGTGTGGGGGCACTATTACTGTGTGGAGGAACTATTACTGTGTGGAGGAACTATTACTGTGTGGGGGCACTATTACTGTGTGGGGGCACTATTACTGTGTGGGGCACTATTACTGTGTGGGGGCACTATTACTGTGTGGGGCACTATTACTGTGTGGGGCACTATTACTGTGTGGTGGGACTATTACTGTGTGGGGCACTATTACTGTATGGTGGGAATATTACTGTGTGGGGCACTATTACTGTATGGTGGGACTATTACTGTGTGGGGGCACTATTACTGTATGGGGCACTATTACTGTATGGGGCACTATTACTGTATGGGGCACTATTACTGTATGGGGACACTATTACTATGTGGGGGCACTATTACTGTGTGGGGACACTATTACTGTGTGGGGGCACTATTACTGTGTGGGGCACTATTACTGTGTGGGGGCACTATTACTGTGTGGGGCACTATTACTGTGTGGGGCACTATTACTGTGTGGTGGGACTATTACTGTGTGGGGCACTATTACTGTGTGGTGGGAATATTACTGTGTGGGGCACTATTACTGTATGGTGGGACTATTACTGTGTGGGGGCACTATTACTGTATGGGGCACTATTACTGTGAGAGGGCACTATTACTGTGTGGGGCACTATTTCTGTGTGGAGGAACTATTACTGTGTGGGGGCACTATTACTGTGTGGGGGCACTATTACTGTGTGGGGGCACTATTACTATGTGGGGGCACTATTACTGTATGGTGGGACTATTACTGTGTGGAGGAACTATTACTGTGTGGGGGCACTCTTACTGTGTAGGGGCACTATTACTGTTGGAGCACTATTACTGTATGGTGGGACTATTACTGTGTGGGGGCACTATTACTGTATGGGGCACTATTACTGTGAGAGGGCACTATTACTGTGTGGGGCACTATTACTGTGAGAGGGCACTATTACTGTGTGGGGCACTATTACTGTGTGGGGGCACTATTACTGTGTGGGGGCACTATTACTGTGTGGGGGCACTATTACTGTGTGGGGGCACTATTACTGTATGGTGGGACTATTACTGTGTGGAGGAACTATTACTGTGTGGGGGCACTCTTACTGTGTAGGGGCACTATTACTGTATGGTGGGACTATTACTGTGTGGGGCACTATTACTGTGTAGGGGCACTATTACTGTGTGGGGCACTATTACTATGTGGGGCACTATTACTGTGTAGAGGCACTATTACTGTGTAGAGGCACTATTACTGTGTGGAGCACTATTACTGTGTGGGGGCACTATTACTGTGTAGAAGCACTATTACTGTTGGAGCACTATTACTGTATGGTGGGACTATTACTGTGTGGATGGACTATTACTGTGAGGGGGCACTATTACTGTATGGGGCACTATTACTGTGTGGGGGCACTATCACTGTGTGGGGCACTATTACTGTGTGGAGGCACTATTACTGTGTGGGGGCACTATCACTGTGTGGGGCACTATTACTATGTGGGGCAGTATTACAGTGTGGAGGCACTATTACTGTGTGGGGGCACTATTACTGGGTGGGGGCACTATTACTGTGTGGGGGCACTATTACTATGTGGGGCAGTATTACTGTGTCAGGGCACTATTACTGTGTGGGAACACTATTACTATGTTGGGCAGTATTACTGTGTGGGGACACTATTACTGTGTAGGGACACTATTACTGTGTGGGGGCACTATTACTGTGTGTGTGGGGCACTATTACTGTGTGGGGGCACTATTACTATGTGGGGCAGTATTACTGTGTCAGGGCACTATTACTGTGTGGGAACACTATTACTGTGTAGGGACACTATTACTGTGTGGGGGCACTATTACTGTGTGTGGGCACTATTACTATGTGGAGGGACTATTATTGTGTGGGAACACTATTACTGGGTGGGGGCACTATTACTGGGTGGGGGCACTATTACTGGGTGGGGCACTATTACTGTGTAGGGACACTATTACTGTGTAGGGACACTATTACTGTGTGGAGGCACTATTACTGTGTGGGGGCCCTATTACTGTGTGGAGGCATTATTACTGTGTGGGGGCACTATTACTGTGTGGGGGCACTATTACTATGTGGGGCACTATTACTATGTGGGGCAGTATTACTGTGTCGGGGCACTATTACTGTGTGGGGCACTATTACTATGTGGAAGGACTATTATTGTGTGGGAACACTATTACTGTGTGGGGGCACTATAACTGGGTGGGGCACTATTAATGTGTGGGGGCACTATTACTGTGTAAGGACACTATTACTGTGTGGAGGCACTATTACTGCGTGGGGGCACTATTACTGTGTGGGGGCACTATTACTATGTGGGGCACTATTACTGTGTGGGGCAGTATTACTGTGTCAGGGCACTATTATTGTGTGGGGGCACTATTACTATGTGGGGCAGTATTACTGTGTCGGGGCACTATTACTGTGTTGGGGCACTATTACTGTGTGGGGGCACTATTACTATGTGGAGGGACTATTATTGTGTGGGAACACTATTACTGTGTGGGGGCACTATTACTGTGTAGGGACACTATTACTGTGTGGGGGTACTTTTACTGTGTGGGGGCACTATTACTGTGTAGAGGCACTATTACTGTGTTGGGACACTATAACTGGGTGGGGGCACTATTACTGTGTGGGGCACTATTACTGGGTGGGGGCACTATTACTGTGTGGGGGCCCTATTACTGTGTGGGGGCACTATTACTGTGTGGAGGCACTATTACTGGGTGGGGGCACTATTACTGGGTGGGGGCACTATTACTGTGTAGAGGCACTATTACTGTGTAGAGGCACTATTACTGTGTAGGGACACTATTACTGGGTGGGGGCACTATTACTGTGTGGGGGCACTATTACTGGGTGGGGGCACTTTTACTGGGTGGGGGCACTATTACTGTGTGGAGGCACTATTACTATGTGGGGCACTATTACTGGGTGGAGGAACTATTACTGTGTGGTGCACTATTACTGTGTGGTGCACTATTACTGTGTGGGGGCACTATTACTGGGTGGAGGCACTATTACTGCGTGGGGACACTATTACTGTGTGGGGCATTATTACTGTATGGGGCACTATTACTGTGCCAGGGCGCTTTTTCTGTGTGGGGGTTCTATTACTGTGTGGAGGCACTATTACTGTGTGGGGGCACTATTACTGTGTGGGGGCACTATTACTATGTGGGACACTATTACTATGTGGGGCAGTATTACTGTGTCGGGGCACTATTACTGTGTGGGGGCACTATTACTATGTGGAAGGACTATTACTGTGTGGGAACACTATTACTGTGTGGGGGCACTATTACTGTGTGGGGGCACTATTACTGTGTGGGGGCACTATTACTGTGTAAGGACACTATTACTGTGTGGGGGCACTATTACTATGTGGAATGACTATTATTGTGTGGGAACATTATTACTGTGTGGGGGCACTATTACTGGGTGGGGGCACTATTACTGTGTCAGGGCACTATTACTATGTGGGGCACTATTACTGTATGGGGCACTATTACTGTGTCAGGGCGCTATTTCTGTGTGGGGGCACTATTACTATGTGGGGCACTATTACTCGGTGGGGGCACTATTATGGTGTAGAGGCACTATTACTGTGAGGGGCACTATTACTAGGTGGGGGCACTATTACTGTGTGGGGCACTATTATGGTGTAGAGGCACTATTACTGTGAGGGGCACTATTACTGTATGGGGCACTATTACTGTGTCAGGGCGCTATTTCTGTGTGGGGGCACTATTACTATGTGGGGCACTATTACTGTGTCAGGGCGCTATTTCTGTGTGGGGGCACTATTACTATGTGGGGCACTATTACTGGGTGGGGGCACTATTACTGGGTGGGGGCACTATTACTGTGAGGGGCACTATTACTGGGTGGGGGCACTATTACTGTGTGGGGCACTATTATGGTGTAGAGGCACTATTACTGTGTGGGGCACTATTATGGTGTAGAGGCACTATTACTGTGAGGGGCACTATTACTAGGTGGGGGCACTATTACTGTGTTGGGCACTATTATGGTGTAGAGGCACTATTACTGTGTAGGGACACTATTACTGTATGGGGCACTATTACTGTGTCAGGGCGCTATTTCTGTGTGGGGGCACTATTACTATGTGGGGCACTATTATTGGGTGGGGGCACTATTACTGGGTGGGGACACTATTACCGTGTGGGGGCACTATTACTGGGTGGGGGCACTATTACTGGGTGGGGGCACTATTACTGGGTGGGGGCACTATTACTGTGAGGGGCACTATTACTGGGTGGGGGCACTATTACTGGGTGGGGGCACTATTACTGGGTGGGGGCACTATTACTGTGTGGGGGCTCTATTACTGTGTGGGGGCACTATTACTGGGTGGGGGCACTATTACTGTGTGGGGCAGACACGGTGCGGTGGTAGCTTTAGTTTTAGTACAGTGTAACAGTCCGGTGGTATACAGGTTACTGACGGCTGAGACGCGTGCAGTGTACATCCTGTCTATATGGAATATACCAGTGGTGCAGTGAGTGCCGGGCTCTTTCTCTCGTTTATATAACTCTCCTTTATTATTGGGCTTTTCCCGCCTCGTTATTTGAGCAGTTTTTTATATAGATTTTCTGTGTTGTTTCTTACGTCAGCGACCTCTCTGCGTTGCATTCTATTTCGCACCTTTTTGTTCGCCGTCTCCATTAAGCCATCATCCTGTTCCGTCAGGTTACGAGGCGGTCGGGTCCTGGATTCTGCTATTTTCCTGAATCTTTGACCTTTGTGATCTGATTCATCAGGAAAGGATAAAACTCTGACATTTTTAGAAACTGAAAACTTGAGAAGAGGATTTACTTATCTGGCAGAATTAATAGTGTCAAGAAGATCTAATTCAGTTCATGCGGAGGGGTTTGCCGATGAGCGGCCGTTGTCAGGAGTCCGTTGGTGGGAGGGATAGAATCTATTGGCTGATCATCTGGTCGTGTGGCACCGAGGAGCGGCCGTTGTCAGGAGTCCGTTGGTGGGAGGGATAGAATCCATTGCCTGATCTTCTGGTTGTGTGGCACCGAGGAGCGGCCGTTGTCAGGAGTCCGTTGGTGGAAGGGATAGAATCTATTGCCTGATCTTCTGGTCGTGTGGCACCAAGCAGCGGCCTTTGTCAGTAGTCCGTTGGTGGAAGGGACAGAATCCATCAGCTAATCTTCTGGTCGTGTGGCACCAAGGAGCGGTCGTTGTCAGGAGTCTGTTGGTGGGAGGGATAGAATCCATTGCCTGATCATCTGGTCGTGTGGCACCGAGGAGTGGCTGTTGTCAGGAGTCCGTTGGTGGAAGGGATAGAATCTATTGGCTGATCATCTGGTCATATGGCACCGAGGAGCGGCCGTTGCCAGGAGTCCGTTGGTGGAAGGGATAGAATCTATTGGCTGATCATCTGGTTGTGTGGCACCAAGGAGCGGCCGTTGCCAGGAGTCCGTTGGTGGAAGGGATAGAATCTATTGGCTGATCTTCTGGTTGTGTGGCACCGAGGAGCGGCCGTTGCTGGGACACTGGAGGAAGTACAGTTTCCTCCTGAATTTGTCTTCCTGTAATTACGCTGATGACTATTCATCGGGTCGCCGGCGTCTTTCGGATGCATAAGCGGCTTCGGAGTTACCCGGCCGTGTCACCGATTGTATGTTGTATTTTGCCTTTTGTATTCTTCCTCCACAGTGATGAAACGTTGCGCGGCGTCTGGAGGAGATTGACTCATTCCATGGGACGGATTAACGGAGAGATGAAGCGCAAGAGGGAAGGAGTGCGATGGCCGAGCTGCACTACAATCCCATCCACCACCCCCATGTTTATACGCGGGAACCTCCAGTGGCCCAGTTGTTGAAAATCAATGGGTAATATCTGGGATCCCGGAACGACTGTCGTAACTCAGCGAGACCGCTCACTCCCCGGCCGTTACACACAACTATTTCTCTTTCCTGGAAGCTTCACAATCACATTTAAATAAAGTTTTCTTTGTTGTGAGGGAGCGAGGCCGGAATCTCCTCCGCCTCCTATAATCCTCCAGTATTTACCCCCTAACCTGCATTTCGGGGCCGTTCTTTCCTTCCTGTTACCTTTAAGCCAGGATGATATGAGGGAATATTTGCTGCGGGACGGATTGGACTTTGTAATTAGAAATTAGATTTTTCTAGAAAACTTGCAGCAAATCCGAAAAGAAAAACAACAATTATTTTTGAAGTGAAATGGAAAACACAATAACATTGCCTGCTGTCATTTAAAGCGCTCAATGCACCTAGGATGTCACTGCATTGAGCGCTTTCACTAGCAGCCAGCAGTGTTGTCGTTTGGCCGGTCTCCCTGAGATCAGCGATCTGTTTCTCTTATGGCTTATTAGGCATTGCTCCCACCTAGCCAGAATCCTGCTCCACACCGATGAGGGGCAACACCCCGAAACAGCTGTGTGTGGATGGTTACCTAGCCTTGGTTTTTCCCTTGTCATTACATCGACTTATAGGGCCACTTAATATGGTGGTTTTGGTGGTTTCCTTACAGGAGCTGCCCCTTGGCTGGGTCCTTCCCGGAGGGATATCTGCCTAGTCCTGTGTTTCGAGACCCTTCGATGAGGCTCCGCGGGCTCTTCTTTTGCATATACTTTTTCTAATTTTGGAGGTTTCATTTTTACCTCACTCGCCCAGTGTTATCTGTATCCTTCAGGTCAGTACGATTACAGCAATACCCCATATATGTGCGCCATATCCCATGTACTTGTGCCATATCCTATATATATATATATATATATATATATATATATATATATATATATATATGCCATACCCCATATATGTGTGCTATATCCTTTATATATATATATATATATATATATATATATATATATATAGTGGTGCCTTGGATTACGAGCATAATTGGATCCGGGACCGTGCTTGTAATCCAAATCCACTCTTAAACCAAAGCAAATTTTCCCATAAGAAATCATAGAAATGCAGACAATTGGTTCCACACCCCAAAAAATAATGATTTATTATTCTGAATAAGATGTAAAACAGATGAAACATTCAGAAATGGCAGAATATGCGATATATAAGTTACTGTACAGTAATGGAGCGGATGGGAAACACAAGGGCGGACAGAGACTGCAGGGAGCAGGGAGGAAGGAGCAGGACAGATGGGGGCACATACATGCAGCACTCTCTGTCCGGGGAGAGAGGGGTTACAGCTATGGAGAGATTACCCCCACAGTCCTGTCCCCTGATGTAAGCCCCAGCCTGAAGTGGATCTGCTATGATTTGGAAGGTGAGGGAGACTTCCTGGGTCAGAGTACAGGGCTGTAGACCCCGCTATGCAGACCCTGCCCCCTCACCCACTCCCCCTCCCACCCAGTACAGGGAGCTCTTAAACCAAAGCAATGCTCTTACACCAAGTCACTATTTTGAAAAACTGTGAGCTCTTAAACCAAAACGCTCTTAAACCAAGTTACTTTTAAACCAAGGTACCACTGTATATATATATATGCCATATCCCATGTACTTGTGCCATATCCTATATATATATATATATATATATATATATATATATATATATATATATATATATATATATGTGCCATACCCCATGTACTTATGCCATATCCTATATATATATATATATATATATATATATATATATATGTGCCATACCCCATGTACTTATGCCATATCCTATATATATGCCATATCCCATGTACTTATGCCATATCCTATATCTATGTGTGCCATACCCCATGTACTTATGCCATATCCTATATATACAGTACTAGAAAATGTACCCGGCGCTGCCCGGGTATAAAGTGTCAGTGTGTTAATTAGATTTGTTCTAAGGTGCCCAGGAGGCCAAGCTAAAGGTATTGTTTCATCAGTGGAATTAGTGTATACCTGTAGTGCATAGTTGAAGGGGTTCTGTATACCTACAGTGTATAGTTTTTAGGGGTCCCGCATATCTGTAGTGCAAAGTTGGGGGTTGGGGGGGGGGGGGCTGTATACCTATAGTGTATAGTTGGGGGAGTCCTGTATACCTGTAGTGTGTAGTTGGGGGGGGCTATATACCTATAGTGTATAGTTGAGGGAGGTCCTGTATACCAGTAGTGTATAGTTGGGGGGTTGTATACCTGTACTGTATAGTTTGGGAAGTCCTGTATACCTGCAGTGTATAGTTGGTGAAGGTCCTGTATACCTGTATTGTATAGTTCGCAGGTCCTGTATACCTGTAATAAATAGTTGGTGCTGTATACCTGTAATGTATCGTTGGTGGAGGTTTTGTATACCTGTAGTTCATAGTTTGAGGGTCTTGGATACCTGTAGTGTATAGTTGGTGGATGTCTTGTATACCTGTAGTATATAGTTCGGGGGTCCTGTATACCTGTAGTGTATAGATGGAGTAGGGGGCCCTAAATACATGTACTGTATAGATGGAGTAGGGGGTCCTGTATACATGTACTGTATAGATGGAGTAGGGGGTCCTGTATACATGTACTGTATAGATTGAGTAGGGGGCCCTGTATACATGTACAGTATAGATGGAGTAGGGGGTCCTGTATACATTTACTGTATAGATGGAGTAGGGGGTCCTGTATACATGTACTGTATAGATGGAGTAGGGGGTCCTGTATACCTGTACTGTATAGATGGAGTAGGGGGGCCTGTATACCTGTACTGTATAGATGGAGTAGGGAATCTACCAGTTATTACTGTGGATGTTGTGAGGCAGCTTCCCTAGCAACCACAGCTCCCTGTGAAAATGAGAGCAGTAATCCTATTGGTTGCTAAGGCTCCAACTGCCGTGTCTGCTGCAGCTAATTATATCACCTGTGTGCAGTGTGGAGATTTTCCCATTCATCTCTATGGGGCGCCGCTTTTCCCCCTCCCCCTCCCCTACTGTACATCTGGCGGGGACGGGACCTTCGCAATAACCTTCCCGGCACCCAATGTATCTGTGTGCCAAATTTTGGGTCAAACGGTTCAGGCGTTTAGAAGTCTATACGGGACAGACGGACAGACAGAAGGACAGACAGAAGGACAGACAGACAGACTTTCATTTTTATGATATACTAGAAAATGTACCCGGCGCTGCCCGGGTATAAAGTGTCAGTGTGTTAATTAGATTTGTTCTAAGGTGCCCAGGAGGCCAAGCTAAATGTATTGTTTCATCAGTGGATTTAGTGTATACCTGTAGTGCATAGTTGGAGGGGTTCTGTATACCCACAATGTATAGTTTTTAGGGGTCTCGCATATCTGTACTGCATAGTTGGGGGTGCTGTATACCTATAGTGTATAGTTGGGCGGGTCCTGTATACCTGTAGTGTGTAGTTGGGGGGGCTGTATACCTGTAGTGTATAGTTGAGGGAGGTCCTGTATACCTGCAGTGTACAGTTGGTGAAGGTCCTGTATACCTGTACTGTATAGTTCGGGGGTCCTGTATACCTGTAGTATATAGTTGGTGGAGTTCCTGTATACCTGTAGTATATAGCTTTGGGGTCCTGTATACCTGTAGTGTATAGTTTGGGGTCCTGTATACCTGTAGTATATAGTTGGTGGAGTTCCTGTAAACCTGTAGTATATAGCTTTGGGGTCCTGTATACCTGTAGTAAAGAGTTGGTGAAGGTGCTGTATACCTGTAGTGTATAGTTTTGAAGTCCTGTATACCTGTAGTGTATAGTTTGGGGTCCTATATACCTGTAGTATATAGTTGGTGGAGTTCCTGTATACCTGTAGTGTACAGTTTTGGGGTCCTGTATACCTGTAGTATATAGTTGGTGGAGGTCCTGTATACCTGAAGTATATAGTAGGTGGAGGTCCTGTATACCTGTAGTGTAAAGTTTGGGGTCCTGTATACCTGTAGTATATAGTTGGTGGAGGTCCAATGCACTTGTAGTCTATAGTTTTTGGGTCCTGTAAACCTGCAGTGTCCTGTATACCTGCAGGTTCGTATTTACCATTAGGCACCCATGGTCTGGTGCGTAGGGTAGCACCTTGCAGAGGGGCAGTACCCTCCCGTTCAGACTTGCCAGAAAATCTTTGGTCAGGTCTTGTATAGCAGTGTTATCCAGTCACAGTATGGCGGTATTGGTCAGGTCTGGTATGGCAGTGTTATCCAGTCACAGTATGGCGGTATTGGTCAGGTCTGGTATGGCAGTGTTATTCAGTCACAGTGTGTCGGTATTGGTCATGTCTGGTATGACAGTGTTATCCAGTCACAGTATGGCGGTATTGGTCAGGTCTGGTGTGGCGGTGTTCTCCAGTCACAGTGTGGTGGTATTGGTCAGGTCTGGTATAGTGGTGTTAACCAGTCACAGCATGGCGGTATTGGTCAGGTCTGGTATGACAGTGTTAATCATTTACAGTATGGCGGTATTGGTCAGGTATGGTATAGCAGTTTTTTTCAGTCATAGTATGGTGGTATTGGTCAGGTGTGTTATGACAGTGTTACCCAGTCACAGTATGGCGGTATTGGTCAGGTCTGGTATAGCGGTGTTATCCAGTCACAGTATGGCGGTATTGGTCAGGTCTGGTATGGTGCTGTTATCCAGCACAGTATATGGCGGTATTGGTCAGGTCTGGTGTGGCAGTGTTACCCAGTCACAGTTTGGTATACCTGTAGTGCCCTGTATATACATGTACTGTATAGATGGAGTAGGGGGTCCTGTATACATGTACTGTATAGATGGAGTAGGGGGCCCTGTATATACATGTACTGTATAGATGGAGTAGGGGGTCCTGTATATACATGTACTGTATAGATGGAGTAGGGGGGTCCTGTATATACATGTACTGTATAGATGGAGTAGGGGGTCCTGTATATACATGTACTGTACAGATGGAGTAGGGGGTCCTGTATACATGTACTGCATAGATGGAGTAGGGGGTCCTGTATATACATGTACTGTATAGATGGAGTAGGGGGGTCCTGTATATACATGTACTGTATAGATGGAGTAGGGGGTCCTGTATATACATGTACTGTATAGATGGAGTAGGGGGTCCTGTATACATGTACTGTATAGATGGAGTAGGGGGTCCTGTATACATGTACTGTATAAATGGAGAAGGGGGTCCTGTATACATGTACTGTATAAATTGAGTAGGGGGTCCTGTATACATGTACTGTATAGATGGAGTAGGGGGTCCTGTATATACATGTACTGTATAGATGGAGTAGGGGGTCCTGTTTATACATGTACTGTACAGATGGAGTAGGGGGTCCTGTATATACATGTACTGTATAGATGGAGTAGGGGGTCCTGTATACATATACTGTATAGATGGAGTAGGGGGCCCTGTATATACATGTACTGTATAGTTGGAGTAGGGGGTCCTGTATACATGTACTGTATAGATGGAGTAGGGGGTCCTGTATATACATGTAATGTATAGATGGAGTAGGGGGTCCTGTATATACATGTACTGTATAGATGGAGTAGGAGGTCCTGTATATACATGTACTGTATAGATGGAGTAGGGGGTCCTGTAGATACATGTACTGTATAGATGGAGTAGGGGTCCTGTATACATGTACTGTATAGATGGAGTAGGGGGTCCTGTATACCTGTACTGTATAGTTGGAGTAGGGGGTCTACCAGTTATTACTGTGGATGTTGTGAGGCAGCTTCCCTAGCAACCATTGCTCCCTGTGAAAATGAAAGCAGTAATCCTATTGGTTGCTAAGGCTCCAACTGCCGTGTCTGCTGCAGCTAATTATATCACCTGTGTGTGCAGTGAGATTTTCCAATTCATCTCTATGGGGCGCCTCTCTTTCCCCTCCCCCTCCCCTCCTGTACATCTGGCGGGGACGGGACCTTCGCAATAACCTTCCCGGGCACCCAATGTATCTCTGTGGCAAATTTGGGGTCAAACGGTTCAGGCGTTTGGAAGTCTATAGAGGACAGACAGACAGACAGAAGGACAGACAGACTTTGATTTTTATGATATAGATATATATGCGCCGTACCCCATGTATGTGCACTTAATGTGCTTATAGTTGCTCTATTCTTATTTTTTTTTATCTGTCAGTTTTCTATCTCTGCCTATATCTATCTCCTATCTATCTATCTATCTATCTACCTATCTATCTCCTATCTATCTATCTATCTCCTATCTATCTATCTATCTATCTATCTATCTATCTATCTCCTATCTATCTCCTATCTATCTCCTATCTATCTCCTATCTATCTCCTATCTATCTCCTATCTATCTCCTATCTATCTCCTATCTATCTCCTATCTATCTATCTATCTATCTATCTATCTATCTATCTCCTATCTATCTATCTCCTATCTATCTATCTATCTCCTATCTATCTATCTATCTATCTATCTATCTCCTATCTATCTATCTCCTATCTATCTCCTATCTATCTCCTATCTATCTATCTATCTATCTATCTATCTATCTATCTATCTATCTCCTATCTATCTATCTATCTCCTATCTATCTCCTATCTATCTATCTATCTATCTCCTATCTATCTATCTATCTATCTATCTATCTATCTATCTATCTCCTATCTATCTCCTATCTATCTATCTATCTATCTCCTATCTATCTATCTATCTCCTATCTATCTATCTATCTATCTCCTATCTATCTATCTGTCTATCTATCTGTCTATCTATCTATCTATCTATCTATCTATCTCCTATCTATCTATCTATCTACTATCTATCTCCTATCTATCTCCTATCTATCTATCTATCTATCTATCTCCTATCTATCTATCTATCTCCTATCTATCTATCTATCTATCTATCTCCTATCTATCTATCTGTCTATCTATCTGTCTATCTCCTATCTATCTATCTATCTATCTATCTATCTATCTATCTATCTATCTATATCCTATCTATCTATCTATATCCTATCTATCTATCTATCTATCTATCTATCTATCTATCTCCTATCTATCTATCTATCTATCTATCTCCTATCTATCTCCTATCTATCTATCTATCTATCTATATCCTATCTATCTCCTATCTATCTATCTATCTCCTATCTATCTATCTATCTCCTATCTATCTATCTCCTATCTATCTATCTCCTATCTCCTATCTATCTCCTATCTATCTATCTATCTATCTATCTATCTATCTCCTATCTATCTATCTATCTACTATCTATCTCCTATCTATCTCCTATCTATCTATCTCCTATCTATCTATCTATCTATCTATCTATCTATCTATCTATCTATCTATCTATCTCCTATCTATCTATCTATCTATCTATCTATCTATCTATCTATCTATCTCCTATCTATCTATCTCCTATCTATCTCCTATCTATCTATCTATCTATCTATCTATCTATCTCCTATCTATCTATCTATCTCCTATCTATCTCCTATCTATCTATCTATCTATCTATCTATCTATCTCCTATCTATCTATCCATCTATCTATCTATCTATCTCCTATCTATCTATCTCCTATCTATCTCCTATCTATCTATCTATCTATCTATCTATCTATCTCCTATCTATCTATCTCCTATCTATCTACTATCTATCTCCTATCAATATTATCACATCATTTGGAATTATTGGTAAAGAAATAACTGATTCCGCCTTCCTTCCCCTCTGGGTCAGATTTCTCATTCTATACTCTGGGTAAATATTCCGACAGTTTCCGCACTTAATTAAATATTAAATGTGAATATTTCTTCTCTTCAGAAATTGACTGTAAGGATCCGGAATCTGCAGAAATTTATTCTCGGACGAATATTCTGATATTCTTCACTTAATACAAAATTAATTCTATAGGAAAGCGGAGAGCTGAGCGCTATCCTGAATATTACAGGGCTGCCTGAGCGCCATGTCTGACCATGACCTTACAGCCGCGCAGGGGACACACTGAAATTGCAGCTGATTTTTCTTCTGATATCGCCGTAAATTAATTTAACGGATGAATTTTTTTTCTTATTCGCAAAACGGAAATAAATGAGGCCGGTCACCTGGTGCCTTCCATATTACAGTTAAAGGGGCAGTACGAACAATGCTTAAAGATTCCAAATGCATATAGCGCACGTCACATGCGTTCCTAATAATTGTCTGTTCTATAACCCAGCAAGGATGACTGTGGATAGGACTACACGGTCAGAGTGTGCCGCTCCAGGAACAACTTCTTTTCTTCTCGCCTTCTAAGTATTACTGCCGTATAGATTCTCTAACAATCGGGGGGTCTCAGCACTGAGACCCCATAGTTAGGGGGAGTGTGTAGTAGCCCATGTAACTCCCCGACTTGCTGCTCCTTAGGACTGATTGCAGGAGTCTAATAATGGGGCCGGTTTCCTACAATCAGTGTGATGGGAGCCAGGAAGTGAGGTGTGCTGCCACATGCTCCACCCTGCTATATCTAACTATAGGGGGGTCTCAGTACATTCTAAACTTGTGCATCCAGACCTACTGGACAGAATGGACCATGCTATACAAACCCTTTTCTCCCAGGATCCACCTTTTCTAGGCGGTTTGGCCGCTGCCAGTGACGTCTCATGAGACTTTTGTTCTGCTTTTTCCAGTTTTTGACTTTTTTTAGTCCATATTTTCCAAATAACCAGGGGTAGATTTTTCTAGACTCCTGATTCCCATGATTCTACTGGAATAAGACTGTCTGTAATGAAGCTTATGGTGGGCCGTGTAATCCGGGCAGCTCTGCATCTACATGGTGGTCTCGGCCCCGTCTGAGGCTTCTGCTGTAACCGGGCACAATGAATACAAAGCTGTGAGTACAATCTGGGAGACGACGCGCTGGATGATTTTCTGGAACATTCAGGAACAAGACGATTCGTACATTTCGTTTTGCATTTAGTGATTGTAACAATTGCCAAAACTCTGCACCAAGCAACGTTCTCCCAAATGTCTCTGCAGTTACCGCAACACTACAAAAAGTCTCCTACATTTACTGCGCCCTGCACTGCTGTCAGTGATAGAGAGGGGCCCGGGGGGGTGCTAATACTTTCTACCTGTATGTATAGATATCCTTACTGCGTCCTGCACTGCTGTCAGTGATAGAGAGGGGCGCGGGGGGGTGCTAATACTTTCTACCTTTAGGTATAGATATACTTACTGCGTCCTGCACTGCTGTCAGTGATAGAGAGGGGTCCAGGGGGTGCTAATACTTTCTACCTGTATGTATAGATATCCTTACTGCGTCCTGCACTGCTGTCAGTGATAGAAAGGGGTCCGGGGGGTGCTAATACTTTCTACCTGTATGTATAGATATCCTTACTGCGTCCTGCACTGCTGTCAGTGATAGAGAGGGGTCAGGGGGGTGCTAATACTTTCTGCCTGTATGTATAGATATTCTTACTGTATAGACAAATGGATATCATTATTACCCATAAACACTGTATTAATTATCCATCTGCCATCATTCTCTCCTATATACAGCCCTATAGGCCCCGCTCCAATGTTATCACATGGGAGAGGTTATCACATGGGAGAGGTTATCACATGGGGGAGGTTATCACATGGGGGAGGTTATCACATGGGGAGGTCCATCATGCCCGCACCTGCCAAACAGCAGTAAAAAGTTACAAATTTTACGCAAATCAATTTTACGCAAATGTACAACTTTTGCCGATTTATGTGCTGTTCACCTGATGGGCAGAAAGAATGGGTGTGGCAAGGCACTGAGTGGGCGTGGCTTCTGCACCCCAATTTACCATATTTACAACTGTAAGTAGGTTAATCATGGCGTAAATCTGCACCAGCTGAAATCTGGTTACATTTCTGAGAATGTTGCATGGCAGCCTCAGATTCACACCTCTCAATTCAGGTATGATATATGGGGCTAGGGATAGATGTTTATGTATACAAAGAGCTCAAATAATACCGCCATATGCTGTACAAATAATACCGCCATCTGCTGTACAAATAATACCGCCATATGCTGTACAAATAATACCGCCATCTGCTGTAAAAATAATACCGCCATATGCTGTAAAAATAATACCACCATATGCTGTACAAATAATACCGCCATCTGCTGTACAAATAAAACCACCATATGCTGTACGAATAATACCGCCATCTGCTGTACAAATAATACCGTCATCTGCTGTTCAAATAATACCCCTAAATGATATCATTGCACTTTGCACATATTGTACAATTCCACTGTAACACCAAGCAGGGCCTAAGGGGGTTATTACCTATAGGATAGGGGATAACTAGCTGATTTGGGGGGATCTAACCTCTGGGACCCCCACTGGTCATAACAATAGAGTAAATGGAGCTGTAATATCCAGACCACGGGTCACCTCATCCCCTGTAATAGCCAGAGCACGGGTCATCTCATCCCCCTGTAATATCCGGGGCATGGGTGACCTCGTCCCCCTGTAATATCCGGGGCATGGGTCACCTCATCCCCTGTAATAGCCGGAGCACGGATCATCTCGTCCCCCTGTAATATCCGGGGCATGGGTCACCTCGTCCCCTGTAATATCCAGAACACTGGTCACCTCGTACCCCTGTAATATCCGGAGCACGGGTCACCTCGTCCCCTGTAATATCCGGAGCACGGGTCACCTTGTCACCCTGTAACGGCCGGAGCACGGGTCACCTCGTCCCCTGTAATATCCGGAGCACGGGTCACCTTGTCACCCTGTAACGGCCGGAGCACGGGTCACCTCGTCCCCTGTAATATCCGGAGCACGGGTGACCTTTTCTCCTTGTAAATTCCGGGCCACCTCGTCTCCCTGTAATATCCGGGTCACTTCGTCCCCCTGTAATATCTGGAACACGGGTCACCTCGTCTTCCTGTAATATGAGGGTCACCTAGTCTCCCCTGTAACAACCGGAGCATGGGTCACCTCATCCCCCCTGTAATAGCCGGAGCACGGGTCACCTCGTCCCCTGTAATAGCCGGAGCACGGGTCACCTCGTCCTCCTCTAATAGTCAGAGCACGGGTCACCTCATCCGCCTGTAAAAGCCGGAGCACGGGTCAACTCGTCCCCCTGTAATATCCGGAGCACGGGTCACCTCATCCCCCTGTAACAGCCGGAGCACGGGTGACCTGATCCCCCTGTAATAGCCAGAGCAGAGGTCACCTCCTCCCCCTGTAATAGCCGGAGCATGGGTCACCTCATCCCCCTGTAATAGCCGGAGCATGGGTCACCTCATCCCCCTGTAATAGCCGGGTCACGGGTCACCTTGTCCCCCTATAATATCCGGAGCACGGGTCACCTCATCCCCCTGTAACAGCCAGAGCACGGGTCACCTCGTCCGCCTGTAAAAGCCGAAGCATGGGTCAACTCGTCCCCCTGTAATAGCCGGAGCACGGGTCACCTCGTCCCCATGTAATAGGCGGAGCACAGGTCACCTTATCCGCCTGTAAAAGCCGGAGCACGGTATTATCCGGAGCATGGGTCACCTCGTCCTCTGTAATATCTGGAGCATGGGTCATCTCATCCCCCTGTAATATCTGGAGCACGGGTCACTTCATCCCCTCTAATATCCGGGTCACGTCGTCCCCATGTAATATCTGGAGCACGGGTCACCTCATCCCCTCTAATATCCGGGTCACGTCGTCTCCATGTAATATCTGGAGCACGGGTCACCTCATCCCCTCTAATATCCGGGTCACGTCGTCTCCATGTAATATCTGGAGCACGGGTCACCTCATCCCCTCTAATATCCGGGTCACGTCGTCTCCATGTAATATCTGGAGCACGGGTCACCTCATCCCCTCTAATATCCGGGTCACGTCGTCCCCATGTAATATCTGGAGCAGGGGTCACCTCATCCCCTCTAATATCCGGGTCACGTCGTCTCCATGTAATATCTGGAGCACGGGTCACCTCATCCCCTCTAATATCCGGGTCACGTCGTCTCCATGTAATATCTGGAGCACGGGTCACCTCATCCCCTCTAATATCCGGGTCACGTCGTCTCCATGTAATATCTGGAGCACGGGTCACCTCATCCCCTCTAATATCCGGGTCACGTCGTCTCCATGTAATATCTGGAGCAGGGGTCACCTGTGTATAACTGAGCCGTGAGCTTTGTTTTCTCCCCTTTATATCCTCTCTTCCCATCTGTGTGCATCTATATATAAATATATATGTGTATGTATATGTCCTGTATCTATATCTGACCCTATAATGTTATAGCGGTAAGTTACAGTGGTTATCATGGTAAGTTATAGCGGTAAGTTATAGTGGTAAGTTATAGCAGTTAGTCATAGCGGTATGTTATAGTGGTTATAGCGGTAAGTTATAGCGGTTATAGCAGTAAGTTATAGTGGTAAGTTTAGTGGTTATAGTGGTAAGTTATAGCGGTTAGATATAGCAGTAAGTTATAGCGGTAAGTTATAGTGGTAAGTTATAGCGGTTAGATATAGCAGTAAGTTATAGTGGTAAGTTTAGTGGTTATAGTGGTTATAGTGGTAAGTTATAGCGGTTAGTTATAGCAGTAGGTTATAGCGGTAAGTTATAGTGGTTATAGCGGTATGTTATAGTGGTAAGTTATAGCGGTTAGTTATAGTGGTAAGTTATAGCGGTTAGTTATAGCAGTAGGTTATAGCAGTAGGTTATAGCAGTAGGTTATAGCGGTTAGTTATAGCAGTAGGTTATAGCGGTAAGTTATAGTGGTAAGTTATAGGGGTTAGTTATAGTGGTTATAGCGGTAAGTTATATTGGTTAGTTATAGTGGTTATAGCGGTATGTTATAGCGGTTAGTTATAGCGGTTATAGCGGTATGTTATAGCGGTTAGTTATAGCGGTTAGTTATAGCGGTAAATTATAGTGGTAAGTTATAGGGGTTAGTTATAGCAGTTATAGCGGTTAGTTATAGCGGTAAATTATAGCGGTTAGTTATAGCGGTTAGTTATAGCGGTTAGTTATAGCAGTTATAGCGGTAAGTTATAGTGGTTAGTTATAGGGGTTAGTTATAGCGGTTAAAGCTGTTAGTTATAGCGGTGGATTGGTTTTATCTGCTCTTGACCACAGCTCTTTCCTTTTCAGGTATTTCCTTCTGAGGATGTTACTTTTCCTCCTCCGCCTCTTTCTATTGGCCGCAGCTGTGCATATTACATTACACATCACAGGTGCGGCACCCGATACAGCGAGGGTGGAGAGGTAGCTATAGCGGGGGTTTGGGTACACCATCTGACAGGTTCTCCAATCTTACAGAACAGAGGGCTCGCTCCTATTCCGGGACGATGCCAAACATTGTGGAGGAGGCGACTTGGATTCACCGGGATTAGCGGAAGATCAGAAGGATTCAGAAGATACATAAAGAATCTATCTCTTACAGATTTCTTGCTCTCTAGAGACTGGGGCACCTCCTCTTACCACCGGTATCATTGGTGATCCTGTCAGCATGGCTGCCCATCTGCAATGCCCTACGCTCATTTCAGGGGGCATCTCACCTCTGTCCTTGGCATCAGTAGGGGTCCCAACCAGTTATCCCCTATCCTATGGATATGCACGTCTAGTCATTAAGTGGCACTCCGCAGACGATCAATGGTGTTCTGGCTGGCTGACACAGTGTGGAGATCATTGTAGAGGCCATTGTGGAGGCCATTGTGGTGATCATTGTGGAGATCATTGTGGAGATCATTGTAGAGGCCATTGTGGTGATGATTGTGGAGATCATTGTGGAGATCATTGTGGAGATCATTGTGGAGGCCATTGTGGTGATGATTGTGGAGATCATTGTGGAGATCATTGCTGAGGCGATTGTGGAGATCATTGTGGAGATTATTGTGGAGGCCATTGTTGAGGCCATTGTGGAGGCCATTGTGGAGGCCATTGTGGAGGCCATTGTGGAGATTATTGTGGAGGCCATTAGGGAGATTATTGTGAAGGCCATTAGGGAGATTATTGTGGAGGCCATTAGGGAGATTATTGTGGAGGCCATTGTGGAGTTAATTGTGGAGGCCATTGTGGAGTTAATTGTGGAGGCCATTGAGCCCCGTCAGCTCGGCACCTGAGTAGAGAGTCTATACGTGGGGGGATCTTCCTGCACTGTAAGCAATGCTGTGGGATTTCTGCGGCTTGTGCTGGATGTGAATCTGAGTGTTTCTGCTTCTCTTCACTTACCTCCCTCCCCGCTGGGACGGACCCAGTCACCTCGGCTGGAGAACAATCACAGGCACACAACTTGATTATAACACTTTTGCGTTTTGTTGCAGGAGAATGTTAAGTACAGTGTAAGAAAGCAAATTGCCGGCGCCTCGTAGCTGTTTGTTATCCCAGAAAACAGATGTCACCAATCCGCTCGTTAAATCGTGTGAAGCAACAACACAAAGAACCTGGAGTCAGGAGTATTATAGCCGCGTACGCTGGATTGTATATAGTAGGTATATAATCACCAGGACCATGTCAGGAAGCTTCCTCACTGTACAATTAGAGATGAGCAAATCCGGCAAATATCGTTTCGCTGCGAATCAGGCTGTCAATTAGATTCGTTCTGCAAAGCGAATGGGCCTAGTGGGCTGGGATCAGTCAGGTCAGACAGCGCTATGGTTGTTAACCAGGCTTTGTCTTGAAGAAAGTGTTGTGCTCTGAATTTGCCGTGGGCGATCCATTGTCTAAAAATTTTGTCCGTCACACTAGGCGTGAACTCCGGGTGGCCCAGAACAAGAGACATTGGTGAGTTGAGCGGGACAAAGTGTTGGCGAACCACCTTCTCCGAACAGGCAGCTAACGTGGGCCCTATGGTAGGATGGTATTTGATATCACTCAAGTGGGCTAAAGGAACCCAGGCCAACCCCTGTACTGGGACTACTGTGTAAGATTGTTCGATAGCTACCCACTGTTTCCTTTCACTATTCCTGCACCAGTCCACTACGTGTGTAAGGTGGGTTGCTAGGTGGTATTTTTTAAGGTCAGGAAGCCCAATCCCTCCCAAGTCCTTGGGTCTCGTGAGCAGGGCTTTTCGAATACGTGCCGGCCTGTTCCCCCAGACGCATCGTGTTTGAATTGAGGACATTGAACGGAAAAACGCCACTGGTAAACGAATCGGCAGACACTGAGAAAAAAAAAAGGATCCTGGGAAGGATGTTCATTTTATAAATAGCGCAGCGGCCGAACCATGTATGCAGACCCTTGACCCATCTCTCGCAGTCGGCCTTGACACTATTAAGCAGGGGAACGTAGTTATGCTGATAAAGAGTGCTGAGATCTGAGGCTAGATGTATCCCCAGATATTTTATTGCAGAGGAGGCCCATTTGAAATTAAAGGAGGGACGCAAGTGATTAAGAAGTTGCTCTGGTAGCGAGACATTGAGGGCCTCTGATTTTGTAACATTGATTTTAGAGTTAGACAATTTAGCATAAGTTGCGAATTCTGACATTAGATTTGGGAGGGCAATTCGTGGGTTGGTAATGAAGAACAACAAGTCGTCAGCATAGGCTGCGGTCTTGTATGCAGTTCTGTGGGCTTGCTGACCTTCAATATTGGGGTTGTTTCTAATATAACAAAGGGAAGGTTCTAGGGTTAAAATAAAAATTAGAGGGGACAAGGGACACCCCTGCTGCGTGCCATTATGTATTCGAAAGCTATCAGAGAGAATGCCATTTACTCGTACCTGGGCGGAAGGGGAGGCATATAGGGACAGTACCCAAGTTAGAAAGGCAGGCCCAACCCCCAAAAATTTCAACATTTCCTCCATGAAGTTCCAATTAACCCGATCGAAGGCCTTCTCGGCATCTGTAGATAGTAACATAAGAGGGGAAGCCGATAAATTAGCCTTATGGATCAGGTTAATGGCCTTCATGGTGTTGTCGCGTGCCTCTCTGCCGGGCATAAAGCCCGCCTGATCAGGGTGGACAATAGCGGGCAATATATTCACCAATATATTCACTTTAGCGAACAATTTGAGATCAACGTTTAGTAGGGAAATGGGTCTGTAATTGGAGCAATGCGCACTGACCCTGCCCGGTTTTGGGATAACTGTTATGTGAGCTCTCGTGGCGTCTGGCGGCAGAGGTGTCCCCTGAGATAGGGAGTTAAATGCAGAAAGGAAATGGGGACTAAGAATATCTAAGAAAGATTTGTAATATTGGAGGCCAAACCCGTCCGGTCCGGGTGCCTTTCCCGTTTGGGACTGCTTAATTGCTGATGCCAGTTCCCCAGCAGTGATAGGGGTTTCTAGGCTGTCCACCTCTTCAGGTGTAATAGAGGGCATGCCAGATTGAGAGATGTACGTACGGATCTTGTCCCTAAATGTGGGGTCTAAAGTGGCCGGGTTTTCTTTATCAGCAGAGTATAGTTTAGTATAAAATTGTCTAAAAACCTCTGCAATGTCTGCCGGTCGGTGAGCTCGGGTCCGTCCCTCTATAAGGATAGACGGTACATATGATTGCCGAAGTGCCCGTGCTAGCGTCCTTCCGCACTTGTTTCCATGCTCGTAGAAGTGTCGCCTGCATTTAGCTAGCTGTGTTTTTGCCGACTGCGTGAGATGGGCCCTAAGCAAGTCCCGACCCTGCAACAAAGCTGTCCGATTGTCTTCCGACAGAGTGGTTTTGTGACGACTTTCTAAGCACTGAAGCTCCCGTAAAAGACGGAGCGTTTTAGCGGAGTGTTCTTTTTTAAGTCTCGCACCGTGCTTGACCAGTATACCGCGGGCTACACACTTGTGTGCCTGTAGCTACTATAGTTTTGGCTGTTTTAATTAAATTTGTTAAGTTTCAATTTACAAATCTTAACGAGTTTGACTGAAAATTTGCGAAGCTCATGAAATGAATCTTCGAATAATTCTAAAATGACTCACGGCTTATATAGTGCTGGATTAGAGACAAGGCTGCTCTGGTGGAGACAAGGCTTAGCGGGTAGAGACAAGGCTGATCCAGCGGAGACAAGGCTTACCTGGTACAGTCAAGTCTGGAGACTCTTCTGGTAGAGGGAATCCTGTCAGAGAGAAGGTCATGTGACCAATATCTCCTTCCATGAAATCCACCATTAGTGGCAGTACAGAGAATTATTAACCCTTGTATGACCCCATAGCTCAGTGTATGCAGGTGTGGCAGTGTAACAGACAATACTCATGATACCCAGACAAAAAAGGGAATGATAAGGGAGGACACCATGGCCGCCCCGGGACACAGCACATACAGGGCTCGCATCATATTTATTATACATATTCCAGACACTTTTGCACTTAGACAATTGGAAATGACGCCGATTCGAGGGTGAACACAACGTCTTGTACAAAAACAGTGCACCGATATGCAGCTTTGTAGTACGACGACTTATAGTGATGTCAGGTTTTACTATAGAGTTCCTGAGGTGCAGCACATGGATCAGACAGCGCCGGGGTAATACCCCTATTCCAAGGAACGATCATCGTTCATAAACTCGCTCCAACGGCCGCTCATTAACGAGCGCATAACGATAACGATAATCGTTCCGTGGAATAGGGCCCTAACTCTGGGGCCTGTTCACACTTCATCATAGAGAGTAATAGTAACTGTGCGGGTTAAAGACTCATTATACAAGGAGCACGAGGGAGAAGCCGGCACACAGGAGCTCCCGATCCTCCGGAGATCGCAGCTGTATACAGGAAGCCGGAGAAATCCAGGAGGAAGGAGAGAAAGAGCTCCAGAAAATGGGGGGCACCCAAAAATATGGGGGGGCAGCAGCCGAGAAAATGGGGGGGCAGCAGCCGAGAATATGGGGGGGGCAGCAGCCGAGAATATGGGGGGGGGGCAGCAGCCGAGAAAATGGGGGGGCAGCAGCCGAGAATATGGGGGGGGCAGCAGCCGAGAATATGGGGGGCAGCAGCCGAGAATATGGTGGGCAGCAGCCGAGAATATGGGGGGCAGCAGCCAAGAAAATGGGGTCAGCAGCAGCCGAGGATATGGGGGGGCAGCAGCTGAGAATATAAGGGGGAGCAGCCAAGAATATGGGGGGCAGAAGCCGAGGATATGGGGAGGCACCCGAAAATATGGGGGGGCAGAAGCCGAGCGTATGGGGGGCAGCAGCCAAGAATACTGGGGGCAGCAGCTGAGAATACGGGGGAAAGAAGCCGAGGATATGGGGGCAGCAGCCGAGAATATGGGGGGCAGCAGTCGAGAATATGGGGGGCAGCAGCCGAGAATATAGGGGGGAAGCAGCCGAGAATATGGGGGCAGCAGCCGAGGATACGAGGGGGGAAGCAGCCGAGAATATGGGGGCAGCAGCCGAGGATACGAGGGGGGAAGCAGCCGAGAATATGGGGGCAGCAGCCGAGGATACGAGGGGGGAAGCAGCCGAGAATATGGGGGCAGCAGCCGAGGATACGAGGGGGGCACCCGAAAATATGGGGGGGGTCCGCAGCTGAGAATATGGGGGGGCAGCAGCCGAGAATGTGGGGGGCAGAAGCTGAAAATATGGGGGGACAGTAGACGAGAATATGGGGGGCAGCAGCCGAGAATATGGGGAGCAGCAGCCGAGAATATCGGGGAGCAGCAGCTGAGAATATGGGGGGGGGCAGCAGCCGAGAATATGGGGGGGCCGCAGATGAAAATATGTGGGGGCAGCAGCCGAGAATAAGGGGGGGCAGCAACCGAGAATATAGGGGGGAAGCAGCCGAGGATACGGGGGGGCACCCGAAAATATGGGGGGCAGCAGCCGAGAATATGGGGGGGCAGCAGCCGAGAAAATGGGGGGGCAGCAGCCGAGAATATGGGGGGCAGCAGCCGAGAATATGGGGGGCAGCAGCCGAGAATATGGGGGGCAGCAGCCGAGAATATGGGGGGGGGCAGCAGCCGAAAATATGGGGGGACAGCAGCCGAGAATATGGGGGGGCAGCAGCCGAGAATTTGGGGGAGGGCAGCGCCTGATATTATGGGGGGCAGCAGCCGAGGATACGGGGGGTATGGTGGTATAGTGGTTAGCAGTATATATATATATATATATATATATAGCAGTATGGTGGTATAGTGGCTAGCAGTGTGTATATATATATATATATAGCAGTATGGTGGTATAGTGGTTAGCAGTATATATATATATATATATATATATATATATATATATATATAGCAGTATGGTGGTATAGTGGTTAGCAGTATATATATAGCAGTATAGTGGTATAGTGGTTAGCAGTATATATATATATATATATATATATAGCAGTATGGTGGTATAGTGGTTAGCAGTATATATAGCAGTATGGTGGTATAGTGGTTAGCAGTATATATAGCAGTATGGTGGTATAGTGGTTAGCAGTATATATATATATATATATATATATATAGCAGTATGGTGGTATAGTGGTTAGCAGTATATATATAGCAGTATAGTGGTATAGTGGTTAGCAGTGTATATATATATAGCAGTATGGTGGTATAGTGGTTAGCAGTGTATATATATATATATATATATATATATATATATATATATATATAGCAGTATGGTGGTATAGTGGTCAGCAGTATATATCTATATCATAAAAATCAAAGTCTGTCTGTCTGTCCTTCTGTCCTTCTGTCTGTCCGTCCGTCCGTCCTCTATAGACTTCCAAACGCCTGAACCGTTTGACCCCAAATTTGTCCCACAGATACATTGGGTGCCCGGGAAGGTTATTGCGAAGGTCCCGTCCCCGCCAGATGTACAGGAGGGGAGGGGGAGGGGAAAGAGAGGCGCCCCATAGAGATGAATGGGAAAATCTCCTCACTGCACACACAGGTGATATAATTAGCTGCAGCAGACACGGCAGTTGGAGCCTTAGCAACCAATAGGATTACTGCTTTCATTTTCACAGGGAGCAATGGTTGCTAGGGAAGCTGCCTCACAACATCCACAGTAATAACTGGTAGACCCCCTACTCCATCTATACAGTACATATATACAGGGCCCCCTACTCCATCTATACAGTACATGTATACAGGACCCCCTACTCCATCTATACAGTACATGTATACAGGACCCCCTACTCCATCTATACAGTACATGTATACAGGACCCCCTACTCCATCTATACAGTACATGTATATACAGGACCCCCTACACCATCTATACAGTACATGTATACAGGGCCCCCTACTCCATCTATACAGTACATGTATATACAGGGCCCCCTACTCCATCTATACAGTACATGTATATACAGGACCCCCTACTCCATCTATACAGTACATGTATACAGGACCCCCTACTCCATCTATACAGTACATGTATATACAGGACCCCCTACTCCATCTATACAGTACATGTATACAGGACCCCCTACTCCATCTATACAGTACATGTATATACAGGACCCCCTACTCCATCTATACAGTACATGTATATACAGGACCCCCTACTCCATCTATACAGTACATGTATATACAGGACCCCCTACTCCATCTATACAGTACATGTATACAGGACCCCCTACTCCATCTATACAGTACATGTATACAGGACCCCCTACTCCATCTATACAGTACATGTATATACAGGGCCCCCTACTCCATCTATACAGTACATGTATATACAGGACCCCCTACTCCATCTATACAGTACATATATATACAGGGCCCCCTACTCCAACTATACAGTACATGTATATACAGGACCCCCTACTCCATCTATACAGTACATGTATATACAGGACCCCCTACTCCATCTATACAGTACATGTATACAGGACCCCCTACTCTATCTATACAGTACAGGTATATACAGGGCCCCCTACTCCATCTATACAGTATATGTATACAGGACCCCCTACTCCATCTATACAGTACATGTATATACAGGACCCCCTATTCCATCTACACAGTACAGGTATACAGGACCCCCTACTCCATCTATACAGTACATGTATATACAGGACCCCCTACTCCATCTATACAGTACATGTATATACAGGACCCCCTACTCCATCCATACAGTACATGTATACAGGACCCCCTACTCCATCCATACAGTACATGTATATACAGGACCCCCTACTCCATCTATACTGTACATGTATATACAGGACCCCCTACTCCATCTATACAGTACATGTATATACAGGACCCCCTACTCCATCTATACAGTACATGTATATACAGGACCTCCTACTCCATCTATACAGTACATGTATATACAGGGCCCCCTACTCCATCTATACAGTACATGTATATACAGGGCCCCCTACTCCATCTATACAGTACATGTATATACAGGACCCCCTACTCCATCTACACAGTACATGTATATACAGGACCCCCTACTCCATCTATACAGTACATGTATATACAGGGCCCCCTACTCCATCTATACAGTACATGTATATACAGGACCCCCTACTCCATCTATACAGTACATGTATATACAGGACCCCCTACTCCATCTATACAGGACATGTATATACAGGACCCCTACTCCATCTATACAGTACATGTATACAGGACCCCCTACTCCATCTATACAGTACATGTATATACAGGGCCCCCTACTCCATCTATACAGTACATGTATATACAGGACCCCCTACTCCATCTATACAGTACATGTATATACAGGACCCCCTACTCCATCTATACAGTACATGTATATACAGGACCCCCTACTCCATCTATACAGTCCATGTATTTACAGGACCCCCTACTCCATCTATACAGTACATGTATATACAGGACCCCCTACTCCATCCATACAGTACATGTATATACAGGGCACAACAGGTATACCAAACTGTGACTGGGTAACACTGCTACACCAGACCTGACCAATACCGCCATACTGTGACTGGATAACACCTCCATACCAGACCTAACCAATACCGCCATACTGTGACTGGGTAACACTGCCACACCAGACCTGACCAATACCGCCATACTGTGACTGGATAACACTGCCAGACCTGACCAATACCGCCATACTGTGACTGGATAACACTGCCATACCAGACCTGACCAATACCGCCATACTGTGACTGGATAACACTGTCATACCAGACCTGACCAATACCGCCATACTGTGACTGGATAACACTGTCATATAAGACCTGACCAAAACTGCCATACTGTGAATGGATAACACCGCCACACCAGACCTGACCAATACCGCTATACTGTGCTGGATAACACTGTCATACCAGACCTGACCAATACCGCCATACTGTGACTGGATAACACTGCCATACCAGACCTGACCAATACCGCCATACTGTGCTGGATAACACTGTCATACCAGACCTGACCAATACCGCCATACTGTCACTGGGTAACACTGCCACACCAGACCTGACCAATACCGCCAAACTGTGCTGGATAACACTGTCATAACACACCTGACCAATACCGGCAAACTGTGACTGGGTAACACCGCCACACCAGTCCTGACCAATACCACCATACTGTGACTGGATAACACCATCATATCAGACCTGACCAATACTGCCATACTGTGACTGGATAACACTGCTATACCAGACCTGACCAATACCACCATACCGTGACTGGATAACACCGCCACACCAGACCTGACCAATACCACCATACCGTGACTGGATAACACCGCCACACCAGACCTGACCAATACCGCCATACTGTGACTGGATAACACCCCCATACCAGACATGACCAATACCGACACACTGTGAATGAATAACACTGCCATACGGGTAAATACAACCCTGCAGGTATACAGGACACTGCAGGTATACAGGACCCAGAAACTAAACACTACAAGTGCACGGGACCTCCACAAAACTATATACTACAGGTATACAGGACCCCAAAGTTTACACTACAGGTATACAGGACCCCGAAACTATATACTACAGGTATACAGGACCTCCACCAACTATATACTTCAGGTATACAGGACCTCCACCAACTATATACTACAGGTATACAGGACCCCAAACTATACACTACAGGTATACAGGACCCCAAAACTATACACTACAGGTATACAGGAACTCCACCAACTATATACTACAGGTATATAGGACCCCAAACTATACACTACAGGTATACAGGACCTCAAAACCATACACTACAGGTATACAGGACCTACACCAACTCTATAATACAGGTATACAGCACCTTCACCAACTCTATACTACAAGTATACAGGACCCCAAATATACTACAGGTATACAGGAACTCCACCAGCTATATACTACAGGTATATAGGACCCCAAACTATACACTAAAGGTATACAGGACCTCCACCAACTCTATACTATAGTTATACAGGACCCTCAAACTATTTACTGCAGGTATACAGGACCCCCGAACTATATACTACAGGTATACAAGACCTCCACCAATTATACACTACAGGTATCCAGGACCCTCAAACTATAAACTACAGGTATACAAGACCTCCACCAACTATACATTACAGGTATACAGCACCAACTATATACTACAGGTATACAGGACCCCCGAATTATACAGTACAGGTATACAGGACCTTCACCAACTGTACACTGCAGGTATACAGGACCTCCCTCAACTATACAATATAGGTATACAGCCCCCCCCCCCAACTATGCACTACAGATATGCGAGACCCCTAAAAACTATACATTGTGGGTATACAGAACCCCTCCAACTATGCACTACAGGTATACACTAATTCCACTGATTAACTCAGATAAAACAATACCTTCAGCTTAGCCTCCTGGGCACCTTAGAACAAATCTAATTAACACACTGACACTTTATACCCGGGCAGCGCCGGGTACATTTTCTAGTCTATATCATAAAAATCAAAGTCTGTCTGTCTGTCCTTCTGTCTGTCCTTCTGTCTGTCCTTCTGTCTGTCTGTCCTCTATAGACTTCCAAACGCCTGAACCGTTTGACCCCAAATTTGGCACACAGATACATTGGGTGCTCGGGAAGGTTATTGCGAAGGTCCCGTCCCCGCCAGATGTACAGGAGGGGAGGGGGAGGGGAAAGAGAGGCGCCCAATAGAGATGAATGGGAAAATCTCCACACTGCACACACAGGTGATATAATTAGCTGCAGCAGACACGGCAGTTGGAGCCTTAGCAACCAATAGGATTACTGCTTTCATTTTCACAGGGAGCAATGGTTGCTAGGGAAGCTGCCTCACACAATCCGCAGTAATAACTGGTAGACCCCCTACTCCATCTATACAGTACATGTATACAGGACCCCCTACTCCATCTATACAGTACATGTATACAGGACCCCCTACTCCATCTATACAGTACATGTATATACAGGATCCCCTACTCCATCTATACAGTACATGTATATACAGGACCCCTACTCCATCTATACAGTACATGTATACAGGACCCCCTACTCCATCTATACAGTACATGTATATACAGGGCCCCCTACTCCATCTATATATTACATGTATACAGGACCCCCTACTCCATCTATACAGTACATGTATATACAGGACCCCCTACTCTATCTATACAGGACATATATATACAGGACCCCCTACTCCATCTATATATTACATGTATATACAGGACCCCCTACTCCATCTATATATTACATGTATATACAGGACCCCCTACTCCATCTATACAGTACATGTATATACAGGGCCCCCTACTCCATCTATACAGTACATGTATATACAGGGCCCCCTACTCCATCTATACAGTACATGTATATACAGGGCCCCCTACTCCATCTATACAGTACATGTATATACAGGACCCCCTACTCCATCTATACAGTACATGTATATACACGACCCCCTACTCTATCTATACAGTACATATATATACAGGGCCCCCTACTCCATCTATACAGTACATGTATACAGGACCCCCTACTCCATCTATACAGTACATATATACAGGACCCCCTACTCCATCTATACAGTACATGTATCTACAGGACCCCCTACTCCATATATACAGTACATGTATATACAGGGCCCCCTACTCCATCTATACAGTACATGTATATACAGGGCCCCCTACTCCATCTATACAGTACATGTATATACAGGACCTCCTACTCCATCTATACAGTACATGTATACAGGACCCACTACTCCATCTATACAGTACATGTATATACAGGGCCCCCTACTCCATCTATACAGTACATGTATATACAGGACCCCCTACTCCATCTATACAGTACATGTATATACAGGACCCCCTACTCCATCCATACAGTACATGTATATACAGGACCCCCTACTCCATCTATACAGTACATGTATATACAGGACCCCCTACTCCATCTATACAGTACATGTATATACAGGACCCCCTACTCCATCCATACAGTACATGTATATACAGGACCCCCTACTCCATCTATACAGTACATGTATATACAGGGCCCCCTACTCCATCTATACAGTACATGTATATACAGGACCCCCTACTCCATCTATACAGTATATGTATATACAGGGCCCCCTACTCCATCTATACAGTATATGTATACAGGACCCCCTACTCCATCTATACAGTACATGTATATACAGGGCCCCCTACTCCATCTATACAGTACATGTATACAGGACCCCCTACTCCATCTATACAGTACATGTATATACAGGACCCCCTACTCCATCTATACAGTACATGTATATACAGGACCCCCTACTCCATCTATACAGTACATGTATATACAGGACCCCCTACTCCATCTATACAGTACATGTATATACAGGACCCCCTACTCCATCTATACAGTACATGTATATACAGGACCCCTACTCCATCTATACAGTACATGTATACAGGACCCCCTACTCCATCTATACAGTACATGTATATACAGGGCCCCCTACTCCATCTATATATTACATGTATACAGGACCCCCTACTCCATCTATACAGTACATGTATATACAGGATCCCCTACTCTATCTATACAGGACATATATATACAGGACCCCCTACTCCATCTATATATTACATGTATATACAGGACCCCCTACTCCATCTATATATTACATGTATATACAGGACCCCCTACTCCATCTATACAGTACATGTATATACAGGACCCCCTACTCCATCTATACAGTACATGTATATACAGGACCCCCTACTCCATCTATACAGTACATGTATATACAGGACCCCCTACTCCATCTATACAGTACATGTATATACAGGACCCCCTACTCCATCTATACAGTACATGTATATACAGGGCCCCCTACTCCATCTATACAGTACATATATATACAGGACCCCCTACTCCATCTATACAGTACATGTATATACAGAACCCCCTACTCCATCTATACTGTACATGTATACAGGACCCCCTACTCCATCTATACAGTACATGTATATACAGGACCCCCTACTCCATCTATACAGTACATGTATACAGGACCCCCTACTCCATCTATACTGTACATGTATACAGGACCCCCACTCCATCTATACAGTATATGTATATACAGGACCTCCTACTCCATCAATACTGTACATGTATACAGGACCCCCTACTCCATCTATACAGTACATGTATATACAGGGCTCTACAGGACAGGAATACCAAACTGTGACTGGGTAACACCGCCACACCAGACCTGACCAATACCGCCATACTGTGACTGGATAACACTGCCATACCAGACCTGACCAATACCGCCACTTTGTGACTGGATAACACTGCCATACTAGACCTGACCAATACAACCATACTGTGACTGGATAACACTGCCACACCAGACCTGACCAATACCGCCATACTGTGCTGGATAACACTGTCATACCAGACTTGACCAATACCGCCATACTGTGACTGGGTAACACTGCCACACCAGACCTGACCAATACCGCCAAACTGTGACTGGATAACACTGCCATACCACACCTGACCAATACCGCCATACTGTGACTGGATAACACCACTATACCAGACCTGACCAATACCGCCATACTGTGACTGGAGAACACCGCCACACCAGACCTGACCAATACCGCCGTATTGTGACTGGATAACACCGCCATACCAGACATGACCAATACCGACACACTTTACTGAATAACACTGCCATACCAGACCTGACCAATACCGCCATACTGTGACTGGATAACACAGCCACACCAGACCTGACCAATACCGCCATACTGTGACTGGATAACACCGCCATACCAGTCATGACCAATACCGACACACTGTGACTGAATAACACTGCCATACCAGACCTGACCAATACCGCCATACTGTGACTGGAAAACACCGCTATACCAGACCAATACCGCCATACCCCCCTCGAAAAGACACCAGATTTTCTGGCAAGTCTGAACAGGAGGGTACTGCCCCTCTGCAAGGTGCTACCCTACACACCAGACCATGGGTGCCTAATGGTAAATACGACCCTGCAGGTATACAGGACACTGACACTTTATACCCGGGCAGCGCCGGGTACATTTTCTAGTATATATATATATATATAGCAGTATGGTGGTATAGTAATTAGCAGTGTATATATATATATATACATATAGCAGTATGGTGGTATAGTGGTTAGCAGTATATATATATATATATATATATATATATATATATATATACATATAGCAGTATGGTGGTATAGTGGTTAGCAGTATATATATAGCAGTATGGTGGTATAGTGGTTAGCAGTGTATATATATATATATATAGCAGTATGGTGGTATAGTGGTTAGCAGTGTATATATAGCAGCATGGCGGTATAGTGGTTAGCAGTATATATATATAGCAGTATGGTGGTATAGTGGTTAGCAGCGTATATATATATATATATATATATATATAGCAGTATGGTGGTATAGTGGTTAGCAGTATATATATATATATATATATAGCAGTATGGTGGTATAGTGGTTAGCAGTATATATATATAGCAGTATGGTGGTATAGTGATTAGCAGTGTGTATATAGCACTGCATATAGCAGCATGATGCTCAGTGGTTAGCACTGTATATGGCAGCAGGGTGGCTCAGTGGTTAGCACTGTATATGTGGTAGTATGGTGGCTCAGTGGTTAGCACTGTATATGTGGCAGTATGGTGACTCAGTGGTTAGCACTGTATATGTGGCAGTATGGTGGCTCAGTGGTTAGCACTGTATATGGCAGCATGGTGGCTCAGTGGTTAGCACTGTATATGTGGCAGCATGGTGGCTCAGTGGTTAGCACTGTATATGTGGCAGCATGGTGGCTCAGTGGTTAGCACTGTATATGTGCCAGTATGGTGGCTCAGTGGTTAGCACTGTATATGTGGTAGTATGGTGGCTCAGTGGTTAGCACTGTATATGTGGCAGTATGGTGGCTCAGTGGTTAGCACTGTATATGGCAGCATGGTGGCTCAGTGGTTAGCACTGTATATGTGGCAGCATGGTGGCTCAGTGGTTAGCACTGTATATGTGGCAGCATGGTGGCTCAGTGGTTAGCACTGTATATGGCAGCATGGTGGCTCAGTGGTTAGCACTGTATATGTGGCAGTATGGTGGCTCAGTGGTTAGCACTGTATATGTGGCAGTATGGTGACTCAGTGGTTAGCACTGTATATGTGGCAGTATGGTGGCTCAGTGGTTAGCACTGTATATGTGGCAGTATGGTGGCTCAGTGGTTAGCACTGTATATGTGGCAGCATGGTGGCTCAGTGGTTAGCACTGTATATGTGGTAGTATGGTGGCTCAGTGGTTAGCACTGTATATGGCAGCATGGTGGCTCAGTGGTTAGCACTGTATATGTGGCAGCATGGTGGCTCAGTGGTTAGCACTGTATATGTGGCAGTATGGTGGCTCAGTGGTTAGCACTGTATATGTGGCAGCATGGTGGCTCAGTGGTTAGCACTGTATATGTGGCAGCATGGTGGCTCAGTGGTTAGCACTGTATATGGCAGCATGGTGGCTCAGTGGTTAGCACTGTATATGTGGCAGTATGGTGACTCAGTGGTTAGCACTGTATATGTGGCAGTATGGTGGCTCAGTGGTTAGCACTGTATATGTGGTAGTATGGTGGCTCAGTGGTTAGCACTGTATATGGCAGCATGGTGGCTCAGTGGTTAGCACTGTATATGTAGCAGTATGGTGGCTCAGTGGTTAGCACTGTATATGTGGTAGTATGGTGGCTCAGTGGTTAGCACTGTATATGTGGCAGTATGGTGGCTCAGTGGTTAGCACTGTATATGTGGCAGCATGGTGGCTCAGTGGTTAGCACTGTATATGTGGCAGCATGGTGGCTCAGTGGTTAGCACTGTATATGGCAGCATGGTGGCTCAGTGGTTAGCACTGTATATGTGGCAGTATGGTGACTCAGTGGTTAGCACTGTATATGTGGCAGTATGGTGGCTCAGTGGTTAGCACTGTATATGTGGTAGTATGGTGGCTCAGTGGTTAGCACTGTATATGGCAGCATGGTGGCTCAGTGGTTAGCACTGTATATGGCAGCATGGTGGCTCAGTGGTTAGCACTGTATATGGCAGTATGGTGGCTCAGTGGTTAGCACTGTATATGTGGTAGTATGGTGGCTCAGTGGTTACCACTGTATATGGCAGTATGGTGGCTCAGTGGTTACCACTGTATATGTGGTAGTATGGTGGCTCAGTGGTTAGCACTGTATATGTGGTAGTATGGTGGCTCAGTGGTTAGCACTGTATATGTGGTAGTATGGTGGCTCAGTGGTTACCACTGTATATGGCAGTATGGTGGCTCAGTGGTTAGCACTGTATATGTGGCAGCATGGTGGCTCAGTGGTTAGCACTGTATATGTGGTAGTATGGTGGCTCAGTGGTTAGCACTGTATATGTGGTAGTATGGTGGCTCAGTGGTTAGCACTGTATATGTGGTAGTATGGTGGCTCAGTGGTTACCACTGTATATGGCAGTATGGTGGCTCAGTGGTTAGCATTTGGGTTCTGGGTTCACATCCCAGGTCCTTCAGTTATGACAAGGTTGGTAAAATTTCTATGTAGCATTCATGCAGCAGATATATAATTCATATGATGCTGCAGCAGCTGTAGTGTAGTACATAGGAAACACAAGTGAATTCACAGCTGAGTGATATCTATATGTACATGAGTGTAAGGCAGGCCGCGGCCATGATATCTTATATAATAGTCACCATGTGCAGCAGCTAGTATCTCTCTCTCCTGGAGCTGTGAGGGCAGATGATGTCACTTCCTCCTCTAATGCCCTTACATGGCAGGCTGTGAGGGCAGATGACATCACTTCCTCCTCTAATGCCCTTACATGGCAGGCTGTGAGGGCAGATGACATCACTTCCTCCTCTAATGCCCTTACATGGCAGGCTGTCAGGGCAGATGACATCACTTCCTCCTCTAATGCCCTTACATGGCAGGCTGTCAGGGCATATGACATCACTTCCTGTACTCGCTCAAAGAGTTTAGGAGAACTACAGACAAGGTGAGACAATGGGGATACTCGCTGACAAAGCAGACATGGCCCAAACAAGTCTGTGCGGATTTTTGGAACACGATGACAGGTCCGTAATATTATCCAGCATCTACAGAGTATAAACTAATCCAAAGTGTAATATAGAGGAGTGTATATAGTATAATGTATATAGTATAGTGTAATATAGAGGAGTGTATATATATATATATATAGTATAGTGTAATATAGAGGAGTGTATATATAGTATAGTGTAATATAGAGGAGTGTGTATATATAGTATAGTGTAATATAGAGGAGTATATATATATATAATATAGTGTAATATAGAGGAGTATGTATATATAGTATAGTGTAATATAGAGGAGTGTATATATAGTATAGTGTAATATAGAGGAGTGTATATAGTATAGTGTAATATAGAGGAGTATATATAGTATAGTGTAATATAGAGGATTATATATATAGTATAGTGTAATATAGAGGAGTATATATATAGTATAGTGTAATATAGAGGAGTGTATATATATAGTATAGTGTAATATAGAGGAGTGTATATATAGTATAGTGTAATATAGAGGAGTATATATAGTATAGTGTAATATAGAGGAGTGTATATATATAGTATAGTGTAATATAGAGGAGTGTGTATATATAGTATAGTGTAATATAGAGGAGTGTATATATATAGTATAGTGTAATATAGAGGAGTGTATATAGTATAGTGTAATATAGAGGATTATATATATAGTATAGTGTAATATAGAGGAGTGTATATATATAGTATAGTGTAATATAGAGGAGTGTGTATATATAGTATAGTGTAATATAGAGGAGTGTATATATATAGTATAGTGTAATATAGAGGAGTGTATATATAGTATAGTGTAATATAGAGGAGTATGTATATATAGTATAGTGTAATATAGAGGAGTATGTATATATAGTATAGTGTAATATAGAGGAGTATGTATATATAGTATAGTGTAATATAGAGGAGTGTGTATATATAGTATAGTGTAATATAGAGGAGGAGTGTATATAGTATAGTGTAATATAGAGGATTATATATATAGTATAGTGTAATATAGAGGAGTATATATATAGTATAGTGTAATATAGAGGAGTGTATATATAGTATAGTGTAATATAGAGGAGTATGTATATATAGTATAGTGTAATATAGAGGAGTATGTATATATAGTATAGTGTAATATAGAGGAGTGTATATATATAGTATAGTGTAATATAGAGGAGTGTGTATATATAGTATAGTGTAATATAGAGGAGTGTGTATATATAGTATAGTGTAATATAGAGGAGTATGTATATATAGTATAGTGTAATATAGAGGAGTGTATATATAGTATAGTGTAATATAGAGGAGTATGTATATATAGTATAGTGTAATATAGAGGAGTGTTTATAGTATAATGTATATAGTATAGTGTAATATAGAGGAGTATATATATATATAATATAGTGTAATATAGAGGAGTATGTATATATAGTATAGTGTAATATAGAGGAGTGTGTATATATAGTATAGTGTAATATAGAGGAGTATATATATATATATATAATATAGTGTAATATAGAGGAGTATGTATATATAGTATAGTGTAATATAGAGGAGTATGTATATATAGTATAGTGTAATATAGAGGAGTGTATATATAGTATAGTGTAATATAGAGGAGTGTATATATAGTATAGTGTAATATAGAGGAGTGTGTATATATAGTATAGTGTAATATAGAGGAGTATGTATATATATAGTATAGTGTAATATAGAGGAGTGTATATAGTATAGTGTAATATAGAGGAGTGTATATATAGTATAGTGTAATATAGAGGAGTATATATAGTATAGTGTAATATAGAGGAGTGTATATATAGTATAGTGTAATATAGAGGAGTGTGTATATATAGTATAGTGTAATATAGAGGAGTGTGTATATATAGTATAGTGTAATATAGAGGAGTATCTATATATAGTATAGTGTAATATAGAGGAGTGTATATAGTATAATGTATATAGTATAGTGTAATATAGAGGAGTATATATATATATATATATAATATAGTGTAATATAGAGGAGTATGTATATGTAGTATAGTGTAATATAGAGGAGTATATATATAGTATAGTGTAATATAGAGGAGTGTATATATAGTATAGTGTAATATAGAGGAGTATATATATAGTATAGTGTAATATAGAGGAGTGTATATAGTATAGTGTAATATAGAGGAGTGTGTATAGTATAGTGTAATATAGAGGAGTATCTATATATAGTATAGTGTAATATAGAGGAGTGTATATATATAGTATAGTGTAATATAGAGGAGTGTATATAGTATAGTGTAATATAGAGGAGTATGTATATATAGTATAGTGTAATATAGAGGAGTGTATATATATATAATGTAGTGTAATATAGAGGAGTATGTATATATAGTATAGTGTAATATAGAGGAGTGTATATATAATATAGTGTAATATAGAGGAGTGTATATATAGTATAGTGTAATATAGAGGAGTGTATATAGTATAGTGTAATATAGAGGTGTGTGTGTATATAATGTATATAGTCTAATATAGAGGAGTATGTATATATAGTATAGTGTAATATAGAGGAGTATGTATATATAGTATAGTGTAATATAGAGGAGTATCTATATATAGTATAGTGTAATATAGAGGAGTGTATATAGTATAATGTATATAGTATAGTGTAATATAGAGGAGTATATATATATATATATATATATATATATATAATATAGTGTAATATAGAGGAGTATGTATATGTAGTATAGTGTAATATAGAGGAGTATATATATAGTATAGTGTAATATAGAGGAGTGTATATAGTATAGTGTAATATAGAGGAGTGTATATAGTATAGTGTAATATAGAGGAGTATGTATATATAGTATAGTGTAATATAGAGGAGTGTATATATATATAATGTAGTGTAATATAGAGGAGTGTGTATATATAGTATAGTGTAATATAGAGGAGTGTGTATATATAGTATAGTGTAATATAGAGGAGGAGTGTATATATAGTATAGTGTAATATAGAGGAGTGTATATATAGTATAGTGTAATATAGAGGAGTGTATATATATAGTATAGTCTAATATAGAGGAGTATGTATATATAGTATAGTGTAATATAGAGGAGTATGTATATATAGTATAGTGTAATATAGAGGAGTATCTATATATAGTATAGTGTAATATAGAGGAGTGTATATAGTATAATGTATATAGTATAGTGTAATATAGAGGAGTATATATATATATATATAATATAGTGTAATATAGAGGAGTATGTATATGTAGTATAGTGTAATATAGAGGAGTATATATATAGTATAGTGTAATATAGAGGAGTGTATATATAGTATAGTGTAATATAGAGGAGTATATATATAGTATAGTGTAATATAGAGGAGTGTATATAGTATAGTGTAATATAGAGGTGTGTGTGTATATAATGTATATAGTCTAATATAGAGGAGTATGTATATATAGTATAGTGTAATATAGAGGAGTATGTATATATAGTATAGTGTAATATAGAGGAGTGTATATAGTATAATGTATATAGTATAGTGTAATATAGAGGAGTATATATATATATATATATAATATAGTGTAATATAGAGGAGTATGTATATGTAGTATAGCAGGCCCGGACTGACAATCTGGCAGGCCGGGCAAATGCCCGCTGGGCTGCTCAGATTGTCAATCCGAGGGCCGCCGACCAACCCCCCTCCGCTAGCCCTACCGGTTAAGGAGTTGGTGCGGCCGCTCTGCACCTGCTGCTGCTGTTGTCTGCTTACATTTTCCGTCATCAGCAGCCCGATGCAGACCGGCCCCGGAGTCTCCCAGCTCCAGCCCCGCGGCGCCTGCACCTCTCTCATCTACTGCTCTGTGGCCGGCAGTAACGGATGACGTCACACGTCCGCCGACGTGCAGTAGATGAGAGAGGTGCAGGCGCCGCGGGGCTGGAGCTGGGAGACTCCGGGGCCGGTCTGCATCGGGCTGCTGATGACGGAAAATGTAAGCAGCTAACGGCAGCGGACCAGAGAGGACCAGGAAGAATCTGCTGGATCCGAGGTGAGTATACTTTTGTTGTTTTTTACAATGTGGGGGCTGTACAGGGGGAAATGCCATGTGGGGGCTACAGAGGGCCACATATACTATGTGGGGGCTGCATGGGGGGGGGGGGGATAATATGTTGGGGCTATACTATGTGGGGGCTGACTACACGGGGACCTATACTATGTGGGGGGCTACACGGGGGGGGGTAATATGTTAGGGGCTATACTATGTGAGGGCTGGCTACACAGGGACCTATACTATGTGGGGGGCTACACGGGGGGGGGGGGGGTAATATGTTAGGGGCTATACTATGTGGGGGCTGACTACACAGGGACCTATACTATGTGGGGGGCTACACGGGGGGGGGGGGTAATATGTTAGGGGCTATACTATGTGGGGGCTGGCTACACAGGGACCTATACTATGTGGGGGGCTACACGGGGGGGTAATATGTTAGGGGCTATACTATGTGGGGGCTGACTACACAGGGACCTATACTATGTGGGGGGCTACACGGGGGGGGGGATAAAATGTTGGGGGCTATTCTATGTGAGGGCTGGCTACACAGGGACCTATACTATGTGGGTGGGGTAATATATTGGGGCTATGCTATGTAAGGGCTGGCTACACAAGGACCTATACTATGTGCGGGGCTACATGGGAAGGGGGTAATATGTTGGGGCTATACTATGTGGGGGCTGGCTACACAGGGTCCTATACTACATGGGGGGGTAATATATTGGGGCTATGCTATGTAAGGGCTGGCTACACAAGGACCTATCTTATGTGCGGGCTACATGGGAAGGGGGTAATATGTTGGGGCTATACTATGTGGGGGCTGACTACACAGGGACCTATACTATGTGGGGGCCTAAAGGGGGGGGGGATAATATGTTGGAGGGCTATACTATGTGGGGGCTGACTACACAGGGACCTATACTATGTGGGGCCTACGGGGGGGTTAATTTCTTGGGGGCTATACTATGTGGGGGCTGGTTACACAGGGACCTATACTATGTGGGGGGCTACACCGGGGCGGGAATAATATTTTGGGGCTATGCTATGTGGGGGCTGGCTACACAGGGACCAATACTATGTGGGGAGCTACATGGGGGGTAATATTTTGGGGCTATGCTATGTGGGGGCTGGCTACACAGGGACCTATACTATGTGCGGGGCTTCATGGGGAGGGGGTAATATATTGGGGTTATGCTATGTGGGGGCTGGCTACACAGGGACCTATACTATGTAGGGGCTACAAAGGTAGGATATACTTTGTGGGCTACACAGGGGAAAGGGCTATATTATGTGGGACTGCACAGGGCATCTATATTATGTGTGGGGGGCTATATTTTTTATGGGCTGCATATGGGGACCTGTGCTATATAAGTTCTGCTCAGTGGGACCTATGGTATATGGGGACTGCTGCTCAGGGGAGCCTACTATAGGGGAGCATTGAAGTTGCCTATATAATGACATAGCACAGAGAGGGTCTAATACTATATAGGCACACGGAGCTGCCTGACTACTATTTGGAGGCACATATTGGGCCTGACTGCTTATGTGGGAGCACAGAGGGGGCATTGTTACTGTGTAAAGCAATGGGGAATATAGGGTTATGATGAGGTATAAGGTTAGGTTGGTGCTGGAACGTGGAGCCTAAAGTGTTTGTCTCGCAGATTCTGGGGAGAAGAGTCATGGCTGGAGAAATCTTCATGATGGGCTGAGCCAGATGGAAAGAACAGACAACTTTGACTACCAAGAACGTCACTTATGATTCATGTAGGAAGACGCCTCCTGTAAGTCACTGGATGTAACTGCACAATCATGCATAATCACTTTTTGGGTGCATTCACACGTACAGGATCTGCTGCATATTTGATGCTGGGTTCCGTCATTGAGTAACAAAGATATCTGCAGCATGAAATCTGCTGCAGATCCTATATGTGTGAACACACTCTTAAGGTCTGTAGATCCTTTGTATAGCTGCATCTCTACCTCTATGTGGTCACTGCTAGAGATGAGTGACCTTACAGTAAGTTTAGGTTCACATTAACCCAAATCCTCTGAAATTCATCTCTGGTCAATGCTGAGGTAGAATATTGCATTTTATATACTGGTGCTATAAAGGGAATATTATTAATAGACAGTACAGCAGTATTATCCAGTCACTGTATGACGGCAGTGGTCATGGTATTATTTGTCCTGTACTCATTTTATTGGTAATACTTGTGTTCCCGTAGTGGATTTATTCAGTGACAGCATAGTGGTATTAGTCATGTTGTAGTGATGATGGTAGTTGATGTATTATCTGTTACTTGTATACTGTAATAATGGTAGTATCAGTCTCTTTATAATTGGCCAGTAACAGTAATGATGATATTCGCTTCCTGTATACTGGTGTTTTTTGGTAACTATAATAGCTATTTAGAGATATACAGTATTATCATGCATAGAAAATTGTCTTACCAGTGCTAACATTATACAGGAAATGTGTAATATTATTTTACATATCCTAACAATTTCCCTAGGACCCTACTTATATATATTATCACTGCTGTAACCTGTTGTTGCATAATAGATAGATAGATAGATAGATAGATAGATAGATAGGAGATAGATAGATAGATAGATAGGAGATAGGAGATAGATAGATAGATAGATAGATAGATAGGAGATAGAGAGATAGATAGATAGGAGATAGATAGATAGGAGATAGATAGAGAGATAGATAGATAGATAGATAGATAGGAGATAGATAGATAGATAGATAGATAGATAGGAGATAGATAGATAGGAGATAGATAGATAGGAGATAGATAGAGAGATAGATAGATAGATAGATAGATAGGAGATAGATAGATAGATAGATAGATAGGAGATAGATAGATAGATAGATAGATAGGAGATAGATAGGAGATAGATAGATAGATAGATAGATAGATAGATAGATAGATAGATAGATAGATAGATAATAGATAGATAAATAGACTTTGGACCATTCCCGTCAATGGAACTGAGCTGCAATACAACACAACCTAAGGACACAGTGTGATATGGTATGTGGGCTGGAGGGGTGTGAGTGCCAGGGCTGATTTTCAGTCCCAGTCCGGCCCTGTAGTATAGTGTAATATAGAGGAGTATATATATAGTATAGTGTAATATAGAGGAGTATATATATAGTATAGTGTAATATAGAGGAGTGTATATATAGTATAGTGTAATATAGAGGAGTATATATATAGTATAGTGTAATATAGAGGAGTGTATATAGTATAGTGTAATATAGAGGAGTGTGTATAGTATAGTGTAATATAGAGGAGTATCTATATATAGTATAGTGTAATATAGAGGAGTGTATATAGTATAGTGTAATATAGAGGAGTGTATATAGTATAGTGTAATATAGAGGAGTATGTATATATAGTATAGTGTAATATAGAGGAGTGTATATATATATAATGTAGTGTAATATAGAGGAGTATGTATATATAGTATAGTGTAATATAGAGGAGTGTATATATAATATAGTGTAATATAGAGGAGTGTATATATAGTATAGTGTAATATAGAGGAGTGTATATAGTATAGTGTAATATAGAGGTGTGTGTGTATATAATGTATATAGTCTAATATAGAGGAGTATGTATATATAGTATAGTGTAATATAGAGGAGTATGTATATATAATATAGTGTAATATAGAGGAGTGTATATATAGTATAGTGTAATATAGAGGAGTATATATAGTATAGTGTAATATAGAGGAGTATGTATATATATAGTATAGTGTAATATAGAGGAGTGTATATAGTATAGTGTAATATAGAGGAGTGTATATATATAGTATAGTGTAATATAGAGGAGTGTATATATATAGTATAGTGTAATATAGAGGAGTGTATATATAGTATAGTGTAATATAGAGGAGTGTATATATATAGTATAGTGTAATATAGAGGAGTGTGTATATATAGTATAGTGTAATATAGAGGAGTGTGTATATATAGTATAGTGTAATATAGAGGAGTGTATATATATAGTATAGTGTAATATAGAGGAGTGTATATATAGTATAGTGTAATATAGAGGAGTGTATATATAATATAGTGTAATATAGAGGAGTGTATATATAGTATAGTGTAATATAGAGGAGTGTATATATATATAATGTAGTGTAATATAGAGGAGTATGTATATATAGTATAGTGTAATATAGAGGAGTGTATATATAATATAGTGTAATATAGAGGAGTGTATATATAGTATAGTGTAATATAGAGGAGTGTATATAGTATAGTGTAATATAGAGGTGTGTGTGTATATAATGTATATAGTCTAATATAGAGGAGTATGTATATATAGTATAGTGTAATATAGAGGAGTATGTATATATAATATAGTGTAATATAGAGGAGTGTATATATAGTATAGTGTAATATAGAGGAGTATATATAGTATAGTGTAATATAGAGGAGTATGTATATATATAGTATAGTGTAATATAGAGGAGTGTATATAGTATAGTGTAATATAGAGGAGTGTATATATATAGTATAGTGTAATATAGAGGAGTGTGTATATATAGTATAGTGTAATATAGAGGAGTGTGTATATATAGTATAGTGTAATATAGAGGAGTGTATATATATAGTATAGTGTAATATAGAGGAGTGTATATATATAGTATAGTGTAATATAGAGGAGTGTATATATATAGTATAGTGTAATATAGAGGAGTGTGTATATATAGTATAGTGTAATATAGAGGAGTGTGTATATATAGTATAGTGTAATATAGAGGAGTGTATATAGTATAGTGTAATATAGAGGAGTGTATATATAGTATAGTGTAATATAGAGGTGTGTATATATAGTATAATGTAATATAGAGGAGTGTATATATAATATAGTGTAATATAGAGGAGGAGTGTATATAGTATAGTGTAATATAGAGGAGTATATATAGTATATTGTAATATAGAGGAGTGTATATATAGTATAGTGTAATATAGAGGAGTGTATATAGTATAGTGTAATATAGAGGAGTGTATATAGTATAGTGTAATATAGAGGAGGAGTGTATATATAGTATAGTGTAATATAGAGGAGTGTATATAGTATAGTGTAATATAGAGGAGTGTATATAGTATAATGTATATAGTATAGTGTAATATAGAGGAGTATATATATATATAATATAGTGTAATATAGAGGAGTGTATATATAGTATAGTGTAATATAGAGGAGGAGTGTATATATAGTATAGTGTAATATAGAGGAGTGTATATATAGTATAGTGTAATATAGAGGAGTGTATATAGTATAGTGTAATATAGAGGATTATATATAGTATAGTGTAATATAGAGGAGTATATATAGTATAGTGTAATATAGAGGAGTGTATATAGTATAGTGTAATATAGAGGAGGAGTGTATATATAGTATAGTGTAATATAGAGGAGTATATATAGTATAGTGTAATATAGAGGAGTGTATATAGTATAGTGTAATATAGAGGAGTGTATATATAATATAGTGTAATATAGAGGAGTATATATATAGTATAGTGTAATATAGAGGAGTGTATATATAGTATAGTGTAATATAGAGGAGTGTGTATATATAGTATAGTGTAATATAGAGGAGTATATATAGTATAGTGTAATATAGAGGAGTGTGTATATATAGTATAGTGTAACATAGAGGAGTATGTATATATATAGTATAGTGTAATATAGAGGAGTATATATAGTATAGTGTAATATAGAGGAGTGTATATAGTATAGTGTAATATAGAGGAGTGTATATAGTATAGTGTAATATAGAGGAGGAGTGTATATATAGTATAGTGTAATATAGAGGAGTATATATAGTATAGTGTAATATAGAGGAGTGTGTATATATATATAGTATAGTGTAATATAGAGGAGTGTATATATAGTATAGTGTAATATAGAGGAGTGTATATAGTATAGTGTAATATAGAGGAGTGTATATATATAGTATAATGTAATATAGAGGAGTATGTATATATAGTATAGTGTAATATAGAGGAGTGTGTATATATATAGTATAGTGTAATATAGAGGAGTGTGTATATATATAGTATAGTGTAATATAGAGGAGTGTATATAATATAGTGTAATATAGAGGAGTATGTATATATAGTATAGTGTAATATAGAGGAGTGTATATAGTATAGTGTAATATAGAGGAGGAGTGTATATATAGTATAGTGTAATATAGAGGAGTATATATAGTATAGTGTAATATAGAGGAGTGTATATAGTATAGTGTAATATAGAGGAGTGTATATATAGTATAGTGTAATATAGAGGAGTGTGTATATATATAGTATAGTGTAATATAGAGGAGTGTGTATATATATAGTATAGTGTAATATAGAGGAGTGTATATAATATAGTGTAATATAGAGGAGTATGTATATATAGTATAGTGTAATATACAGGAGTGTATATAGTATAGTGTAATATAGAGGAGGAGTGTATATATAGTATAGTGTAATATAGAGGAGTATATATAGTATAGTGTAATATAGAGGAGTATATATAGTATAGTGTAATATAGAGGAGTATATATAGTATAGTGTAATATAGAGGAGTATATATAGTATAGTGTAATATAGAGGAGTGTATATGAGGACTTACACCGTGAATGTAAAACCAGTGATAGTGAATAAGGATCGGGCTCTGCAGCTGTTGTCCTTGTTCTTACATGAAGATTCACCATCAGTCTGTAAGAGTCTTCATGTAATACTGCACACAACCTGAGGACGGGGTGGCGCTGTTTCTGCAAGAAAGTAGCTTTAAAGGGATTGTCCAGGATTACAAAAACATTCATCCAGAAAGTTGTCTGTGGTTGTGTCTGGTATTACAGCTCAGCACCATGGAAGTAAATGTGGCTTAGCTGCAATACCGGACACAACCTGTGGGCAGATGTGGTGCTGTTTTTTGAGGAAAGCAGACATTTTTCTATCCCTCATTAAGAATAGAACACAGGCTCCTAGTCTTAGTGCATCTCCCCTGACTAGTATGGCGGCACCAGCTCAGTCCTGAGAAGTACGGCACGCCACGGCCGTGATTCGCTGACAGTGTACGACCTGATGCTATGTGATCCAATGATCCAATGTGATAATATTCCCTATGAAGAGCCGTATAGAGATGGATGGAGCTTATAGATATTATAAGAGTCGGAGATGGATGGAGCCTATAGATATATTATAGCCGGAGATGGATGGAGCCTATAGATATATTATAGCTGGAGATGGATGGAGCCTATAGATATTATACCCGGAGATGGATGGAGCCTAAAGATATTATAAGAGTCGGAGATGGATGGAGCCTATAGATATTATACCCGGAGATGGATGGAGCCTATAGATATAATAAGAGCCGGAGATGGAAGGAGCCTATAGATATATTATACCTGGAGATGGATGGAGCCTAAAGATATTATACCCGGAGATGGATGGAGCCTATAGATATATTATAGCCGGAGATGGATGGAGCCTATAGATATATTATAGCTGGAGATGGATGGAGCCTATAGATATATTATACCCGGAGATGGATGGAGCCTATAGATATATTATAGCCGGAGATGGATGGAGCCTATAGATATATTATAGCCGGAGATGGATGGAGCCTATAGATATATTATAGCTGGAGATGGATGGAGCCTATAGATATATTATACCCGGAGATGGATGGAGCCTATAGATATATTATAGCCGGAGATGGATGGAGCCTATAGATATTATAGCCGGAGATGGATGGAGCCTATAGATATTATACCCGGAGATGGATGGAGCCTAAAGATATTATACCCGGAGATGGATGGAGCCTATAGATATATTATACCCGGAGATGGATGGAGCCTATAGATATTATAGCCGGAGATGGATGGAGCCTATAGATATATTATACCCGGAGATGGATGGAGCCTATAGATATTATACCTGGAGATGGATGGAGCCTATAGATATTATACCCGGAGATGGATGGAGCCTATAGATATATTATACCCGGAGATGGATGGAGCCTATAGATATATTATACCTGGAAATGGATGGAGCCTAAAGATATTATACCCGGAGATGGATGGAGCCTATAGATATATTATACCCGGAAATGGATGGAGCCTAAAGATATTATACCCGGAGATGGATGGAGCCTATAGATATATTATACCCGGAGATGGATGGAGCCTATAGATATATTATACCTGGAGATGGATGGAGCCTATAGATATTATACCCGGAGATGGATGGAGCCTATAGATATATTATACCCGGAGATGGATGGAGCCTATAGATATATTATACCTGGAGATGGATGGAGCCTATAGATATTATAGCCGGAGATGAATGGAGCCTATAGATATATTATACCCGGAGATGGATGGAGCCTATAGATATTATAGCCGGAGATGAATGGAGCCTATAGATATATTATACCCGGAGATGGATGGAGCCTATAGATATTATACCCGGAGATGGATGGAGCCTATAGATATTATACCCGGAGATGGATGGAGCCTATAGATATATTATACCTGGAGATGGATGGAGCCTATAGATATTATAGCCGGAGATGGATGGAGCCTATAGGTATTATAGCCGGAGATGGATGGAGCCTATAGATATTATACCCGGAGATGGATGGAGCCTATAGATATTATAAGAGCCGGAGATGGATGGAGCCTATAGATATATTATACCTGGAGATGGATGGAGCCTATAGATATTATACCCGGAGATGGATGGAGCCTATAGATATTATAGCCGGAGATGGAAGAAGCCTATAGATGGATGGAGCCTATAGATATTATAGCCGGAGATGGATGGAGCCTATAGATATTATAGCCGGAGATGGATGGAGCCTATAGATATAATAAGAGCCGGAGATGGAAGGAGCCTATAGATATAATAAGAGCCGGAGATGGATGGAGCCTATAGATATTATAGCCGGAGATGGAAGGAGCCTATAGATATATTATAGCCGGAGATGGATGGAGCCTAAAGATATTATAGCTGGAGATGGATGGAGGCTATAGATATTATACCCGGAGATGGATGGAGCCTATAGATATTATAGCTGGAGATGGATGGAGGCTATAGATATTATACCCGGAGATGGATGGAGCCTATAGATATTATAGCCGGAGATGGAAGGAGCCTATAGATATTATAGCCGGAGATGGATGGAGCCTATAGATATTATACCCGGAGATGGATGGAGCCTATAGATATATTATAGCCGGAGATGGATGGAGCCTATAGATATATTATAGCCGGAGATGGATGGAGCCTATAGATATTATAGCCGGAGATGGATGGAGCCTATAGATATATTATAGCCGGAGATGGATGGAGCCTATAGATATATTATACCTGGAGATGGATATTATACCTGGAGATGGATGGAGCCTATAGATATATTATAGCCGGAGATGGAAGGAGCCTATAGATATTATAGCCGGAGATGGATGGAGCCTATAGATATATTATACCCGGAGATGGATGGAGCCTATAGATATAATAAGAGCCGGAGATGGATGGAGCCTATAGATATATTATACCCGGAGATGGATGGAGCCTATAGATATTATACCCGGAGATGGATGGAGCCTATAGATATTATACCCGGAGATGGATGGAGCCTATAGATATATTATACCTGGAGATGGATGGAGCCTATAGATATTATAGCCGGAGATAGATGGAGCCTATAGATATTATAGCCGGAGATGGATGGAGCCTATAGATATTATAGCTGGAGATGGATGGAGCCTATAGATATTATAGCCGGAGATGGATGGAGCCTATAGATATTATAAGAGCCGGAGGTGGATGGAGCCTATAGATATTATACCCGGAGATGGATGGAGCCTATAGATATTATACCCGGAGATGGATGGAGCCTATAGATATTATACCCGGAGATGGATGGAGCCTATAGATATTATAAGAGCCGGAGATGGATGGAGCCTATAGATATATTATAGCCGGAGATGGATGGAGCCTATAGATATTATACCCGGAGATGGATGGAGCCTATAGATATATTATAGCCGGAGATGGATGGAGCCTATAGATATTATAGCCGGAGATGGATGGAGCCTATAGATATTATAGCCGGAGATGGATGGAGCCTAAAGATATTATAAGAGCCGGAGATGGATGGAGTCTATAGATATTATACCCGGAGATGGATGGAGCCTATAGATATTATACCCGAAGATGGATGGAGCCTATAGATATATTATAGCCGGAGATGGATGGAGCCTATAGATATTATAGCTGGAGATGGATGGAGCCCATTACCAGCATATCACCAGAATACAGCGCCTCCTCCATGATAAGTACTGGCGAGTGCCCATTACCAGCATACAGCACCTCCTCCTCCATGATAAGTACTGGCGAGTGCCCATTACCAGAATACAGCGCCTCCTCTTCCATGATAAGTACTGGTGAGCGCCCATTACCAGAATACAGCGCCTCCTCTTCCATGATAAGTACTGGCGAGCGCCCATTACCAGCATACAGTGCCTCCTCCATGATTAGTACTGGCGAGCGCCCATTACCAGCATACAGCGCCTCCTCTTCCATGATTAGTACTGGCGAGCGCCCATTACCAGCATACAGCGCCTCCTCCATGATTAGTACTGGCGAGCGCCCATTACCAGCATACAGCGCCTCCTCCTCCATGATAAGTACTTGCGAGCGCCCATTACCAGCATACAGTGCCTCCTCCATGATAAGTACTGGCGAGCGCCCATTACCAGCATACAGCAGCCTTCTCTTCCATGATAAGTACTGGCGAGCTCCCATTACCAGCATACAGCGCCTCCTCCATGTTAAGTACTGGCGAGCGCCCATTACCAGCATACAGCGCCTCCTCCATGTTAAGTACTGGCGAGCGCCCATTACCAGCATACAGTGCCTCCTCCATGTTAAGTACTGGCGAGCGCCCATTACCAGTATACAGCGCCTCCTCCATGATAAGTACTGGCGAGCGCCCATTACCAGCATACAGCGCCTCCTCCTCCATGATAAGTACTGGCGAGCGCCCATTACCAGTATACAGCGCCTCCTCTTCCATGATAAGTACTGGCGAGTGCCCATTACCAGTATACAGCGCCTCCTCTTCCATGATAAGTACTGGTGAGCGCCCATTACCAGCATACAGCACCTCCTCCTCCATGATAAGTACTGGCGAGTGCCCATTACCAGTATACAGCACCTCCTCCATAATTAGTACTGTCCAGCGCCCATTACCAGCATACAGTGCCTCCTCCTCCGTTAGTACTGGCGAGCGCCTATTACCAGCATACAGCGCCTCCTCCTCCGTTAGTACTCATGAGTGCCCATTACCAGCATACAGCGCCTCCTCCTCCATGATAAGTACTGGCAAGTGCCCATTACCAGCATACAGTGTGTCCTCCACGATAAGTACTGGCGAGCGCCCATTACCAGCATACAGCGCCTCCTCCTCCATGATAAGTACTGGCAAGTGCCCATTACCAGCATACAGTGTGTCCTCCATGATAAGTACTGGCGAGCTCCCATTACCAGCATACTGCGCCTCCTCCATGATAAGTACTGGCGAGCTCCCATTACCAGCATACAGTGTGTCCTCCATGATAAGTACTGGCGAGCGCCCATTACCAGCATACAGCGCCTCCTCCTCCATGATAAGTACTGGCGAGCTCCCATTACCAGCATACAGTGTGTCCTCCATGATTAGTACTGGCGAGCGCCCATTACCAGCATACAGTGCCTCCTCCATGATAAGTACTGGCGAGCGCCCATTACCAGCATACAGCGCCTCCTCCATGTTTAGTACTGGCGAGCGCCCATTACCAGCATACAGCGCTTCCTCCATGATAAGTACTGGCGAGCGCCCATTACCAGCATACAGCACCACCTCCTCCATGATAAGTACTGGCAAGCGCCCATCACCAGCATACAGCGCCTCCTCCATGATAAGTACTGGCGAGCGCCCATTACCAGCATACAGCACCTCCTCCTCCATGATTAGTACTGGCGAGCGCCCATTACCAGCATACAGCGCCCACAATTACATGATGGGTAGAATAATTAGTCCAAAACCCAATGTTTACCAGAGAGGAGAGAACCACATAATGGAGGCAGCTGTCTGACACCCAAAGGAAAGGCTTATCGTCTCTTCTCTCCTCGCAGCCTAGCTACTTTCCATACAGAAAAAACTACAACAATTCAGGAGCTGGAAGGAGATGACTAATATTGTGCGTACGGCTGGAAGATACAGGGATGATGGGAGTTATACTGGGAGGATGGAAGTTATACTGGGATGATGGGACCTGTCGGGGGATCATGGGAGTTGTACAGGAAGGATGGCAGTTGTGCGGGGGATGGTGGGAGTTGTGCGGGGGATGGTGGGAGTTGTGCGGGGGATGGTGGGAGTTGTGCGGGGGATGGTGGGAGTTGTGCGGGGGATGGTGGGAGTTGTGCGGGGGATGATGGGAGTTGCGCGGGGATGATGGGAGTTGTGCGGGGGATGGTGGGAGTTGTACAGGAGGGATGGGAGTTGTACAGGAGGGATGGGAGTTGTGCGGGGATGGTGGGAGTTGTGCGGGGGATGATGGGAGTTGTGCGGGGACGGTGGGAGTTGTACAGGAGGGATGGGAGTTGTGCGGGGACGGTGGGAGTTGTACAGGAGGGATGGGAGTTGCGCGGGGGGACGGTGTGAGTTGCGCGGGGGGACGGTGTGAGTTGCGCGGGGGGACGGTGTGAGTTGCGCGGGGGGACGGTGTGAGTTGCGCGGGGGGGACGGTGTGAGTTGCGCGGGGGGACGGTGTGAGTTGCGCGGGGGGACGGTGTGAGTTGCGCGGGGGGGACGGTGTGAGTTGCGCGGGGGGACGATGGGAGTTGCGCGGGGGGACGATGGGAGTTGCGCGGGGGGACGATGGGAGTTGCGCGGGGGGACGATGGGAGTTGTAGATTTGGGGCCATTCCTCTGTGCTGGGGCTCCTTGTCCTTGGGAAGCAGAATGTGCACCTGCCGACTCGGCTGCGTCTCCCGGTACAAGGTGTGGGAGGAATCAGCCGGGAGAATCTCTGTGCACGCCGGGCAGACACCGATCACCGTTATCAATATTTCATCCGATAGGGAATTAGGGAAATGATTGTGATTCTGCCGTCCCTGTTCTCCGCTACAACCTGTGCCGAGCCGCAATCTCTGCTCTGAATTGTTATTACATGATATACTATCTCCTGGGCGTCTTATTACATTAAGGATCAGGGATTGTAGAACAATTGGTTTCAAACTCAGCGACTTTAAGTGGAAATAAGAGACTTAATAGATTTGTAAATCCAGGCAGCTGCAGCCCTAACTCCCCCCTGCTGCAAGAAGAGACTGCTGGAGGAGGAGGAGGAGGAGGAGGATGGCAGCCAGGGGGTTAAAGCACACAGCTCAGTCATCCAATCAAGTGTCACCCCAGGGAGGGATCCGACCAATAGCAGGGCGGCGGAGGCCGAGCCTTCTCTGCCATTGGCTGCGGTGGGACAGGCATGGAATGAGGGAAAGGATGGGAGAGAGTTTTCCCACTGACTTGGTGCTTGTGAATCCTGCAGGTAACGAGACACTTAGAAGCCGAGAGAGACACAAGGAGGAGCGGAGGCGAGAAGGAAGACGGATCTGATAGAGAGAGGAAGGCGAGCAGGGAGAGAGGCCGGCAGCGATCGCTGCATCATCTCCATGGCCAGACAATGGCAACAAGCGCACACAGCCTGATCAGCCTCGGCAAAAAGAAGCGAAAGAAAAGCAGCAGGATGTTCCCAGTGACCTTATAGGAGGCGGCACGCCGGGCTCCATCCACACAATGATTGACATCTAGCCAGGACCTGCACGGCTGTAGACGGACATGCTCGGCTGTAGACGGACACTAGCTGGAGACGTCTGTCTGTCTGTCAGGGGGTGCAGGGCTGCTGTGCACATCCTCCTCCTCCGGCCCCAGGTGACTTTCTGACCTGGAGATCCTCTCCTCGATCCCAAGGATTCATCATCTGGTTTTTTGGATTATTTTTCGTGGACAAAGACTAAAGACAAGAGGACAGATCGGCAGCTAATCTGCAACTTTGAGCCTGGCATCTGGGGAGCTCCAAGGCTCCGGGCAGGCGTCCTCCCCACGGCTGGAGCCCATCTCTTTCTGGTTTTCCTGCGTGTGATCATGGCTCAGGCTGTCGTGGACCTTTGATTGGCAGTGCCAAGGTGGTGTGTGGGGCCCCTCTGATATTGCCCTTTGGGTAAGCTCTTCTTCTTCTCTTAGCAGCATAGCCTCTCGTGCATTGATGTAAGATACAGGAGTAAAGTGGACAGCCTCCAGCTGTAACCCACACCATTGGCTTCTATAGATTCCTTCTGTCACTGCACGGGTATCATTTCTAGCAGACTGAAGTATAGACCAGTCCCTCTCCCTGTTAACCCTTTACGTACTCATCATCCCCAGAATCCCACAGCTGAACCCTGAATGGGTTAAACTTCTTCCCCTGCAATAATGCTGTAGGGCACCACTCCATTGACCTGTTCCTTGCTAAAGAGACCCACAAGGCATTGCTCCATTAATCACTTTATCGCCGGGTTTTATGTTCTCTGTGCACTGCAGAAAATCTAATAAACTCTGTGGAATGAGGTTGTGTTACCCCCATAAGTGCGGAGTCTGCCTGGTGCGGCTGCAACGGGGGCTTCTCACACTTGCTGAAGCTGGGTTAGCAGGCCATAGGCAGGGCTGGGGCGAGACATCAACGGCTGCACAATGGTAAGAGGTTCTGAAGCAGCTCAAAAACTCATCTCTGCAATCAGTATTAGAATAGAGCCCACCAGTACCCTTAATAGAGTGCTCCATTGAATAGAGCCCACCACTCCCGGGTCACCCAGTACCCTTCATGTATGGAAGGAATCAACAAACTCCATAGAATAGAGCCCACCACTCCCGGGTCACCCAGTACCCTTCATGTCCGGAAGGGATCAACAAACTCCATAGAATAGAGCCCACCACTCCCGGGTCACCCAGTACCCTTCATGTCTGGAAGGGATCAACAAACTCCATAGAATAGAGCCCACCACTCCCGGGTCACCCAGTACCCCTCATGTCCGGAAGGAATCAACAAACTCCATAGAATAGAGCCCACCACTCCCGGGTCACCCAGTACCCTTCATGTCCGGAAGGGATCAACAAACTCCATAGAATAGAGCCCACCACTCCCGGGTCACCCAGTACCCTTCATGTATGGAAGGAATCAACAAACTCCATAGAATAGAGCCCACCACTCCCGGGTCACCCAGTACCCTTCATGTATGGAAGGAATCAACAAACTCCATAGAATAGAGCCCACCACTCCCGGGTCACCCAGTACCCTTCATGTCTGGAAGGGATCAACAAACTCCATAGAATAGAGCCCACCACTCCCGGGTCACCCAGTACCCTTCATGTCTGGAAGGGATCAACAAACTCCATAGAATAGAGCCCACCACTCCCGGGTCACCCAGTACCCTTCATGTCTGGAGGGGATCAACAAACTCCATAGAATAGAGCCCACCACTCCCGGGTCACCCAGTACCCTTCATGTATGGAAGGAATCAACAAACTCCATAGAATAGAGCCCACCACTCCCGGATCACCCAGTACCCTTCATGTATGGAAGGGATCAACAAACTCCATAGAATAGAGCCCACCACTCCCGGGTCACCCAGTACCCTTCATGTCTGGAAGGGATCAACAAACTCCATAGAATAGAGCCCACCACTCCCGGGTCACCCAGTACCCTTCATTTCCGGAAGGGATCAACAAACTCCAATCCTCCAATCCCACTGAACTCCAAGTTGAGACAATGAGTGAATAATTGCTGCCATTAATGCGGCCACTTAGCGCCATCGCTCCAAGGAAGTTTCTTTTTCCCTCCCAGGGTAGAGTCCCTTTTTAGTCGGCTGTATAGTGGTCACCCGGCAGCCACGTCCGTCCATGAGGTATGAATAATGCTCTTTATTTTGGGACCAGGGAGGTAGAAGGGAACACGACGTTCAGCTGAGGACTCTGCACAATACGGCTAGGAAATCTTTTTTTTTTTTTTTGTACAATTTTTTTTTTTTCTAAACTAATTTCTTTATGGCTCAAGGTCCCTGAGGGCACTGCAGGCCGTCCCGAATAAAAGGGGGAAAAGAAGGAAAAAAAACAGAAGAAAATAATTGAATGAAGCCGGAGATGAGTTAATGGTAGCTGTGAATGGCACACTGGATGGAAGCACAGCTGTGCTGTCACGCTCCTATAGGCAAATTAGAGTTTCCCTCATGCCCTCTGGCCCCATAACAGGTTGTTTATGGAAAATTAGAAAAGCACCAGGGCCCACTTAAATGCCGCAGCTAAGTCCTGCTGTGCAGCTCGGGGCTGGCCGACATGGCTGGATGGGGCTTTAAAAGCAAAATACTGAATGCTGAAAGATTCCGCTGTGACAACCTCCTTTTAATTTGCTATTGTAATTTTCTATTCCTTTAAATCTCTAGAAACTTCCATTGTTGTCAGAAGCAGCTGCAGTATCATCCAGCTGCTCCCGGTACACTACGGCCAACACTTCTCCAGTCTGGGCTGACTGGTTTTTTTAATGTTACATTTTGCATGAGCCGGATCATTGGCAGTCCCCCAGTCGTGGTGTGTCGTGCACGCCGGCTCTGGAGGCGCAGTGTAGGCACAATCCATGGTGCTCGCTTTTTTTTTCCCCTTGCCGTATTGATTGCATTAAAACAGTGATGTGTCTGCCAGGCAAAAAAAATCTCAATGTATCCTAAAGCAAAAGAGCTGGAATGTGAGATGCGGAGAGGTGGCAGCGGTTGTTATAGACGGGGTGTCATCGTCCGTGATTGATAGCGGCCCGTATGCTCCCACTAACCCTCACACTTCCAGTAAAGGGCTGAACTCTATGACATAATCCACCAGCTTCATTCTCAGTCTGTCTGAGAGCTTCTGTTCTCCAGTAAACCTGCTAGGAAAGCTAAGTGACAACCGTGGGGGAGAGATGCAGAACATTTGCTGGAAAGTTGTTGGGTTTTTTTCTCCTATTTTCCCGGGGGTGGAGAATATTGAAGATCCCAGTTTGATTGACTGCGTTGGCTTCAATATAATAATAATAGTTATTAAAGTCGCAGGTTTTCTGCCGGCCTGTTGGCACTGCCTACATTTCTGATGCCAAAGCAGCATTCACCTTGTCACTGCTAAGCAAGAGAAACAACAGCAAACAAACTCCTCATTCTTAGGCTGGAAATATCATTTGTGAGACTTGGATGTCTTCTTTTCCACCTGCCTTCCTCTTCTTCTCCTTCTTCACCTGCCTTCCTCTTCTTCTCCTTCTTCACCTGCCTTCTTCATCTTCTTCTTCACCTGCCTTCTTCATCTTCTCCTTCACCTGCCTCCTTCATCTTCTCCTTCTCCACCTGCCTTCCTCTTCTTCTCCTTCTCCACCTGCCTCCTTCTTCTTCTCCTTCTCCACCTGCCTCCTTCTTCTTCTCCTTCTCCACCTGCCTCCTTCATCTTCTCCTTCTCCACCTGCCTTCCTCTTCTTCTCCTTCTCCACTTGCCTTACTCATCTTCTCCTTCTCCACCTGCCTTCCTCTTCTTCTCCTTCTCCACCTGCCTCCTTCTTCTTCTCCTTCTCCACCTGCCTCCTTCATCTTCTCCTTCTCCACCTGCCTTCCTCTTCTTCTCCTTCTCCACTTGCCTTACTCATCTTCTCCTTCTCCACCTGCCTTCCTCTTCTTCTCCTTCTCCACCTGCCTTCCTCTTCTTCTCCTTCTCCACCTACCTTCCCCATCTTCTCCTTCTCCACCTTCCTTCCCCATCTTCTCCTTCTCCACTTGCCTTTCTCATCTTCTCCTTCTCCACCTGCCTCCTTCATCTTCTCCTTCTCCACCTTCCTTCCTCATCTTCTCCTTCTCCACCTACCTTCCTCATCTTCTCCTTCTCCACTTGCCTTACTCATCTTCTCCTTCTCCACCTGCTGCCTGTCAGCTCTCCTCTCCCACGGTGCACATTGTGGGGGCTTCTGCACTTACTCTCACTGCTCTTCTCTCTTCTCCCCCCTGAGATTTGGCGTGCATCTCAAAGATGACACAGTTTGTCAATCGATTGTGTTGTGTGCCAAGAAGAAATACCTCTAAATGTAAAGCAATGGCTGTTCTTCATGCCAATCTTACAAGCCATAGGCCAGGATGTAAACAGCTGGCATCTCCGGATAACCTTCTCAGCTAGCCTCTTTATAATTATATATATATATATAATTTTTTTTTTTTCTATGTCAAGTATTTTTTTATTTTCATATTGAAGTAAACCTGTCCAATTGTATGACAACCTGTGATGGAGAAGGTAGAAGGTCTCAGTGAGGACCCTCCTGGAAGGTTATATATAGACTGCCGTATGTTCTGATAAGTACTGACCTAGACAAATGACAGAGACTGACTCGACTGCGATACAACATTGGTGAACTCATTCAATATAAAGTCTACGATTCCGAAGCATCGCAGCAGCTCCAGGTAAAAAAACAGATGATGTAACACAGGCAATGACTAAGGACGGCTGCACATGGGATATTCTGGTCAGTATTTGATTAGTATTTGATTAGTATTTGATTAGTATTTGATTCGTATTTGATTCGTATTTGGTCAGTATTTGATTAGTATTTGATTCGTATTTGATTAGTATTTGATTAGTATTTGGTCAGTACCTGGTCAGTATTTGATTATTTTTTTGGTCAGTATTTGATTAGTACTTGGTCATTATTTTGTCAGTACTTGGTTACATTTTTGGTTAGATTTTTCCATAATAGTTTTCTCTGTATTAAGGTCCATTCCTGGTTTTAGCAAAAAATACTGTCAAAATACTAATCAAATACTAACTAAACTGCCACATGATATCCTAGCCTTGGGCGCCATTCCAATGGGTGTATTACAGAAGTGTATATGTACTATGATCACCAGACACATGTCAGTTCAGGACATAAGACTGGTGGTCCGACCAGGACTATACACATCTGAAGTACCGTACGCCAAAGAGGAGCCGGGCTTAGGTGTGATACAGAGGCATTTCTGCTTGTTTTATGGCCTCCAGTCTTGGCCCGACCATAGGTCTAATGACCTCTTTAGATGACCAGCTCTTCAGGTAACGGGGCTCCCAGACAGGTCATGACAAGTTACACTAGTGTGAACCAAGCCTGTGTCTTACAAAGGGTGAATCCCTTAAAAAGAGCTGATAAAGTATAAATGTTTCTGGTTCTCAGAGCCGGAGATGTGAGACACAGTGGAGATGATGGGGCGGACTTATCTATTACGCTCGCCTATAGATAAGATGACGTGAACATGTTAGTGTTACTTTCTTATTAGGTTGTAGATATGAAATGCAGTCGGACATTCGACCTAATAATTGATTGGGATTGTAGGTAACAGCTAATGTGGTCAATGATCCCGGGTGACAATGTCATGGCACACTCTACGAACATATATTCAATAAAGTGACACTTATGTATGCAGTAAAATGCAGGTCAATATTTATTAACCTATATAGCAACAATGCATTCAGTAGCGCTGTATAATAACTGTGATCACTCACGTTAGTCATATTGGGCCTAGCAGAGTAAATTCCCGATTCCACACCAGAGACAACCTCATAGAAAGCCAATGACCCTGGAATGACTGCAGGAGAACATATGTGTTCCATGTAAGCCTTATAATGTTACTTCTCCATTTTACATGCACACTAGGGAAATCTTTAGATGAATGTATGAGTATAATCGGGGTGAAGGATGGGACTGGAGAATTCAGGGGTAGGACATGAAATCACAGGATGGACATACAAGCTCCATGATGTCCTTGGCCACAGTCTGATCCACAAGCTCCACGGTGCCCCCAGCCAGACATGACCCCGGCCGCAGTCTGATCCATGAGCTCCACCCTGCCCCCAGCCAGACATGACCCCGGCCGCAGTCTGATCCATGAACTCCACCCTGCCCCCAGCCAGACATGACCCCAGCCACAGTCCAATCCACAAGCTCCACCCTGCCCCCAGCCAGACATGACCCCAGCCACAGTCAAATCCACAAGCTCCACCCTGCCCCCAGCCAGACATGACCCGAGCCGAAATCTGATCCATGAGCTCCACCCTGCCCCCAGCCAGACATGACCCCGGCCGCAGTCCAATCCACAAGCTCCAGGCTGCTCCTAGCCAGACATGACCCCGGCCGCAGTCCAATCCACAAGCTCCACCCTGCCCCCATCCAGACATGACCCCGGCCGCAGTCCAATCCACAAGCTCCAGGCTGCGCCTAGCCAGACATGACCCCGGCTGCAGTCTGATCCATGAGCTCCATGTTGCCCCCAACCAGACATGACCCAGGCCGCAGTCTGATCCATGAGCTCCATGCTGCCCCCAACCAGACATGACCCCGGCCGCAGTCTGATCCATGAGCTCCACGCTGCCCTCAGACAGACATGACCCCGGCCGCAATCTGATCCATGAGCTCCACCCTGCCCTCAGACAGACATGACCCCCGGCTGCAGTCTGATCCATGAGCTCCACGCTGCCCCCAGCCAGACATGACCCCGGATGCAGTCTGATCCATGAGCTCCACCCTGCCCCCAGCCAGACATGACCCCGGACGCAGTCTGATCCATGAGCTCCATGTTGCCCCCAACCAGACATGACCCCGGCCGCAATCTGATCCATGAGCTCCACCCTGCCCTCAGACAGACATGACCCCAGCCGCAATCTGATCCATGAGCTCCACCCTGCCCCCATCCAGACATGACCCCGGCCGCAGTCCAATCCACAAGCTCCAGGCTGCGCCTAGCCAGACATGACCCCGGTGGCAGTCTGATCCATGAACTCTACGCTGCCCCCAGCCAGACATGACCCCGGTCGCAGTCTGATCCATGAGCTCCACGCTGCCCCCAGCCAGACATGACCCCGACCGCAGTCTGATCCATGAGCTCCACCCTGCCCCAGCCAGACATGACCCCGGCCGCAATCTGATCCATGAGCTCCATGCTGCCCCCAACCAGACATGACCCCTGCTGCAATCTGATCAATGAACTCCACGCTGCCCTCAGACAGACATGACCCCGGCCGCAATCTGATCCATGAGCTCCACCCTGCCCCCAGCCAGACATGACCCTGGCCGCAATCTGATCCATGAGCCCCACGCTGCCCCCAGCCAGACATGACCCCGGCTGCAATCTGATCAATGAACTCCACGCTGCCCTCAGACAGACATGACCCCGGCCGCAATCTGATCCATGAGCCCCACGCTGCCCCCAGCCAGACATGACCCCGGCTGCAGTCTGATCCATGAGCTCCACCCTGCCCTCAGACAGACATGACCCCGGCCGCAATCTGATCCATGAGCCCCACGCTGCCCTCAGACAGACATGACCCCGGCCACAGTCATGAAATGTTTTTACTTTTTTCTCTTACTTTACTCCTTCTTGGTATAATATTAAAATGAATGCAATAGAAAGAGGGGGAAGCCTATCTACATGCGCGTAATTACAATATAACATTTATTGAATGGAGCGTGTTCATCATGCCGTCACCTTGGGCTACATACCGCACATAGCGCCCCACAACCGGATACATATTTGTGGTGATAATCACATGGACATGCAATGACTCTATGGCTCAGGGATGGGGAAAAATTTGATTTCACATTTCATCAAATTAGATGTTTTCACCCTTTGCCTCCGACATTAATATTACCCTATCCACAGGCACCTTGGCTGCGGAGCGTTCATATCATGTCCGCCCATGGAAAGCCTGAGGTGGAGAGAGATTGAGGTAAATATATGGTCATGTCGTGGAGTAGGGACTTGGGCTCTTATCAGTATCAGCGCCATAGGGGTCAGCAGTCTATTGCATTGTAAATCACTGCAGGCCCCATCAAGATTAAAAGTGGATCCTGGAGCCGAGAGGAAGACGCAATGGTTGTTCTCGCCCTCCACATAACCTTGTGCTTTATAAAACCTCTGTGCCATACACTTTCTATATTGGCAGATGCGACATTTTCACTCATAATACACAAGTGCCTGTATCCTACATTAACGTTCCCACCTGGCTCCTATTCATAGGCGTTACAGATGACGCTATGAAATGCGTGGGCCCGGGCTGCTGGACAGTCACCAGAGACCATGGCCTCACTTTATCTAGCCATATACACCGTTCTCTATAAATAAGATCACTCGGATACATAGCAGCCATTTCTAATGCACATTTATAATCTGAATGGGCACTTTCTTGTTGCTGTGCGCGTCGGACCGTGATGGATGGGGGAGACAGACTATAATAATATATGTATATAAGTGGTAAATGCTGATGATGTCATTGTTTATGAAGAGTGAAGTCATCGGGTCATTTATCACTAGGACAATTGTAAGGGCATGTGAAGCATACAGACAGCTGCTATAGGCAACCCCTAATGAGATGGGGCCCCCCGACATTGGCCCTAATCCCCAAAACAAACACAATGATATCAGACAAGAAACCATGGGCGACAGGACATCTCCACATGTACAGGGGGAGGGGGATCCCATAACCCCCTGCTGGAATAATGTTCTCCAGCCTGCGGCCCCAGCTGGTGTGACACTACAACAAGGTACGTGGGCACCTTCAAAACCAAAGAGTTGGTCAGGTGAAATTCAGCATGTCTGATGTCAGGAGGCCGCCATACCCATTACATAGCTGAATGTTCCCACTAAGAATGGCGGGACTATCTGGTACACGTCTAAGGCCTTATTTAAACATTCCGTAAATGTGTCCATAGCTCTACGGGTGGTATTACACTACATAATTTTGCGTTGATAAACGATCTCACATGACCGCTATGACGAACGATCTTAAATCGGTCACCCTATTACACAGGATTATGATTGTTACTTATGGTCGTTCTTGAGCTCATCCTTTCCTGGCTGATAGACCAAGGAACGTCCGAACGAGACATTATTACCAGAATCAAACGATCAACAATCTCTCAAATCTGAACGATCTAACGATTTTTCGACTGATCATCACCCGTGTAATACCACCCTAATTCAGGGTCCATTAAAATCCATTCGACTATTCACATCATCCACAGTTTTACGTCTCCACAATCAGTGCCACAAAAAAGCCGGAAATGTCCTAGAACGGGCCGTGATTGCGGCACAGATGAGCCAGTAGTCTATGGGATCCACACGTTATGTGTACATCCGCAAAAAATATGGATAACCTTGATTTAAGGATCACTTTGGTTTACCGATCACGTAATCAACAAACAATATGGATTAGGGACGCTATACGGATGTTTTTTCTTTGAGGATTTCTCACAGAACATACTGTACAGTCAGGAAAAATTACTGAACTTGTATGTATGTGTATGGTGAGAATAAGGGGGCCACCTACTACTCCTGTGCAGGGGATGACGTCCGCCATGCCTATACATTGGGGAGGGGGAGGCGTATCATGCTGTATAGATCCCAGTCGTCATTCTATGTCCTTGATTGTTTCATTGAAATCAAATGATGTGGTGTATATAGAAGATCTTGTATACCCGCTACATGACCCCCTGATGGTGTATTATACATGCACATACTTTATACTGTATGGTGTATATACTGTATACTGTCACCTAGGTTTCCCAGACTCATGAGTGATGAATCGACCTTACAGCCAGTGGTGGATGAGGAGTCTGTGATCTAGATATAAAAAGTCATTAAAATGTATCAAAAAGTTTGGTGCTAAAAGGAATAGTTCACAAAAAAATTCTATCAAATCAACTGGTAGTAGAAAGTAGCAGAGATTTGTAATTTACTTCTATTAAAAAACTCAGGTCTCTGCTGCCCCCTCTGTCCATGTCAGGAACTGTCGAGAGCAGGAGAGGTTTTCTATGGGGATTTGCTGCTGCTCTGGACAGTTCCTGACATGGACAGAGGTGGCAGCAGAGAACACTGTGTCGGACTAGAGAGAATAGACCACTTGCTGCAGGACATATAGCAGCTGATAAGTACTGGAAGACTGGAGGTTTTTTTTTTTTTAATAGAAGTAAATTACAAATCTCTGGCACTTTCTGGCACCAGGAGGTTTGAAAGAATGAGAATAGATAGAGAATGATTGGTGCCAGTGCGCCAATCATTCTCTACGGGCTTCCCACCATGCTGAGCTGGACAATGTTCTGAAGCTACAATTAATAGAGCGCTGCCGCACATGCTCAGTGTCTGACGATCATTTTGGAGGACATATGTTATATAAGCCCAGCGGTTAGATCTCCACTGTCCAGTGTGTTACCCCCAAACATGCAGGATGTCAATATCCCTTTAAATTCCTCATTCTCCACTCATTCATTGCCGCTCTAATCTTTCATCTTAAATAGCTGATAACAGAGAACACTAGACTGTGCTGGACTGAACAATGAATGGAACTATTACACCGAACGATAATCGGCCGAATCGCTTTGTGTAATAAATATAACGATCAGCCGATGACGACGATCATCAGCTGATCATTGATAAAGGTTTGCACCTATAATTGTCGAGCGCCGACCGCACATTGTACGTGTAATAGCGGTGTGCGGCCAGCGGCTGACGATTTACATTACCTGTCCAGGCTGCAGGGCTCCTCTTGCAGTCTTCTCCCCGGGTCCCGCGCACTCCAGCTTCAGAGCGGCCTGTCTCAGCTGAGGCAAGCCGCTCTGATGCTGGAGCGCAGAACCCGACGAAAAGACCGCAAGAGGAGCCCTGCAGCCTGGACAGGTAATGTATTAAGTAAAGCAAGGACATCGGTAACAATGTCCATGCGACCCTTGTTAATGATAATCGGGCCGTGTAATAGGCCCAGTAAACAAGCGCCGATCTAGCAGATCGGCGCTCGTTTACAGTTATCGGGGCCCTCATCGGCCCATGTAATAAGACCGTAACAAAAATCTGTAAATCGGTACTATCAGAAGGCTCCTGTACTGGCCGTATGAGAAGGCTCCTGTACTGGCCGTATGAGAAGGCTCCTGTAGCGGCGGCGTGAGAAGGTTCCCCTAGCGGCGGCCTGAGAAGGCTCCTGTAGCAGCAGCGTGAGAAGGTTCCCGTAGCGGCGGCCCGAGAAGGCTCCTGTAGGGGCAGCATGAGAAGGCTCCCGTAGCGGCACCGGTCTGAGAAGGCTCATGTAGCGGCGGTCTGTGAAGGTTTCCGTAGCGGCGGCCTGAGAAGGCTCCTGTAGGGGGGCATGAGAAGGCTCATGTAGTGGCGGTCTGAGAATGCTCCCGTAGTGGCGGCGGTCTGAGAAGGCTCCCGTAGCGGTGGCCTGAGAAGGCTCCCGTAGCGGCGGCCTGAGAAGGTTTCCGTAGCGGCGGCCTGAGAAGGCTCCTGTAGGGGGGCATGAGAAGGCTCATGTAGTGGCGGCCTGAGAAGGTTTCCGTAGCGGCGGCCTGAGAAGGCTCCTGTAGGGGGGCATGAGAAGGCTCCCGTAGCGGCGGCCTGAGAAGGTTTCCGTAGCGGCGGCCTGAGAAGGCTCCTGTAGCGGCGGTCTGAGAAGGCTCCCGTAGCGGCGGCCTGAGAAGGCTGTAGTAGCGGCGGCGTGGGAAGGCTCCCGTAGCGGCGGCGGTCTGAGAAGGCTCCCGTAGCGGCGGCCTGAGAAGGCTCCCGTAGCAGCGGCGTGGGAAGGCTCCCTTGTCGGCGGCGGTCTGAGAAGGCTCATGTAGCGGTGGTCTGAGAAGGTTTCCGTAGCGGCGGCCTGAGAAGGCTCCTGTAGCGGCGGTATGAGAAGGCTCCTGTAGCGGCGGTATGAGAAGGCTCCCGTAGCGGCGGTATGAGAAGGCTCCCGTAGCGGCGGCCCGAGAAGGCTCCCGTAGCGGCGGCGTGAGAAGGCTCCCGTAGCGGCCGTAATCCTGAATTATTTAGGGAACCTTGTGAATGTATTTCTTTTGTTCGGCCTAATGTCGGACTATTATTTATTTATAATTTTTATTGTTGGCCGCCTTGGTGGGTGATAATTATAAGCTGCAGGCCGTAATCCTGGACCATTACTAATGCATATTACATTGCACCGGGCCGGGGAACTGACAGCTAATGCTTCGCTCCTTTATCACTGATTTAATTTGGGCCGAGTTAAAAAATGTTAATAAAAGCCACATATTACACATTTTACCACCAGAGACTTAATTCCACCGACTCTCAGAGTGTAAAAAGAAAAATACATTGTAAAAAGAGACTCCGGGGATTATATCAGGGAGGCCGGTCATACGACTGCGAGGATACCCATACAGGCCCAGGGATTATATCAGGGAGGACGGTCATACGACTGCGAGGATACCCATACAGGCCCAGGGATTATAACAGGGAGGACGGTCATACGACTGCGAGGATACCCATACAGGCCTGGGGATTATATCAGGGAGGCCGGTCATACGACTGTGAGGATACCCATACAGGCCTGGGGATTATATCAGGGAGGCCGAGCATACGACTGCGGGAGAATGAGGAGCTGTAACAAATACTCATCCTCCCTGTGACATCACATGGCTGATGGCATCACTGATGATATTACAGCTGATGACATCACACTTTAGACATTTCAAACTTGCACCTTCACACATATCACTTCTGCTCTTTCACAGATATCACTATTACACACTCATATATCACTATTGCACACTCACACATATCACTGTTGGACTCTCACACATTTATCACTATTTCACACTCACACATATCACTGTTGCACACTCACACATATCACTGTTGCACACTCACACATCACTGTTGCACACTCACACATCACTATTGCACCTTCACACATATCACTGTTGCACTCTCACACATATCACTGTTGCACACTCACACATATCACTGTTGCACACTCACACATATCACTGTTGGACTCTCACACATTTATCACTATTTCACACTCACACATATCACTGTTGCACTCTCACACATATCACTGTTGCACTCTCACACATATCACTGTTGCACACTCACACATCACTGTTGCACAATCACACATCACTATTGCACCTTCACACATATCACTGTTGCACTCTCACACATATCACTGTTGCACACTCACACATATCACTGTTGCACACTCACACATATCACTGTTGGACTCTCACACATTTATCACTATTTCACACTCACACATATCACTGTTGCACACTCACACATCACTGTTGCACACTCACACATCACTATTGCACCTTCACACATATCACTGTTGCACTCTCACACATATCACTGTTGCACACTCACACATATCACTGTTGCACACTCACACATTTATCACTATTGCACGCACACATATTACTATTACACCTGACTTACATATTTTGGTTGGGCTTACCTCTATCCTACAGCATGTAGATGGGGTCATAGTTATTCTGTGTGCTTTTAGCCCCTCTGGGTCTCCCTCCAGCCCCTCCCCCTCCCCTATGTCTTTATAATTACTGGTTTATACTGGGTCTCCCTCCTGCCCCCCCCCCCCCCCCCGAAAACTTAAGAATAATGGAGTATCTTTCATCTATTGATATGAAATAATAATTAGTAACAATGCGTTTCCTTCCATCGATGTTTTCATGCCTGAACATAGCGGATCCCGAGAGGTGGAGATTGGTGAGCGCTGTCAGGCCGCCATTAATCACACATGCTTCAGATAGGTCATCAATGGCAAATCCGACAAATTCACTTTAAATGGCACCAGGAGATTTCCTGACTGATCCATCACTGGTGTTTAGGAGACTCAGTAACCGCATTTCTGATTGTACCGTAGGGGACTGTGGAGGCTGTGCCCCCGTGATCGGCCTCCTTACCCGAGAGGTAACTGCCCTGTGATCGGCCTCCTTACCCGAGAGGTAACTGCCCTGTGATCGGCCTCCTTACCCGAGAGGTAACTGCCCTGTGATCGGCCTCCTTACCCGAGAGGTAACTGCCCTGTGATCGGCCTTCTTACCTGAGAGGTAACTGCCTCATGATCGGCCTCCTTACCCGAGAGGTAACTGCCTCATGATTGGCCTCCTTACCCGAGAGGTAACTGCCCTGTGATCGGCCTCCTTACCCGAGAGGAAACTGCCCCGTGATCGGCCTCCTTACCCGAGAGGTAACTGCCCTGTGATCGGCCTCCATGAGGGGTCCAAGGAAAAGTCCAATGTAGTAAAAGTGTAAGAATGGGGAGGGATGTGAAGCCCCAAACCTCTTTCTCTGCCCCTATTGCTGCCCCCCAGCCGCATTGATGCCCCTTCCTGCATTAGGGTGACAGAGCGAGAAGGATCGGTGATCAGTATGCACAGACCTGGGGGGGGGGGTACAATATGGATCCACCTGTAGTAAGCCAACACTACAGCGCACTAATAAACACTGCTCCATCTGTACTAATCCAACAGGCAGTGCAGCCGTCACTAATCGTATCACTGCCCCTCACTTACCCCACACACATAGGGCAGGGTTGTCTCCATGGTAACACATCTGTTCCTCAGCAGCTTCCCTGTACTTTCCTCTATGTAAAGAACCTGGGAGATCATGGTCATGTGATCACAATAATGACATAATCGCAGGTCCTTAACATACAGGAAGTACAGAGCCTACAGTGGTAATGAAAAGGGGCCCTGACTGGTGTAGTCCCTGCCCTCCTCCCCCTCACCACACTGTGTCTCTGCCCTCCTCCCCCTCACCACACTGTGTCTCTGCCCTCCTCCCCCTCACCACACTGTGTCTCTGCCCTCCTCCCCCTCACCACACTGTGTCTCTGCCCTCCTCCCCCTCACCACACTGTGTCTCTGCCCTCCTCCCCCTCCCCACACTGTCTCTGCCCTCCTCCCCCTCCCCACACTGTGTCTCTGCCCTCCCCCCTCACCACACTGTGTCTCTGCCCTCCTCCCCCTCACCACACTGTGTCTCTGCCCTCCTCCCCCTCACCACACTGTGTCTCTGCCCTCCTCCCCCTCACCACACTGTGTCTCTGCCCTCCTCCCCCTCACCACACTGTGTCTCTGCCCTCCTCCCCCTCACCACACTGTGTCTCTGCCCGCCTCCCCCCCCACCCACACTGTGTCTCTGCCCTCCTCCCCCCTCACCACACTGTGTCTCTGCCCTCCTCCCCCTCCCCACACTGTGTCTCTGCCCTCCCCCCTCACCACACTGTGTCTCTGCCCTCCTCCCCCTCACCACACTGTGTCTCTGCCCTCCTCCCCCTCACCACACTGTGTCTCTGCCCTCCTCCCCCTCACCACACTGTGTCTCTGCCCTCCTCCCCCTCACCACACTGTGTCTCTGCCCTCCTCCCCCCTCACCACACTGTGTCTCTGCCCTCCTCCCCCTCACCACACTGTGTCTCTGCCCTCCTCCCCCTCACCACACTGTGTCTCTGCCCTCCTCCCCCCTCACCACACTGTGTCTCTGCCCTCCTCCCCCCTCACCACACTGTGTCTCTGCCCTCCTCCCCCTCCCCACACTGTGTCTCTGCCCTCCTCCCCCTCACCACACTGTGTCTCTGCCCTCCTCCTCACCACACTGTGTCTCTGCCCTCCTCCCCCTCACCACACTGTGTATCTGTCCTCCTCCCCCTCACCACACTGTGTCCCTGCCCTCCTCCTCCCCCTCACCACACTGTGTCCCTGCCCTCCTCCCCCTCACCACACTGTGTCCCTGCCCTCCTCCTCCTCCTCACCACACTGTGTCTCTGCCCTCCTCCTCACCACACTCTGTCTCTGCCCTCCTCCCTCTCACCACACTGTGTCTCTGCCCTCCTCCCCCTCACCACACTGTGTCTCTGCCCTCCTCCCCCTCACCACACTGTGTCTCTGCCATCCTCCTCACCACACTGTGTCTCTGCCCTCCCCCCCTCACCACACTGTGTATCTGCCCTCCTCCCCCTCACCACACTGTGTCTCTGCCCTCCTCCTCCTCACCACACTGTGTCTCTGCCCTCCTCCCCTTCACCACACTGTGTCTCTGCCCTCCTCCTCCTCACCACACTGTGTCTCTGCCCTCCTCCCCCTCACCACACTGTGTCTCTGCCCTCCTCCTCCTCACCACACTGTGTCTCTGCCCTCCTCCCCCTCACCACACTGTGTCTCTGCCATCCTCCTCACCACACTGTGTCTCTGCCCTCCCCCCTCACCACACTGTGTATCTGCCCTCCTCCCCCTCACCACACTGTGTCTCTGCCCTCCTCCTCCTCACCACACTGTGTCTCTGTCCTCCTCCCCCTCACCACACTGTGTCTCTGCCCTCCTCCCCCTCACCACACTGTGTCTCTGCCCTCCTCCCCCTCACCACACTGTGTCTCTGCCCTCCTCCCCCTCACCACACTGTGTCTCTGCCCTCCTCCCCTCACCACACTGTGTTCTCTGCCCTCCTCCCCCTCACCACACTGTGTCTCTGCCCTCCTCCCCCTCACCACACTGTGTCTCTGCCCTCCTCCCCCTCACCACACTGTGTCTCTGCCCTCCTCCTCCTCACCACACTGTGTCTCTGCCCTCCTCCCCCTCACCACACAGTGTCTCTGCCCTCCTCCCCCTCACCACACTGTGTCTCTGCCCTCCTCCCCCTCACCACACTGTGTCTCTGCCCTCCTCCCCCTCACCACACTGTGTCTCTGCCCTCCTCCCCCTCACCACACTGTGTCTCTGCCCGCCCTCCCCCTTACCTCACTGTTCCTATAAGCTCACACTATATCCCCCCCCCCCCTCACTATATGACGGGTGTCCTATAAGCTCACTATCCCACCCTCACTTTATGACGGGTTTCCTATAAGCTCACTATCCCCCCCCTCACTTTATGACGGGTTTCCTATAAGCTCACACTATCCCCCCCCCCCCCCTCACTATGTGACGGGTTTCCTATAAGCTCACACTATATCCCCCCCTCACTATATGACGGGTTTCCTATAAGCTCACACTATATCCCCCCCCCCTCACTATGTGACGGGTTTCCTATAAGCTCACACTATATCCCCCCCTCACTATATGACGGGTTTCCTATAAGCTCACACTATATCCCCCCCCCCTCACTATGTGACGGGTTTCCTATAAGCTCACACTATATCCCCCCCCCCTCACTATGTGACGGGTTTCCTATAAGCTCACACTATCCCCCCCCACACACACACTATATGACGGGTTTTCCTATAAGCTCACACTATCACCCCCCCCCCTCACTATATGACGGGTTTCCTATAAGCTCACACTATATCCCCCCTAACTATATGACGGGTTTCCTATAAGCTCACACTATCACCCCCCCCCCTCACTATATGACTGGTTTTCTATAAGCTCACACTATCCCCCCCCCTCACTATATGACGGGTTTCCAATAAGCTCACACTATATCCCCCCTAACTATATGACGGGTTTCCTATAAGCTCACACTATCACCCCCCCCTCACTATATGACGGGTTTCCTATAAGCTCACACTATTCCTCCCCTTCACTATGTGACGGGTTTCCAATAAGCTCACACTATTCCCCCCCCACCCCTCACTATATGACGGGTTTCCTATAAGCTCACACTACCCCCCCCCCCCTCACTATATGACGGGTTTCCTATAAGCTCACACTATCCCCCCCCCCTCACTATATGACGGGTTTCCTATAAGCTCACACTATTTCCCCCCCCCCTCACTATATCACGGGTTTCCTATAAGCTCACACTATATCCCCCCCCCCCCCACTATATGACGGGTTTCCTATAAGCTCACACTACCCCCCCCCCCTCACTATATGACTGGTTTCCTATAAGCTCACACTACCCCCCCCCCTCACTATATGACGGGTTTCCTATAAGCTCACACTACCCCCCCCCCCTCACTATATGACGGGTTTCCTATAAGCTCACACTACCCCCCCCCCCTCACTATATAACGGGTTTCCTTTAAGCTCACACTATATCCCCCCCCCCTCACTATATGACGGGTTTCCTATAAGCTCACACTATATCCCCCCCCTAACTATATGACGGGTTTCCTATAAGCTCACACTATATCCCCCCCCCCACTATATGACGGGTGTCCTATGAGCTCACACTATCCCCCCCTCACTATATGACGGGTTTCCTATAAGCTCACACTATATCCCCCCCCCCTCACTATATGACGGGTTTCCTATAAGCTCACACTATCCCCCCCCCCCCCACTATATGACGGGTTTCCTATAAGCTCACACTATCCCCCCCCCCCCCTCACTATATGACGGGTTTCCTATAAGCT
>JAQFWZ010000025.1:32825535-32838035 GCA_027789725.1 Dendropsophus ebraccatus
ATTTTTTTTTACCTGATGTCAGAGAACCCCTTGAAGGACATTGATGATGCTACCAGTAGAACACCCATAGAGCCGGCCCATTCCCGCGCTCGGCTCATGCACCACCACAGATTGTAACATAACATAATTTACCTTATAAGACCGCTCCTGAAGCATCACAAAGCAGTGACAGTCTATAGAGATGCCACACGCAGCCCTTTCCAACATAAAAATGACTTCCTTTTTCATTTCTTAAATGCGTTTTTTGTACACCCAATGTAATTCCAAGAACATAAATCTATAAACAACATGTATAGGAAAAACCTACAAGAATGATGAGAAACACAGCAAATCCTCCACTCACAACGAGTCCTCTTCCAGCACTCAGGAGTGGAAGAAACCCCTGTGGAGGAAACCTCTAGGGAACCATAGATAAGGAGTGTCCTTCCCTTGGGCCTAGGGGTTGCTGCCTGTAAGTCATCATCTTCATAATGAAATAGTGCAAAGCTACCAGATATACAAAGGCAATATCAGACAATAACAGATACAATAATACATCATTAAACGGGCACTGGCAAAATAAATGCGCATGGAAAAATGATTAAAGAGAGTGTTCCATCTAGCGTCCTTCCCCCCTATCACATATGGAGACAGAAACATTTTTTCTTTTTCTCATCTGCTTCTGTTTTCTTGTTGTATTTTTAAAAAAAATTTCATTGTTTTGGGGGCAGCCATCTTTCCTGAGCTGTTTTTAACAGCATTTAGTGACATGCTTTACAACATGCCTCATGGACATAGACAAAACAAACATCTCCAGACCCCATTCTTTATATTAGGGGATTCTTTTGCCATTAAAGGGGTTGTTCCCCCCAAAAAAGAAAAATAAATTCTTTCTAATTAACTGGTGCCAGAAAGTGTCAGAGATTTGTCATTTACTTCTGCAGGAAGTGGTGTATTCTCTCCAGTCTGACATAGTGCTCTCTGCTGCCACCTCTGTCCATGTCAGGAACTGCTTAGAACAGCAGCAAATCCCCATAGAAAACCTCTCCTGCTCTGGACAGTTCCTGACCAGGGACCTAAACATCCACCATACTACTGTAGCCCTGGATCCAAATACCCTGGGCCCCTGCACAGACCCCACTGGTATCATGTCCGGACCGCACCCCCTCTAGCTACATGCCTGGAAGCAGGTTTAAAGGGGCTATCCAGAGTTACACATACATGGCCGCTAACTTCCAGAGACAGCACCGCCCTTGTCTCCAGGTTGGGTGCAGGTTTTCTAATGCAGTTCCATTGAAGAGAATGGAGCTATATTGAAAACTGCAACTGACCTGGAGACAAGAGCGGTGCTGTCTCTGGAAGAAAGCGGACGTGTTTATCTATTACGGGACAACCTCTTCAATAATGATCATTGCTGCTTACATCAGTCATTGGAAAAGTGAAGGTAAACATATGAAGCTCTGACTTATCTCAGGGTCAGCAGGTTATGGCGTCCTATCTCAGGGTCAGCAGGTGTATGGCCTCCTATCTCAGGGTCAGCAGGTGTATGGGGTCCTATCTCAGGGTCAGCAGGGTTATGGCGTCCTATCTCAGGGTCAGCAAGTTATGGCGTCCTATCTCAGGGTCAGCAGGTGTATGGGGTCCTATCTCAGGGTCAGCAGGTGTATGGCGTCCTCTCTCAGGGTCAGCAGGTTATGGCGTCCTATCTCAGGGTCAGCAAGTTATGGCGTCCTATCTCAGGGTCAGCAGGTGTATGGCGTCCTATCTCAGGGTCAGCAGGTGTATGGCGTCCTATCTCAGGGTCAGCAGGTGTATGGCGTCCTATCTCAGGGTCAGCAGGTGTATGGCGTCCTATCTCAGGGTCAGCAGGTGTATGGCGTCCTATCTCAGGGTCAGCAGGGTTATGGCCTCCTATCTCAGGGTCAGCAGGTTATGGCCTCCTATCTCAGGGTCAGCAGGGTTATGGCGTCCTATCTCAGGGTCAGTAGGTTATGGCGTCCTATCTCAGGGTCAGCAGGGTTATGGCGTCCTATCTCAGGGTCAGCAGGTGTATGGCGACTTATATCAGGGTCAGCAGGTGTATGGCGTCCTATCTCAGGGTCAGTAGGTGTATGGCGTCCGATCTCAGGGTCAGCAGGTGTATGGTGTCCTATCTCAGGGTCAGCAGGTGTATGGCGTCCTATCTCAGGGTCAGCAGGTGTATGGCGACTTATATCAGGGTCAGCAGGTGTATGGCGTCCTATCTCAGGGTCAGCAGGGTTATGGTGTCCTATCTCAGGGTCAGCAGGGTTATGGTGTCCTATCTCAGGGTCAGCAGGTGTATGGCGTCCTATCTCAGGGTCAGCAGGGTTATGGCGTCCTATCTCAGGGTCAGCAGGTTATTGTGTCCTATCTCAGGGTCAGCAGGTGTATAGCCTCCTATCTCTGGGTCAGCAGGTGTATGGCGTCCTATCTCGGGGTCAGCAGGGTTATGGTGTCCTATCTCAGGGTCAGCAGGGTTATGGCGTCCTATCTCAGGGTCAGCAGGTTATGGTGTCCTATCTCAGGGTCAGCAGGGTTATGGCGTCCTATTTCAGGGTCAGCAGGTGTATGGCGTCCTATCTCAGGGTCAGCAGGTGTATAGCCTCCTATCTCAGGGTCAGCAGGTTATGGCGTCCTATCTCAGGGTCAGCAGGTGTATGGCGTCCTATCTCAGGGTCAGCAGGTTATGGTGTCCTATCTCAGGGTCAGCAGGTGTATGGCGTCCTATCTCAGGGTCAGCAGGTGTATGGCGACTTATATCAGGGTCAGCAGGTGTATGGCGTCCTATCTCAGGGTCAGCAGGTTATGGCCTCCTATCTCAGGGTCAGCAGGGTTATGGCGTCCTATCTCAGGGTCAGTAGGTTATGGCGTCCTATCTCAGGGTCAGCAGGGTTATGGCGTCCTATCTCAGGGTCAGCAGGTGTATGGCGACTTATATCAGGGTCAGCAGGTGTATGGCGTCCTATCTCAGGGTCAGTAGGTGTATGGCGTCCGATCTCAGGGTCAGCAGGTGTATGGTGTCCTATCTCAGGGTCACCAGGTGTATGGCGTCCTATCTCAGGGTCAGCAGGTGTATGGCGTCCTATCTCAGGGTCAGCAGGGTTATGGCGTCCTATCTCAGGGTCAGCAGGTTATTGTGTCCTATCTCAGGGTCAGCAGGTGTATGGCGACTTATATCAGGGTCAGCAGCTGTATGGTGTCCTATCTCAGGGTCAGCAGGGTTATGGCGTCCTATCTCAGGGTCAGCAGGTTATGGTGTCCTATCTCAGGGTCAGCAGGGTTATGGCGTCCTATTTCAGGGTCAGCAGGTGTATGGCGTCCTATCTCAGGGTCAGCAGGTGTATAGCCTCCTATCTCAGGGTCAGCAGGTTATGGCGTCCTATCTCAGGGTCAGCAGGTGTATGGCCTCCTATCTCAGGGTCAGCAGGTTATGGTGTCCTATCTCAGGGTCAGCAGGTTATGGTGTCCTATCTCAGGGTCAGCAGGTTATGGTGTCCTATCTCAGGGTCAGCAGGTGTATGGTGTCCTATCTCAGGGTCAGCAGGTGTATGGCGTCCTATCTCAGGGTCAGCAGGTGTATGGCGTCCTATCTCAGGGTCAGCAGGTGTATGGCGTCCTATCTCAGGGTCAGCAGGTTATGGCGTCCTATCTCAGGGTCAGCAGGTTATGGCGTCCTATCTCAGGGTAACATACACTAGTGACAGAGAAGCTGAGCAGGATGATGGATCACTTACATTGTTTTGTGCAGCTGATCCAGAGATTTCCTCCTAAATAACATGGACAATAGGTAGTCCTCTCCATTATGTGCATGATCTCAGTAGTCCTGGATATTCATGAGAAGCAGAAAACTCCGCCCACCAGCTGCTGATTGGCAGTTATCCATCCATGCTGTGTATAGACAGTCACCCGTCAATCAGCAGCCAGAGGGCGGGGGGAGGGGTGTGGTAAGAATCCTATTCTCCTGCATATTAGGAGAACGGCTGAACAGAATGATGTAAGTAATACACCCATCTTTTCAGCGTTTCTGTCACTAGTTTCTGCTGCCCTCATTTATGGCACCGTACACCTAGTGACAGATTTCCTTTAAAGGGGTTTTCCATTACTTTTATATGGATAGCCTATGATAGGTAAGTCTTCAGGATAGGCCATTAGACTCTCATGTAGAGCCACGGCTTTGGCATATACACAATGAATTGGACTGTTTAGCACCATTCATTGTGTAATGGCCATGCCAGGTTACTGCAGCTCTGCTCCCTGTAAAGCAGTGGTGTCAAACTCAGGCCCTCCAGCTGTTACAGAACTATAACTCCCATCATGCCTGGACAGCCAGAGCAGTGAATGGCGCTATCTGCTTCCAGCCTTGTTCTATGTGCCGGAGCTGCTTCTTTGCCGGACGGTGCATCAGACTTTCAGGGGAGGGGGTAGAGGGTTCAGGGGAGGGGGTAGAGGGTTCAGGGGAGGGGAAGAGGGTTCAGAGGAGGGGGAAGAGGGTTCAGGGGAGGGGGAGGGGGAGGGGAAGAGGGTTCAGGGGAGGGGGAAGAGGGTTCAGAGGAGGGGGAAGAGGGTTCAGGGGAGGGGGAGGGGAAGAGGGTTCAGGGGAGGGGGAGGGGAAGAGGGTTCAGGGGAGGGGGAAGAGGGTTCAGGGGAGGGGGAAGAGGGTTCAGGGGAGGGGGAGGGGAAGAGGGTTCATGGAGGGCGAGAGGGTTCAGGGGAGGGGGAGAGGGTTCAGGGGAGGGGGAAGAGGGTTCAGGGGAGGGGGAAGAGGGTTCAGGGGAGGGGGAAGAGGGTTCAGGGGAGGGGGAAGAGGGTTCAGGGGAGGGGGAGGGGAAGAGGGTTCAGGGGAGGGGGTAGAGGGTTCAGGGGAGGGGGAAGAGGGTTCAGGGGAGGGGGAGAGGGTTCAGGGGAGGGGGAAGAGGGTTCAGGGGAGGGGGAAGAGGGTTCAGGGGAGGGGGAAGAGGGTTCAGGGGAGGGGGAAGAGGGTTCAGGGGAGGGGGTAGAGGGTTCAGGGGAGGGGGAAGAGGGTTCAGGGGAGGGGGAAGAGGGTTCAGGGGAGGGGGAGGGGAAGAGGGTTCAGGGGAGGGGGTGGGGAAGAGGGTTCAGGGGAGGGGGAAGAGGGTTCAGGGGAGGGGGTAGAGGGTTCAGGGGAGGGGGAAGAGGGTTCAGGGGAGGGGGAAGAGGGTTCAGGGGAGGGGGAAGAGGGTTCAGGGGAGGGGGTAGAGGGTTCAGGGGAGGGGGAGTGGGTAAAGGTTTCAGGGGAGGGGGTAGAGGGTTCAGGGGAGGGGGAGGGGAAGAGGGTTCAGGGGAGGGGGTAGAGGGTTCAGGGGAGGGGGAGAGGGTTCAGGGGAGGGGGAGGGGAAGAGGGTTCAGGGGAGGGGGTAGAGGGTTCAGGGGAGGGGGAGAGGGTTCAGGGGAGGGGGAGGGGAAGAGGGTTCAGGGGAGGGGGTAGAGGGTTCAGGGTTCAGGGTTCAGGGGAAGAGGGTTCAGGGGAGGGGGAGGGGTAGAGGGTTCAGGGGAGGGGGTAGAGGGTTCAGGGGAGGGGGAGAGGGTTCAGGAGAGGGTTCAGGGGAGGGGGTAGAGGGTTCACTGGAGGGGGAGAGGGTTCAGGGGAGGGGGTAGAGGGTTCAGGGGAGGGGGAGAGGGTTCAGGGGAGGGGGTAGAGGGTTCACTGGAGGGGGAGAGGGTTCAGGGGAGGGGGAGGGGGAGAGGGTTCACTGGAGGGGGAGAGGGTTCAGGGGAGGGGGAAGAGGGTTCAGGGGAGGGGAAGAGGGTTCAGGGGAGGGGGAGGGGGAGAGGGTTCAGGGGAGGGGGTAGAGGGGGGCTTATTCTTGTCGACATTGAACACCAAGCTTTGAGAACGATCCTCTCCTTGGGCTCATAGATCTTTCCTCTCAGAGTGACAGGATATAGATGAGAAGCATTGCTGTCTTGTATACTCTTCTCATAGAGCAATATACACGATAATATGAAAGCTGCTGAACCATGTGCAAGTAAAGGGAGGTCAGAGGAAAAGAGGGGTCACTGAGGAGCTTGTCGCAGCACAGACAGGTGTCAGTAATGTGACTGCAGCGAGCAAGGAGCGGCGGAAGCCAGAAAGCAGCGAGCTGCACTCATCAACCTGACGGAAATATCCCAGATCTGGATTGGAGAGTCATGGGTTGCATCCTGATCAGCAGAGGATCCGAGATCTGTGTGTGCAAGAACAGAGTATTTACAGAACTGGACGCATGGGGGATCTGCAGCTGCAGAGATGGCGGATAGGGCAGCAGTATACAATGAGAGACGGAAAGGAGAGAACTGGCAACGACAAGGACAGGAACTGCAATTAACAGAGCGGTACTGACTCTCTGACAGCTCACTGCACACACAGGATGGGGATCAGATGGGAATGGATAGAAGGCGCTGATCATCACAGATCAGTGCAGAATGGCAGCGCCAGTCATAGAGTAATGCACACAGGCAGGTGATAGTCACAGATCAGTGCACACAGGGAGGTGATAGTCACAGATCAGTGCACCTATAGAGGTGATAGTCACAGATCAGTGCACCTATAGAGGTGATAGTCACAGATCAGTGCACACAGGGAGGTGATAGTCACAGATCAGTGCACACAGGCAGGTGATAGTCACAGATCAGTGCACACAGGGAGGTGATAGTCACAGATCAGTGCACCTATAGAGGTGATAGTCACAGATCAGTGCAAGTATAGAGGTGATAGTCACAGATCAGTGCACCTATAGAGATGATAGTCACAGATCAGTGCACACAGGCAGGTGATAGTCACAGATCAGTGCACACAGGCAGGTGATAGTCACAGATCAGTGCACACAGGGAGGTGATAGTCACAGATCAGTGCACCTATAGAGGTGATAGTCACAGATCAGTGCACCTATAGAGGTGATAGTCACAGATCAGTGCACCTATAGAGGTGATAGTCACAGATCAGTGCACCTATAGAGGTGATAGTCACAGATCAGTGCAAGTATAGAGGTGATAGTCACAGATCAGTGCACCTATAGAGGTGATAGTCACAGATCAGTGCACCTATAGAGGTGATAGTCACAGATCAGTGCACCTATAGAGGTGATAGTCACAGATCAGTGCACACAGGCAGGTGATAGTCACAGATCAGTGCACACAGGCAGGTGATAGTCACAGATCAGTGCACACAGGGAGGTGATAGTCACAGATCAGTGCACCTATAGAGGTGATAGTCACAGATCAGTGCACCTATAGAGGTGATAGTCACAGATCAGTGCACCTATAGAGGTGATAGTCACAGATCAGTGCACACAGGGAGGTGATAGTCACAGATCAGTGCACACAGGCAGGTGATAGTTACAGATCAGTGCACCTATAGAGGTGATAGTCACAGATCAGTGCACCAAGGAGGTGATAGTCACATATCAGTGCAAGTATAGAGGTGATAGTCACAGATCAGTGCACACAGGCAGGTGATAGTCACAGATCAGTGCACACAGGGAGGTGATAGTCACAGATCAGTGCACACAGGGAGGTGATAGTCACAGATCAGTGCACACAGGCAGGTGATAGTCACAGATCAGTGCACCTATAGAGGTGATAGTCACAGATCAGTGCACCTATAGAGGTGATAGTCACAGATCAGTGCACCTATAGAGGTGATAGTCCCAGATCAGTGCACACAGGGAGGTGATAGTCACAGATCAGTGCACCTATAGAGGTGATAGTCACAGATCAGTGCACCTATAGAGGTGATAGTCACAGATCAGTGCACCTATAGAGGTGATAGTCACAGATCAGTGCACCTATAGAGGTGATAGTCACAGATCAGTGCACACAGGGAGGTGATAGTCACAGATCAGTGCAAGTATAGAGGTGATAGTCACAGATCAGTGCACCTATAGAGGTGATAGTCACAGATCAGTGCAAGTATAGAGGTGATAGTCACAGATCAGTGCACCTATAGAGGTGATAGTCACAGATCAGTGCAAGTATAGAGGTGATAGTCACAGATCAGTGCACCTATAGAGGTGATAGTCACAGATCAGTGCACCTATAGAGGTGATAGTCACAGATCAGTGCACACAGGCAGGTGATAGTCACAGATCAGTGCACCAAGGAGGTGATAGTCACAGATCAGTGCACCTATAGAGGTGATAGTCACAGATCAGTGCACACAGGCAGGTGATAGTCACAGATCAGTGCACCAAGGAGGTGATAGTCACAGATCAGTGCACCTATAGAGGTGATAGTCACAGATCAGTGCACCAAGGAGGTGATAGTCACAGATCAGTGCACACAGGGAGGTGATAGTCACAGATCAGTGCACCAAGGAGGTGATAGTCACAGATCAGTGCACCTATAGAGGTGATAGTCACAGATCAGTGCACCAAGGAGGTGATAGTCACAGATCAGTGCACACAGGGAGGTGATAGTCACAGATCAGTGCACCAAGGAGGTGATAGTCACAGATCAGTGCACCTATAGAGGTGATAGTCACAGATCAGTGCACACAGGGAGGTGATAGTCACAGATCAGTGCACCTATAGAGGTGATAGTCACAGATCAGTGCACACAGGCAGGTGATAGTCACAGATCAGTGCACACAGGGAGGTGATAGTCACAGATCAGTGCACACAGGCAGGTGATAGTCACAGATCAGTGCACCTATAGAGGTGATAGTCACAGATCAGTGCACACAGGCAGGTGATAGTCACAGATCAGTGCACACAGGCAGGTGATAGTCACAGATCAGTGCACCTATAGAGGTGATAGTCACAGATCAGTGCAGAATGGCAGCGCCAGTCATAGAGTAATGCACACAGGCAGGTGATAGTCACAGATCAGTGCACACAAGGAGGTGATAGTCACAGATCAGTGCACACAGGCAGGTGATAGTCACAGATCAGTGCACACAGGCAGGTGATAGTCACAGATCAGTGCACACAGGCAGGTGATGGTCACAGATCAGTGCACCTATAGAGGTGATAGTCACAGATCAGTGCAATTATAGAGGTGATAGTAACAGATCAGTGCACACAGGCAGGTGATAGTCACAGATCAGTGCACCAAGGAGGTGATAGTCACAGATCAGTGCACCTATAGAGGTGATAGTCACAGATCAGTGCACCTATAGAGGTGATAGTCACAGATCAGTGCACCTATAGAGGTGATAGTCACAGATCAGTGCACACAGGCAGGTGATAGTCACAGATCAGTGCACCTATAGAGGTGATAGTCACAGATCAGTGCAATTATAGAGGTGATAGTAACAGATCAGTGCACACAGGCAGGTGATAGTCACAGATCAGTGCACCAAGGAGGTGATAGTCACAGATCAGTGCACCTATAGAGGTGATAGTCACAGATCAGTGCACCTATAGAGGTGATAGTCACAGATCAGTGCACCTATAGAGGTGATAGTCACAGATCAGTGCAGAATGGCAGCGCCAGTCATAGAGTAATGCACACAGGCAGGTGATAGTCACAGATCAGTGCACACAAGGAGGTGATAGTCACAGATCAGTGCACACAGGCAGGTGATAGTCACAGATCAGTGCACACAGGCAGGTGATAGTCACAGATCAGTGCACACAGGCAGGTGATGGTCACAGATCAGTGCACCTATAGAGGTGATAGTCACAGATCAGTGCAATTATAGAGGTGATAGTAACAGATCAGTGCACACAGGCAGGTGATAGTCACAGATCAGTGCACCAAGGAGGTGATAGTCACAGATCAGTGCACCTATAGAGGTGATAGTCACAGATCAGTGCACCTATAGAGGTGATAGTCACAGATCAGTGCACCTATAGAGGTGATAGTCACAGATCAGTGCACACAGGCAGGTGATAGTCACAGATCAGTGCACCTATAGAGGTGATAGTCACAGATCAGTGCAATTATAGAGGTGATAGTAACAGATCAGTGCACACAGGCAGGTGATAGTCACAGATCAGTGCACCAAGGAGGTGATAGTCACAGATCAGTGCACCTATAGAGGTGATAGTCACAGATCAGTGCACCTATAGAGGTGATAGTCACAGATCAGTGCACCTATAGAGGTGATAGTCACAGATCAGTGCACCAAGGAGGTGATAGTCACAGATCAGTGCACCTATAGAGGTGATAGTCACAGATCAGTGCACCTATAGAGGTGATAGTCACAGATCAGTGCACACAGGGAGGTGATAGTCACAGATCAGTGCACCAAGGAGGTGATAGTCACAGATCAGTGCACCTATAGAGGTGATAGTCACAGATCAGTGCTGTATGTGCTGGGCTCTGCTACATCTGTATACCATCATATCCTATAGCAGCGGTGCTGTATGTGCTGGGCTCTGCTACATCTGTAGGGTATATCATCATATCCTATAGCAGTGGTGCTGTATGTGCTGGGCTCTGCTACATCTGTAGGGTATATCATCATATCCTATAGCAGTGGTGCTGTATGTGCTGGGCTCTGCTACATCTGTAGGGTATATCATCATATCCTATAGCAGTGGTGCTGTATGTGCTGAGCTCTGCTACATCTGTAGGGTATACCATCATATCCTATAGCAGTGGTGCTGTATGTGCTGGGCTCTGCTACATCTGTAGGGTATACCATCATAGAGCAGCAGTGATTATATAGAGCGCCTGCAGGCACCAATCACTCGGCGACTACATGGAAGCTTCAGAATATTCACAGTGTCGTTGCCCCCAGCGAGGGTCGTTGCCCCCAGCGAGGGTCGTTGCCCCCAGCGAGCGTCGTTGCCCCCAGCGAGGGTCGTTGCCCCCAGCGAGCGTCTTTGCCCCCAGCGAGGGTCGGTGCAGGGAGCGACGGATCATCAGATCAGCGCACAGTTCGGGCACATTACCATAGATCAGCGCAGATGAGGAGCGCCATCCATCACTGTCACATGCCAGTAGTGGCGGATAAGATTGTCAGCATAGAGGGGCAGCGGTGAGAGGGCCGTGCTGATGGGCAGGGGGAGATGGCAGCCACCCGCACACTCATGTCTGTGTCACACAACACTGCACACAGGTTTCCAGCGGCCAAATGTCCGAGCAGCCAGAAGCAGAAGCCTTGGCCGTGTCGGTGGTATTGGAGCTGGCGCTCAGGTCCTGGTGCGGACCGTGTGCCCGAGATCCATTATAATTCTAGCAATAAACAGGCGACAATGGGCTGCTTTTCTGCTCCATAAACTTTATGGCAGGTAGCGTCTTATTGCAGCAGCCACTAAAAGGAATCTGGCGCCAGCTGAGCGGTGGGCATGAGGAGCATCTGGTGCCAGCTGAGCGGTGGGCATGAGGAGCACCTGGTGCCATCACCTCTACCACACCTGTTGCTATAGCTGCCCGGTGCCATGGAGAGGTAGGAGGCGGGGGAGGGGGGGGGGGCGCCTTCCATTCTTTCCACCTTTGTGCCAGGAGGATGGTTGTGTCTCTCCAGAGGCAGCAGAATGACGGAGAAGGGACAGGAAGGGCCGTCCCTGGGGGCCGCTAGTTACTTCCACACATGCACCGGCAGCAGAAAGGATACGAGAGAGAAGGAGACGAACAATGAAGGGAAGGAAGAGAAAGGCAAGGAAGATGAAGAGAGAAGAAGAAAAAGGACAAAATAGAAAGACAAAACAAGGCCGAGCCATGGAGCAGGGGATCCTGGGGATCCGGCTGTATACAGAATATGGACCAGGGATCCGGCTGTATACAGAATATGGACCAGTAATCCCAGGGATCCGGCTGTATACAGAATATGGACCAGTAATCCTGGGGATCCGGCTGTATACAGAATATGGACCAGTAATCCTGGGGATCTGGCTGTATACAGAATATGGACCAGTAATCCCGGGGATCCGGCTGTATACAGAATATGGACCAGGGATCCGGCTGTATACAGAATATGGACCAGGGATCCGGCTGTATACAGAATATGGACCAGTAATCCCGGGGATCTGGCTGTATACAGAATATGGACCAGAAATCCCGGGGATCTGGCTGTATACAGAATATGGACCAGAAATCCCGGGGATCTGGCTGTATACAGAATATGGACCAGTAATCCCGGGGATCCGGCTGTATACAGAATATGGACCAGGGATCCGGCTGTATACAGAATATGGACCAGGGATCCGGCTGTATACAGAATATGGACCAGTAATCCCGGGGATCTGGCTGTATACAGAATATGGACCAGAAATCCCGGGGATCTGGCTGTATACAGAATATGGACCAGGGATCCGGCTGTATACAGAAAATGGACCAGTAATCCCAGGGATCCGGCTGTATACAGAATATGGACCAGTAATCCTGGGGATCCGGCTGTATACAGAATATGGACCAGGGATCCGGCTGTATACAGAATATGGACCAGGGATCCGGCTGTATACAGAATATGGACCAGTAATCCCAGGGATCCGGCTGTATACAGAATATGGACCAGTAATCCCGGGGATCCGGCTGTATACAGAATATGGACCAGGGATCCGGCTGTATACAGAATATGGACCAGGGATCCGGCTGTATACAGAATATGGACC